>ML787865.1:377859-394556 GCA_009831015.1 Picea engelmannii | reverse complement strand
CACAACAGATACAGAAGAACAATATGAAAAATCTTCTTTATTACTATCAAACCCTTAGGGTAGGGCAACACCATACAATGGATCCTATTATGGAAGGGATCCTCTCCTGTTTACTTGCCTCTTCGAGGGGGCTTCCTCCTATTAAGCTACCGCTCCAAACATAATACTTCTTTTCATGTCTCATTACATTGCTTGAGCCCCTTTATATAGTTCTACCATCACCTAAGAACATTCTAGAGGAGGAATCTTCTAGAAGTAGAACCTTCTAAGAAGTCCTCTTACATTTATTATATCTAACTACCATAGTGGGTCTTATTTAATAATATAGTGGACCTACTCCACCTTACATTGAATGACCTCCACTATTATCACTATGGGCCCTCTGGGCCCCCCTACTACCTCTCTAGCTACCTTACACATACATAGGTTTATATTAATTTTATGCTATTCCTATCACTTTGGTTGGTTGTGTTCTTTTGCAGGATCATCATTGTATGAGCGTTGGAATGGAGCAAGGATGGCGATGGAAAGAGGAAGTGACATTTAAATGGTATGCCACCTATCCCTCTTTAGTTAGTAAATTCAATATCTAAAACTTAAGGAAAGCATCATGTTCTAGTGTGTTTTGTTCTAGATCTAGGTGGATCTAGGGAGATCAGTTAGTGTCTTCACCTATCGATTTATCCAATAATAGCTACCCTATCGATGTCGAAGAAGTAATGATGATCAACGATCGATGATATGTTTAAACAAATGTTCCCGAATTACCCCCCTCGAAACTTGTTGATGCTGAAAATGCATCAGTGATCAGTGATCGACTATGTATCAACACGAAAAATTCCACCATTTAAATTTTTGGAATTTCACTGGCTCCAAACAATGCACCGGTAATCGATGATTGAAGGTTTTTTATGTCCTACGTTAGTATATTACCCTTCCATACTTCACCGATGCCAATGGGATAATGACAATTTATTGAAAATTCTTCGCGACAATCAACGGAGATCTACTTAATTTTTTATCGATGTCGATGATACATCGGTGATCGATGATTATTGTTACTATGTGGTCATTTTACTGCTCGGATTCTGCCGATGCCAAAAATAAGCACGTGGGTCGTAATTTTAGCTGTGAATTCTTAGTTAAAATGCCAAGTTCTTTTTTAGATACAAAGGTTTCACTTTGATAGGTCCAAATAAATCCAACTTGATCGATACCGAGACATGGAAATGAACTTAATGATCCCTACACAACAAACTCAATTCAGAAAGTAAAAAAAAGGAAAACAAGTGGTACCCAAAAGAGAAAAAAATTCATAAACGCTTTTAGGGTGTGTTGAGTGCTCAACAAGTAGGTTTAGGGGGTTTATGTCCTAGGGAATTTAGAGGTTAATGGGTTTTTAGGGGGTAGGGGTTAGAGGTTTAGGGTTAGGTATTAAGGGGTTATGATGGGTTAGGGATTTTTAAACAGAAATCACTAATGGAAAGTGGATATGCCACACTGGACAAATGTCGTATATGTTAGGAATAGGACAATAAAGGAAATATGAATATTACTTGTTCATGTTCTGGCACCTTGAAGGTACAGGGTTGAGGGGGATAGATAAGGGTGGTTTATATTTTGTCATATTTGCTGAATGAATGGTTTATGGGCGTCAAGTATGTATTTTATCATTAACTTGCTTATCCAAAACATGTGTTTTTTCACTCCATAGTATGCTCAAGACATGAAATGCATCGAGCGTTGGTCCCAACAAAAATAAGATTCCATATTTGAATTATGCTATCAGGTTTCATGAGTTTTTGTTTTTGTATTTTTGTATTAATCGACATTATAACATATATATTCTTTTTATCATTTTTATCCTCCACTAATATTCTTAATTGGAAATACAGTCATAATTATTTTTTTCTTTCATCCAATTTCGTCTTAGAGTTTAATAAAAAAATTAGCATAGGGCTATTTTCATTGTTTTACTTGCATAGGGATCTGTTTGAGAAATATTTGTAGAGTTTCTAATTCCTCTTTTGGTATTGGTAATTGTTTCCTTTTTAAAAAATTTGAAGATCAGTTCTAGCTCCTAGTAACGTCGTCATTTTCTTTAAAACAAAAATCACTAATGGAAATGTCACAATGGTTGAATGTCATATTTGTCAGGAAGAGGAAAATAAATGAAATATGGAGATTCCATGTTCCTGTTCTGGCACCTTGAAGGTACAAGGTTGAGGGGGATAACTAAGGGTGGTTTATATTTTGTCAGGGTTGAGGGGGGGATAGATAAGAATATGACATAATGACGAAGGAGAAATGAAAATAGGTTGTTTTTACTTGTTGTGACTATATACATGAATATGATTTACCATATGATATTGTTCAATATGTGAGTTAATATTGGATGTTTTGACAAGTATCGATGCTCTGTTTGAGAATTATTTTGAAGACTTGATAATTCCTCTTTTGATATTTGTACCGATGCTCGATTTGAGAAGTATTTTTCATAGTTTCAAATTCCTTTTTAAAAGTTTTGAAGATTAGTTCGAGTTCCTAGTATCGTCGTCATTTAAAAAAACATCGAAATAACTAATGGAAAGTGGAAATGCCACACTGGATGAATGCCATATTTTTTAGGGAGAGGACGATAAAGGAAATATGGATATTCCATGTTCCTTTTCTGGCATCTTGAAGGTACAAGGTTGAGGGGGATAGATTATAAGGATGGTTTATATTTTGTCAGGGTTGAGGGGGGATATAAGATAAGAATATGACATAATGATGAATATATATATATATATATATATATATATATATATATATCTCACAAAGTGTGTCTCTTTCTACATGTCAATAGAAGGTAACTTTTTTCCTATATGTTTTCAACATATTCATAGACATCTTGATAAATTGCACAAGCTTCATCATTTATTTGTTGTCTTTGTTTCTCTCTCTCACCTAAGCTATATTTGTCTTTGTCTTTATTGTCTTTGTGTTATCCATGATTTTGGTCATCTTGATGGTGTATTGATGATGGTGTACTCAGGCTCCTAATAAGAACTTTCTCTTGAGAAAAGTGGCATTCATCTCTTCCCAGAAAACATATTTTTGAAGAGAGTTCGCAGGTTGCTTATATCATAGGGTGCGAGAATGACCCATTCTCGCAGGCTACCTTCAGCTAGGGTGCGAACTTCTCACACTATGCTACATAGGTAGGGTGCGAACTTGTTCTGAAGCTTGGAAAAAGATGAAGTCTTGATGGTTCTAGAAGGGAATCTTCTAGAGAATGGGTTGGCATTCGAATGATTATCTTTTTACTGGTTTCCCTGATATTGTGGGATCATTCTTATCCAAGTAACCATTTCATCCTCTTCTATATATTGATGGGATTCTCATGGAAAAGGTTAAGCAAGATTAACTGGAGAATTGGTGAAGGAATTGTGTGAAGAGCCTAGCTTTTACAGGAGCTTGGAGACTCTAGCAAGTCTATCAAGAGGAGTCTGATCTTCTTCATGCAAGGATCAAGCAAGTGTGTGTGTTGGAACCAAGAGTCACTGAAAGGAATCTTGCAACATCAAGGTGATCAGGTTGTATCTTCTACTTTCGATTAATATGATACATCGGCATGTCCTTTTCCCATAAAGTCATTCTTACTTTATTGTGTAATTCCTTGATCATACACATAAGTTGACGATTGAATATATTTTGCTATCTTCACTTTGGTTGGTTTGTATTGTCTTGGTCTTGACCTCACGAGACCCGCAAAGCGGGAGCAACAGAGACCCTAGGAAGTGATACAAAGGTATGTTACTTGTTCCTCCCTACTAGCTGATTAAATGGTCATAACTTAGGGAAAGAGTCATGTCTTGTCCTATTTTGTTCTAGATACAAGTGGATCTAGGGAGATCTGTCAGTGTCTGCACCTACTGATTAGTTAGATAACAAAATTCAGACTAATCAGTAGGTGCAGACACTAACAGATCTCCCTACATCCACCTGGATCTAGAACAAAATAGGGCAAGACATGACTCTTTCCCTAAGTTATGACCATTGAATTAGTTAGTAGGGAGGAACAAGTAGCATACCTTTGTATCACTTCCTAAGGTCTCTGTTGCTCCCACTTTGCTCCGGTGGTCTCATGAGGTCAAGACCAAGACAACACAAACCAACCAAAGTGAATATAGCAAAATATATTCAATCGTCAACTTATGTGTATGATCAAGGAATTACACAATAAAGTAAGAATGAATTTATGGGAAAAGGACATGCCGATGTATCATATTAATCAAAAGTATAAGATACAACCTGATCGCCTTGATGTCACAAGATTCCTTTCGGTGAATCTTGGTTCCAACACACACACTTGCTCGATCCTTGCATGAAGAAGATTCGACTCCTCTTGATAGACTTGCTAGAGTCTCCAAGCTCCTGTTCAATCTAGGCTCTTCACACAATTCCTTCACCAATTCTCCAGTTAATCTTACTTAACCTTTTCCATGAGAATCCCATCAATATATAGAAGAGGATGAGATGGTTACTTGGATAATAATGATCCCACAATATCATGGAAACTAGTAAAACGATAACCATTCGAATGCCAACCCATTCTCTAGAAGATTCCCTTCTAGAACCGTCGAGACTTCATCTTTTTCCAAGCTTGAGAACAAGTTTTCACCCTAGCTATGTCACACAGTACGAGAAGTTTGCACCCTAGCTGAAGGCAACCTGCGAGAATGGGTCATTCTTGCACCCTAGGATATAAGCAACATGCGAACTCTCTTCAAAAATATGTTTTCTGGGAAGAGATGAATGTCACTTTTCTCAGGAGAAAGTTCTTATTAGGAGCTTGAGTACACCATCATCAACACACCATCAAGATGACCAAAATCATGGGTAACAGAATTCCCCCCAAAGTATGAGGCCAGAATCAGTGATAGCCGAAATACTTTGTAAACTGCGGGTGTGTGTCAGAAACCAGGAGCGCACCTAATCGGAAACCTGCGAACAACCAAGCATCTGCAGAATATCATACTAGTTCTGAGGTAGGCATTCCCATACTCAGATCACAGACATATGACATTATAGGCATAGGTCATGGCCACCAATCATACACTGTGGATCCATGCCATTAAAATATAGCATAGCCACTAGGAATACATTGTGGATCTATGCAAGAAAATTCAAATTGAGATGACATAGCCACGAGACATACAAAGTGGATCTATGTGTCGCAAATTATACATATTCCATCGCAACCTGGACAAAGAGATGATATCTAGGGTCTTCAATCTCGTCGCCGAAAAGTACGAATCTTACCATGTGATTACATGTGTTGAAGTCAAACATGGTAGAAACCACTTGATTACCGGTCATTGATGAAACCGTTAACAAGTGCAAGGGAAATCACCATTGATGTCAATGATTCCCAAGGTACACTAGTACAATCCACCGAATGTGAATGAATGAGTTGAGTTCGAACATCTGACAGAATCTTTCGATCAGGGGTCAATGATGTAAATCCACTATTGAAAGAGAGAAAACCTGCCATTGAGGCATGCAGGTTCCAAGGTACCAAAGAATTTCTAAGTCTTGTTTTCGGATAATGAGCTGAAGTCGACGGAACAAAACTCGTTATAGGAGGGCCTTGATGTATCCCCCATCAATGACACGAAATGAGTAACAGATATTGAAGGTGAAACAGAGTATGATGTAAGTTGGACTGGACACAGGGAAGGATGACATGGAGAGAATGGACAACTACAGATGGTCGACTCAATAGAGGTTTCAGATGAACTTCTCTTGAACATATGAATGACATGACCAATGATTTGGCAGCATTGACTCAGAGACGACGCAGGGTATGAACTCGTATCAAATCGAATGAGAGACAAATGTATTTCCCAAACTGGCTTCAAATAATGAATAGGGGGGTGTCATGTTCAAGAGCGACACTTACTGCCAATTAATATGAATAGGAGAACACATTCCTTTCCCAAATTTTCCCCCACCATTTCTGGCGAGTACCTCTTTATTTTTACGCAAGCTTGAGGAGGATAACATATGCTTGTTGATATCAGCTCATCCTTCGGATGAGTCCTTCAGAGTATGTTTAACAAACCCTAGGAAGGAGTGGTTTGGTCCCATTACAGGTCTGTCGATGTTTGTTTAACGAGTCCAAAGATAGAAAACTTGAAGGTTTTTCATGATTATAGAGTCTGGAAAAACACTTAAAAGAGAACTCTCTCAGTTCCTTTTTCGTAAAATAGTCTGATGAGACCGAAAAAGAGATAAATTATCGCCCAATATATGCTTTCTTCAAATACATTAACGAGCATGAAAATAGCAAGGTCGCTCGGCAATCTTTTCATGTTTAGAGAGTCTGAAAAGAGCTTAAAGAGGACTCCAAGGGGGTTCCTTTTTTGTAGAACCTTGTTGAGCCCGAAAAAGTGATAAAAGTGTGCTCGATCGCGTTCTCATGTATTTTCGAGCGTTAGAACGGACAAAGACCAAGCTTGAGGTTTTGTACAAAAACCATAAAAAACAATCAAAACATGTGATGAAGAAGAAAAAATGTCTACATCCCTGTGCATGAACATTGAAGTCGTTATGCCTGCAAAAGTCGTATGCAAAAGGGCATTAGGAATTAGGTTTTAATAAATAAACAATTATAAAATCCAATAACAAATGGTAAAAGTAAATATAAACGGGTAAAAGTTCTTTTTAACATAACCATTTTAACTTTACCAATATTTGAGTCCAAAACCCCTCTTTTGCCCTTGAATTTTGGCGCTTGATTGCGGGAGTTACGAGCATCCATTCGACGAACCGTCTCCGGCAGTGAGGTAAGCTCTTTGTCCTCTACCTTTTTATGGTTTGATTTTTCATTTTCATTGGCAAAAAACATAGTTTTGAGTTTATTTTGGGGGTTAAAGTTTTCTCAGCCATTCTCACAGGCCAGCCACACGAGACCTGCGAGAATGCCTCATTCTTGCAGGTGACCCTAAAGGCACCTACAAGAACCTCACACTGTGCCTAAAGGGCACCTGCGAGAACCTTAAAGTGGAATTTTTTTTAAAGTTTTTCTCAATGAAAAGATACCAAGTGTTGAATAGAGTTATTAACTTTCTTCCTATGCTTCTTATGCAGGTATTTGGCCATCACCATGGTTCTGGAATGGCATGAACGGGAGCACGAGGAAGATGATGCCATTGCCGAAAATCATCCGGCCACCGTTGCCTCTTTACGAGACTGTGGTCTTCTGAAATTCTTTCGTATCCCAAGTATGAGGGCCCAAGTCAAGTTATTGGAGTACCTTGTGCATATGTGGTATCCCGACCAGCAAGTATTTCATGTAGGGGTCCACACATTGTCCTTGGATATCGAGTACATTTGCTTCTTGACAGGACTGTCACAGCATGGGTACCACGCGAGCCTGACTGGTAGCATAGGTGGTGGGCTGCCCATGAATGAGTACTGTCGCTTGTACTGTGTTCCAGAGGCAGAGAGGAGCAAAGGGAAAGTATCCATTTGGGGAGTGCGAGATTTGACCCTCCGCACTATTTTTTTCACCATTGCTCATATGGCTGGGAGCGCTACTCCTCACATGGGTCTCCAGAGCTAATTTCAGTATGCCATAGAGTGTACTGAGCCTCAGGTTTTTAACTGGGCAGACGTAGTGCTTCGTAGCATGAAGAGGCAGTTGACCAAATGAAGGCGAGGTAACCTAAAGAAATTTGGGTACGGGTATTTGTTGGTGTCCTTCTTCCTTGAGAGGGTTCCCTTGCTGAGGCTGCAGGTTGAGTGGGGTTTACCGGCTCCCATAGATCCAAGAATGTTGAGGTGGTGTCAGCTCATGGCCTAGCACGTAGCTGGACCAATAATCAAATATAATGATGCCTTCTTCGACTGGTTGCGACCACAGATGTTGATGGTCGATGATTATGCCTACGTCGGGTTGTAATTTTGAGGAGATCCAGATTTGGTCCTGCCCGAGGGCGCTCAGTGGGGGGATCTTGGTAAGAAGTACACATTTTTTTTTTAAATTTTTTTGTGAATTTTATCATATTCAAATGTTTTTTAATTTTCATCCAAGGTATAAATAAAAAATTATTTTTTGATGACACAGACATGGGACCTTACCGACCTCCTGGTACTTCTCCTATTCAACGACGAGGAGAGGTGGCAATAGTGCCATGATGGGACGCCGAAGATTATGAGTACTACGACTAGCGCCATCAGTGAAGCCAATGTAGGGTAGCGAAGACTCCAACATCTGGAAATCAAACACAACATCACATAAGGGAAGAGACCAGATAACGACAAAAGAAAGCTACAGTAACACACAAGAAGTATGATACAATAAAAATATAGGTACTCGTGCACAGGTGATCTTATTCATAGTACTTCTTCAAGTACAACCCATTTCCAGGTTCACTCAAAGGGATACCATCGTAATCTACTAACTCATAAGCCCCTTTTTTCAAAACTCATCTAACGATATAAGAACCTTGCCACATGGCTTCGAATTTTCTAGCTCCTAGCATATCTCGATCTTGTTCATAGAGGAGAACGAGATCTCCTTCAGAGAAAATGCGAGGCTTGACATGTTTGTCGTATTGGGCCTTGACACATTTTTTCTGGGCTTCTATGACTAGGGTAGTATCGCATTGAGTTTCGTCTAATCGCATAAGATACAATAGACGTTCTTCCTCAGCAGATGTGTTTGGTAGGAGTTCAATAGATAGTTTTAAAGAGGGTATCTCTCATTCAATTGAGAGAATGGCTTCCAAACCATAGACTAACCAGAAAGGTGTAAACCCAGTAGCGAACTTGACAGATGTCTGGTAAGCCCACAATGCCAAAAACAACATTGTGTGCCAACTTGTTTTGTGAATTCCTATCATTCGTCGGAGCATAGTTATGAGAACTTTGTTAATTGCTTCAACTTGGCCATTGGCTTGTGGGTAATAAGGCATTGAGTTTTCATGGTGAAGACCCAACTTTTCATTAAGTTTGGACATCATGAAGTTTCAAAAGTAGCTACCATGATCAGTGACGATAGCTTGGGGAACATCAAAACAAGCTATGATGTGATTAAAAATGAATAATGCCACGGTCTTTCCAGTGTTGTCAAATGTCGACATCACCTCGGCCCATTTCGTAAAGTAATCTATGGCTACAATAATGTATCCATGCCCCCCGGCCGAGTGGGGGTGACATGTCATGAAATCAATTCCCCATTTCTCAAAGGGACCAACAGAGACCACAGGGTGAAGAGGAGCGGGATGTGACCGTATCTTGTGATTATAGGTCTGGCAAACATGGCATTTTTGAACGACGATTATGCAGTCGTTAAATAAAGAAGGCCAAAAATACCCTTCTCGTAAGATCTTTTGGGCAGTAGCATACCCAGACATATGACCACCACAGGCTCCAGAATGGCAATCATTCAGAGCTTTCTCAGCTTCGTCGAACGTTAGGTAGCGTCGAAAAACTGAGTCAATCCCCCGACGATAAAGAGTATCCCTAAGGATGATATATTGACGGGCTTGGTAGCATATTCGATGTCGGTTAGTACAAGACAAATTTGGCCAGAAATTTTGGGTTTGGAGATATATGATGATATCTCCATACCAAAGATCATCAGAGTTGATTAGGAAAAGGGATTCATCGGGTAATGAATCAGCTGCTACATTTTCCGTTTCAGAATAGGGAAAGTCGCATATCAACTCAGAAAACACTAAGGACTTCTTGGACTTGGCACACTCGAATTCCAAATCAAACTCCTGGAGTATCATGATCCATTTGGAGTATTTTCCCCCTAGAAATTGACGTGTGAGAATGTGTTGCATAGGGTTGCAGTTAGAAATCACTGTAGTCTTGCGAGAGAGGATATAGTGCCGGAAGCGTTGGACGGCTTGGACGGCTGCCAAGGCCAGTTTTTTGACATGTAAATACTTTCTTTCGGTAGGCGTTAGACTTTGAATCAAGTAATAGATAACATGTTCGTCATTAGCATCATCCTCTTGGATGAGAACCATACCAATGGTGTAATTCGAGGCTACAAGGTAGAGGAAATAATCGTGACTGTAATCGGGGGGAAAGAGAAGCAGAGCTCGTGTTAGGGACAATTTCAAAGATTAGAAAGATTTGTTTGCGATGGTATCCCATATGAACTCAGACCCCTTTTTTATGAGCCACATAAATCCATGAGTTATCTTGGCGTAATTTGGGATGAAACGACGAAGAAATTTTGCTTTCCCCTGCAAAATTTGTAACTGTCGAAGTGTAGAAAGAGGAGGGAGATTAAGGATCGCCTCAACCTTTAAAGGATCTACCTTGATCCCTTGATTCGAAACAATAAAGGCTAGAAGTCGGCTGGATTCCATGTAGAAAACACACTTGTGAGCATTCAAACGTATACGATAAAACCGACAGCGAACGAAAATGGCTCGGAGGTGGGTTGGATGATCGACTCAGTGCATTGAGTGAGTGGGTAAATCATCCAGATATGGTTGCACGATGTGCTTGATATCATGGAAGGCATAAGACATAGCGCGTTGAAAATTTGCGCCAGTGTTCTTGAGACCGAAGGGGAGTTTCCGATAGGCAAAAGTGCCCCAAGGACAAATAAAAGTAGTCTTATGTTGATCCTTGTGAACAATGTTGATTTGATTATACCCGGAGAAACCATCCATCAGAGAGAAGATTTCACTTCTGGTGCAATCATCGACAATCTGATCGACGAAGGGGGTAGGAAATTTGTCTTTGGGACAAGCTTTGTTGATATCCCTATAATCAACACATACACAGATTGTGCCTTGTTTCTTGTCAATCGGGACAAGATTGGAAACCCAGTCAGTGAGGGCCACTGGGTGAATAAAGTCGGCTTTGAGAAGTTTCTCGACTTTGAGCTTGATAGCAGCCGCTTTGCGTTGGTGAAATGGACGAAGGCGTTGTCGAACGGGTTTAGCATCGGGGTATGTCTTGATCTCATGTATCACAATGTCGGGGTCGATACCCGACATTTATTCATAGCTCTAGGCAAAGATGTCACAAAACTCTTTGAAAAGGGACGTGTAGGTGACAATTTTGTCAATGGAACACGAAACTCCGATATGGACATTTTTGACAATTCTAGGTTTGATGGATATGTCGAGGGGAATATTGGGTGAGATATTGCTTAAGGTCCCTTCAGAAAACACATCGTGTGTGGACTTGGGAACGGTTGAGATGACAACAACGGTTGACGGGGTTGAGATCCGTTGGTAGTTCTCAATGGTATGTTTCTCCAGGTAGAGGATGGAACGATGATGTCCATCGCCCCAAGGGGTGTCCTCCATGACAGACATGATCATCTCGTCTGTGGGAAAAATGACATGGAAGGGATCTGGAGATAACTCACCAAGAGAGGGGGTAGAAGGGGTTTCCGATTGAATGGCCTGATAGGCGGATTTGACCGGACTTAATGAAATTTCATCGCCGTAACGAAGATGATCTCCAGGGTCAGGTACCATCCATGGGTCATGAGACACAGGAATTCCATGAATCAAGGTAGAGATCATGTTGATTGAAGCAACGGACGAGCGTGGAACATCGGGTGGTGGAATGGGGAAACTACCCATTAACGAAGAGTCTTTGAGAAGGCCTACACCAACGTTCTCATAACTTGGTGGGGTTTTAGCGATGAACGGTACATTTCCAGTACGGGTATCTGAGTTAAAGAAGGCTAATTGGTCGACGATGACTACCTTCCCTTGATGTGGGAAATGCACCACATGAAAAAAGGTCGACACAACTTCACGCATGGAATCGATCTAGCTGCGGCCAAGCAAAAGATTGTAATCAAGAGGGGCATCAAAGACTTCCACTTCGACTTGGACCATTTTTCTTTCTAACGTGATTGGAAATGAAGGAAGGACACCATAGGGCTTAAAACTGGAGCCATTGAAGTCTTTGAGAGTGTTTTGGGATTCATTCAAAGAGGGAGAGCCAATGGCTTTCCAGCAAGCAAGAGACATGACACACGTCGAGGCACCCTCGTCGATAATGATTCGAAAAGTGTTTTTTTCAGAGAGAATCACTTGGATTTGGAACGTGAGTTGAGGGGGTAACCTTGGAATGTGATCTTCCAAGTCAAAAATTATTAAATTTGTATCCTTCAGGTCGATTCCACCGATAGATTTCAACAGTGCCTTCCTTTGTGTGGGACAAATTTGAAGGACTTCAAGGGCTGACATCGCAGAAGGTGCTTCGACCAGATCTTCAACAATGCTATAGTTCTGGGTAGCACGAGCATGAGGATTGAAATCCGATTTTCGAATGACACCCTTTGAGGGGGTTTCGAAGAACTGTGTCGAGGCTCGGTCATTCGAGATGAAGAGGACCATTGGTAGGTGGATTCACGGGAGAGGTTTGTACCAATGAAGGAGGTGGGTCATCAACCTTCTCTTTAGAGGGAGAATAATCTTTGGCTCGAGTGGTGAGTGCAATATCATTCTGCTTGGAATCGCCAGTACACATCAATACATAGGATGTAGTAGAAGGTGAGGGTTGGTCATGAATGACCAATTGGGCCTGTTGTTGAGACGAGAAGGGTTGTGACAAAACGACTGGAGCAGGTGGTTTTGGGGCTCCTTGAAGGAACTTAGTGACCTCGGCGCGTCATGGACAATCCTTTGTGTAGTGATCGTCACCACAGATAAGACAAGGGTATCGAGGTTTGTGCTTATCCCTATCGTGAACAGGTGGAGTTTTAGTTTTCTCTTCTTGAGAAGTATTTTTGTCCTCCTTATTCTTACCCCTTCCCTTTTTGGATTTTTTTTACCGACTGGGGTAGAGTGAACCGCATTTACCTCAGAAGTCTTGTCGGTGGGAGGGGCAGGAGACGGAGCAGTTTGAACATTAGAAGAAGCAGGTTTAGGGTTGGTGCTTGAGGCGGACTGTGGTTGGGCATGGAAAGTGCCAATCACACCGTCGGCTACATGAGAAGCAACTGGAGTAGTTAAAGTGGTGGAAGTGGAAGGACGAGGTGCGTCAGGTAGTAAGTCGTAAAGGTTCCCTGTTTGTGAGTAAACGAGGTCAAGGTATTGAGCATGACTTATGGCCTGCTCTTCCATGACCACTCCACCCATGGAGATGTCACGATTGATGTCATTCACAAATGATTTTTTGAACCACTCTGCCAGCAACTAATCGGGGAGTTCGAGTTTGATGAGACGTCGTCTCCGTCGCCACTCATGAATGTGATCAGATATATGAGTGGCTTTGTTTTGTTTGAAAGAACTCAAAATCTTGGTCCCCGTTTCATAACGGATCGGTAACTGGTAGTGGGTGAGGAAGGCCATATATAGGGTGTTGAAGTCAGCGAAGAAACCTCGTGGTAATTCTATATACCACTTCGCAGTAGAACCCGTCAGGGTCTGTTGAAAAAGACGTAAATGAATAGAGTCATCCATCAACGAGTTGGATGAGCACCAGAGGTGAAAAGTCATGACATGATTATTCAGGTCCTCTCCTGCTTTACCATCGAATTTAGGGAGGTCTGATGATAGCTTGGCTGGTATAGCGGGCCATTGGGGAGAGTGACGAATTGGATCATTTAAAATTCTCGACAAGTCTGGGAGATCCAAAGTGGCCAAGAAGGGTAACTGTCGATTCACATGCGGGTACTGGTGGGTTTGGGGAGGAAGCCCCATCGGCAAACCAATAGGACCATAAGCAGTTTGCATATAATGTGAAGACCCAGGCAGATTCAGTGGTGGTTGTAGAGGATAGTAGCTCATGGGATTGTATCCTTGAACAGGGACATGATTTTGAGCATTCGAGCCCCAAATAGGATTGGACGTACCTGGATATGGTTGGCCTATACTAGGGGGTATCACAGATGCAGCTGGAAGTTGTTTCCCCCCAGTCGATTGAGGAGTATGTTGTATCAGATGATTCCAATACTGGGCCAAGGATGGAGGTATGTTTTTTCCATAATGTGGGGTTGGTGGGGATTTCCCTCCAATCGGGGGTTGTGTTCCAATTGGGATTTGAGTTCCAATAGGAATTTCCCTGCCAAGGGGGGGTTGAGTCAAACCTCCTTGGTGAAATTGTCCACCAATGGGAATCTGGTAATTTGGTGTGCCACTAGGATTAATACTACCAGTGGAGGACGAGAAAGGTCCTCCAAAAGGGGGTTGAGGAAGTGTCAGAATGAAACTGAGAAGAGAGTTCCCAGAAGAAGAGGGACCACCAGGAGAGCTAGATGGGATTTGCATAGGAGTGGGAATGGAAAAATTCAATGCACGGTATCCAGGCAGTAGTGTCGGGGTGACACTGGGTGTAAGTGGTGTGCTGATGGGGGCTTGGCTAACTGCGGTAATCTCGGTGTGAATACTCGTAGTATCTGTGTAATGGGTCATTTCTATAGGGATGGTCAAGATGTGGTCAGATCATGGGACATCCGTACCAGGAAAATAATAGGAAGAAGTAAATGGTACTGTGTCTGGGTTAGAGGTTTCGGAGAACACAAGTGAGATAGTGATTTCAACGCCTGATCCTGCACCAAAAAGGTCCCGTCTAAAAATGCTCGTAGACCAAAAAGGATCTTGGCCCTCTATTCCTGGAAAGGGTCCAATCGGTGATCTAGAAGACACAACAACTAAGTCTCCGAAATAATTCACTCGCATAATCTGTTTCTCAGAATCAGGGTGAAGTCGAAAGTCCTCTCAAGTATTGGTAATTCATAAATGTTCTAGAGAGTCGGTTCATTCCACTCGTGGCATGGTAATGTCTTGGAGTTCACTCTATTGAGGAGAGCCCTCAGGTGAGCTTGTAGGGAGGGGTTGAGAACCTTCCAGATGCTTTGGAGATAAACCCTACATTATACGTGAACGACGTGGAGGATCTATTGTGAACGAGTTACAAACTTACGAAGAAAATCTTATAGTCAACTTGGGTAAACAAACAACACACGCTAGTAAACAAAATCTAGGAAACAATACTAGGCAAACAAGACCTTCTAATTCCAAAGTCACTAGTTGGTGATGAAATCCAACGTCGCAACAACGAGATGAGAAGGGGCTGGGCTAGGGTGGAAAATTTATGCTGACGACCTTCTTAATGGACTTACACCCTGGTGTAAGCTCCCACATATAATCGTGGGTATACCCTCCAAGGAGCTCGAGTGAGTTTGGCCAACGTCGATTCCAGGTACCATGAAGAATTGCCCCTTCACAGTCACCTTGTGTAAGACCCTAGAAAGATAGGCCGCTAAGGTTGCCACCGACAACAATAAAACCTGGGGGGACAGTCGACAGTTCGATCCACACACAAGGGCAGGGTATCTAGCCCAAAATCAACTCAAGAGGCTTCCACTCATCATTGTGGGTATACCTCCAAGTGACCCCCGTAATACGTGAAATATCTACACCGACATCAACAAAGCAGGGTGAGTAACTCTGTTAATATCAACGTGACCTCGTGTTTGACCCTTGTGTGAGAAGGGCTTCCCAAGACAAAATGTTGTAAATATAATTTGACACTCCTTAACACAAGATGCTATTGTGTGTTTTGTGCTTTGGAGAGTGTATCTCTCTACCTATTCCAAAGCGCCAGCCTAGCTAAATGTTGGCGTAATAGAGCCCTAGAAAAGAGTTACTAGTTAAATTTTACAATTGCGCAATGTTATTAAGGGTTGTTGTTACTCAAAGGAAGTGGAGATGAAACTGATGTTGTATGAGACTCTGATCCAATGATGCATAGATAGGAATGAAATATATCAATTTTTGTTCAATGAATCCTATGTACGGGAGGGAAAGAGAAGTTTTCCGGACCAATCTTGAACTACGATACACAATTTTCTTTAAAATGCAATTGCAACGAATCACACAATAATAACAATTCTCTATTGTTTCTTTTTCAATAATTTCAACAATTGATTTTCAATATTTTGGAAGACGAAAATGATTTTGAAAGAAAAACATTTTTCACTTTTCAAAAAGGACCTACACCATGATGGTGAAAGTGAGGAAAACCAAAAACTAATGAACAAGCAATAAACAAAAACCCAAACCAATCTTTCAATGGAAACAAAAATGACAAGCAGACAAATCTAGTCTTTTCAATTGCATGAGAAAAGTAATCTTACAAATAATGAGCAAATGAGAAAGACAAAGAATCTCAACTTTCAACTGATCGTCGGTTCTTAACCAAACAAGCACTCAGATTCCAAAATCAGAGAGTATATTTTTGCCAAGAAAAGTCAAGAGATGAAAGTCAAGAAAAAATGGACAGGAAGAGCCTTTGATTTCCTACGATTGATGGTGCACAAAATCCGAAGACAAGAAAACATCAACCAATGGTCCAAGAAGCTCTTTTTAGGCACTTATACTGATCTGGGCAGTTGAACATGCAAAAATCTTAAATCCAAAATTTTGAAAAGAGGGTTCGTAGGCTATCAGTGTTACACAGTGCGAGAATGGGTCATTCTCGTAGGCTAGCTTTGAGCAGAGTGCGAGAACCTCACACTGGACCTAAAAGAAAAGTGAGAACTCAAAGTATTCTCGTAGGCCACTATGGGGTTCAGTGCGAGAATGTCTGAAACTAAGCAAATTTTTGGAAAAAGACAAAAAAATTGAAGGGGCTTCTGGACCCAGAGGGTCTATCAGGGTGTCCTGAAGACTCAGAGATTGATAGAAATGGAGAAAGGTAAGGCAAGA
>ML787865.1:308982-371089 GCA_009831015.1 Picea engelmannii | reverse complement strand
CCAGTTATTTCATCCTTCACTAGTGTCTCTTCCGGTGACTTCAGACCCCACTGTTGAGAGCTCTTGGAAGGTCCAGTGCTATTTGAGAGGAAGGACGTTACGTCTTCTAGGACACGAGCATTTGCTTTCTTTTGATTCCCCCATGCGGACAAAACCCTCTTACCCACATATATGCCTCTTTCTCATTTATGTATGATGCACATCTGATTACAGTTTGACTTTGATATATATATTGTGTAAACATTCAACAAAGACTCTTGGTTCTACATTTCTCTCACCACTTGTTGCACACATTCACACAACTAGTCTGACATCATAGGGGAACCACAGAACCCCCATTGTTCATGACGCTTGCTCAACCTCCCTTCGATCTTAGGGGGAGTATCTGGTCGTACTCGTTCATCGATACCTCCTTTACACACTCCGGTGAGTTCTACTATCTTAGGATCAGCTTTGCTTGGTTCTACCTTACTTGGGTCCAATTCCCAAGGACATACTTTCACTTGCTCTCCTTTGCACGGAAGCGGGGGACCCACTTCCTCTCAAGGAGGGAGCACCAACCCACCTAGTCAGGTTCACAACACACCATGGCCGGAGCTAACCCTCCACCCCCACTACAGATGCCATATTTGGCCTCTCTCAACATTCTGGATCTCACCAAGCTCACCAATGATCCTATATTGCATGACGCCACATGGCCTGCAATGCCAACCAAACTTCCTTCAGACATACCAAAGTTTGAAGGGTTGGCAGGGGATGACCTCGCCAATCATGTCATGACCTTTCATCTATGGTGTTCTTCCAATAGCATTATGGATGATTCCGTCAGATTGCGACTTTTTCAACGCACACTTACCGGCCTATCAGCCAAATGGTATGTCGAAGAAAAATCTGGGTCTCATACAACCTTCGAGTCATTGGCCAAAGCGTTCTTAACTTTCTTCCAATTACCCATCCGCCATGACAATGGTCTTGAACTACTGTCCAAATTCAAACAGACCTCAACCACCCACATCACTGACCACATTCATGAGTGGCGTAGGCGACGTAGTTTATGTAAAGAAGAAACCACCAAGCAGCAATGCCTCGACTGGTTTCTTAGATCACTTGTCGCTCTCCTTGGTAAGGATGTCACTTCCACCTTCCCTCAATCTGAATAGGAAGCCATCAGTAAAGCCCAACAATATGACCTCATCTACGCACAGTCAGGATACTTATACACGGTACTTCCTGATCTTCCGAAACCTGTGCCATTTGGTCAAGACAAACCTGGGATGTCTCACTCAGCAGACGGACTAATAGGTGCCACCACACACCATAGTCCCCAACCCCAACCACCACCAATGTATGGAACACCTCAATACCCACCGACATATGGGGGCACTTCTTATTACCCCCCACCCACTTATCAACAGCCATATCCTGTTGTTATACCTCCACCCACCAGTGGACCACCACCGGCACCCCCCATACACCAACCTCCTCCAAACACCAGTGGTACTCCCTCCACATCAACTTATAGTACTAGTGACAGCACTGTGCCTTCCTATGTACCTTATGGAGCGGCACCACCACAGAATCCCTATTTTCCCTTTCCGGGTCCTCCACAACCCATGGCTCCCCCCATCCTCATACGGGGGTAAATTTTGTTCAACCCTCTCCTGCTCAACAATACCAAAATTTTGAACAGTTGAACACAGCCAATCCAACTCATCCATCGAACAATACCAAGAGGAAAGGAAGGAACGGGAATAACAATAACCTTGGCCAAGGCAGGAATCAACCCCCGCAGCATCAACCCACTGGGGGAAACCAGAACCAAGGGAACCAAAACCCCCAAGGGGGCAACAACAACAAACGCCAAGGGCGGAATACTATTAAAACCATCCACCCTTGTGCTCTTTGTGGCGTGTATGGTCATTACACTCACCATTGCCCCCAGATTGCTGATTTCAAAAGGTTGAAAGACTCTGGGAGCCTTCCCCCCTCCCCAGCGCAACCTGCCCCTCAGCAGACACAACAACAATACGCGCAACAACCCCCTCCAGCAGTACTGCAAAATCCTATCCCACATCAAGGTGTCATAAACACCCAACAGGACACGCAGCATCCCCCACCTCAGGTGGGCCAATATCACAACCCCAACAATCTAGTAGAACGAACAATTCTCCTCACCAGTGAGGAAGAAATTCTTTTGCAAACACGCAATCGTTAGTATCCTACAACAGCTGAGTCTACTCCTATCTCTCCAGAGATAAACCCTACACCAACGGGACCCCCGTTGATGATCCCTCACCCTTCTGCCGAACCAACATTACACATCCCTCGCATCCCCTTGCGCAGGAATGTTCACAATCCACAGGCTAGGGCAGCTCATAACTACAGCTTGGTAGATGACTTAGCACAATCCCCGGCTGCCATGTCAGTGTTGGAAGTCCTCCAGACTTTTCCAACATAGCGGAAATCACTACTTTCTACCTTGGGAGCAGTCGACCCTGCCGATACTCGACTCATCACCTTTGACCTTGATAGCTACGAACCGCGTCTTCCCGCCGCAGTTGCTATTCAAATACCAGTAAAAATACGGAACATCACCATCCATCGGTGTATCGTCGACGAAGGGGCATCTACATGCATCATGTCCAAAACAGTATGGAAGAAACTTGGTTCTCCGGAACTCATACCTTCCGCCATCACCTTACGAGCTTATGACGGATGACCATCATCTCCTGAAGGGATCTTCCAAAATGTCCCCATGGAACTCGGGGGAAAAACTATTCTCATTGACATCGAATTTATCGATGCTCAGCTCGATTACAATATCTTGCTCGGCCGTAGCTACATGTATGCCATGAAGGCAGTGGCATCATTAGTCTTTAGGGCAATCATGTTCCCACACAATGGGAAGATTGTAACCATTGACCAAGTCACACATTACGAGCCAAACCCATCTGCCAATCTCGATAACATTCTTCCTCTCATTCACACCAACAAAGATGTATATCCACTCGTCGACATGGGTCCTGGGATTTTCAAAGATCCATCCTTGTTAGGGACGTACCATGGAGCACCACCACTCCTTCCCCCTAGTCAAGTATGCGTCATCTCATCTAACGAAACTCACCAGGAGGATGCTCGTCCTCCTCAGGAGGCTTCAGTTATTCCTGACGTCTCAACAGTCGTAGCACCACTCCCACAGGAGCCTCCTGCACACTCGTCAACCCCTACGGTCCGCAAATCCACATCCCCTGAAGGGCCTAGTCCCATTTGGGAAACAGTTCCCCGACCCCTCACTCAAATTCCCTTCTTTTACCCTCCACTCGGTATAGAAGCTTTCCAGGTAGCCGCAACGCTCACACTACCCAATATGGTACTAGCAATCCCAGTGTGGTACTTACATCCACCTGAGATGGTCCCTCGCCCACAGGAAGGACTCCCCATGACAATTCCTGTCCTCACCCCCACTACCCCCACCACCCCCATACTCCCTACCCCCCCTGCTACCACTGGGGGCAGGAGAAAGAAGAAGGAACCCACCACTCCACTTCCTCCGTGCATCTCACCACCTTGCGTGCTGTGTGACAAAGAGTGTCACCAAACCAAAAACTGCCCATCACTACCAGAATTACGAAATTTGATTCCCCCCAATCCAACCCCCACACCACCCATTACTACTGCTACCACTCACCCTTCCAGTAGTAAAGGGTTGAGGACCAAATTCGCGTGTGCCATCTGTTCCGAATATGGCCACTACACCCATCATTGCCCAGCCCTGCCACGCTTTCAGCAGACATTAGCGATCATATGCCAGGACTTTTAAAACAACCCACGCCCTACTACGTCCTCTTCAACTATCACTGACATTTGCTATGTCACCACTTTCGTCAATGAACGCATGAGATGTCCTTGCTCTCTTTGCGATTCATTGGCTCATTTCACCTACCAGTGTCCTATGATCATAGAATATAGGAAATGTCAATTGGCCCTACTGCATCGACCCACAGAGGCAGTTATTGACCTTACTTTTCCACTGGAAGATCTTCACGTCATTTCTCCAGAGCCCGAGGCACTCCCTACGCCTCCATGGTTCTTAGACGACGTATCTGAGGATTTACCCCGTAACCCACCCAACTCTCCTGCTCATTCCCCTACGAAGACTCTCCATCCCACCACCACTGGTACCCCTCAGTACCTCAATATATAGGCCTTTTTCCAAACTTCTACTCACCATTCCGGGAGCCCACAATGTCCATTTTTCGAACCGTCTTCAGCCACGGGATCAGCATCCCACCACCTACATCACAGCTATCCCTGGGCCGCTTTTCATTCTGAGCCCCCAGGATGCCTTTTTTTCATATCATGGTCAGGTACGCATGCGAATTGTCACATTTATCTAACACATGCTCATATCTTAGATTCTCTTCAGATATTGTTCACTTTGGGTATTTGGTTGTTCTATGTGCAAGTACGTGATCATCATCTCTCAACATCATTCCTTCAGGTATATATTCAGCACTGGCATGTAGTCTCTCCCGTTGTATTGCATTTACATTTCCAGTCACACCCTTTGATGTTGGTCTCTAGGATACCCATTCTCGGCTCTGCAGTACTCACACCTCCCTTTGCATCTTCAGTACTGTAACCCGGTAGCATTCTCACCCACATGAGTTGTCCCATTCATAGAACCTTTTGGCACTTTCGACACTCATGCTATTCTTCATTATCCTTTAGGGATGGGAGTCCCGATAGTCTTTCATCATGTTGCAGGTTAACCACATACTTCTTCTCCTCATATTGCTAGCTTCCCATATGGACTCCTAGATCATCACTTTATGGTTATGTTCTTTTTACCTGCACCTCCGCAGGATCGCGAACCCACCATTTCATCCACCATCAGTTTGCCCATCTGCGAACCTATCTTCATTTCACCTACCTCATACAAAAACTTGCCAATGGGGCCCCCACCCTTCATCAGTTTTCCAAGAAATTTCTGCCCTTCCTGGGGCACTCATTTCACACTGGGGCACCCGTTTCTGTATTTGTACATTTTTTCCACAATTATTCATTATTTATTGTACAAACACCTTTATTTCCAGTTCTTTACTTTTGTCGTCACTGTTGGCGACCTGCTTTCCTTTTGGCCACACACAACCCATGTCACCCTCGGTTGGAGCATTACTTCTCATTTACCCTCGCCGGCCTCGTCTACATCTTCAGAGAACTACCCAAGTCACTTTCCTTTACCCTCTGACTATGTTCACCTTGTCCCGCCTCTGGCACAACTTATCACTGATCTTGTCGTCCCCCTGACACTCGATCTTGTCACACGGTTGCGGCCATTCATTACATCATATACCCTCCAACCAAGGGCAGTCTTGAGTCTTCCCACTTCTTGAATTTGTCCATGTACCTCTGCCACTTCCTCACCTCAGTAGATTCCATGGAGCCCTTTTGCTTCTGGGAGTCGCGTCCCCCTTTTGTCGACATCAACACAATTTTCCAGAAGGGCGACAGTATCTTGATTCTCATTCAATGAGAGATCTCGGACGGCACAGGGGGAAACACCATTGCTCCCTGATGTCGTTGACCCCCATACCATTCGATGCCAACACTTTCTCATGTTGCGGTGGGTCTTACTTTGCGACTATTGCAGTTATCATTATCAGTTGCCGAATACCTCTGAACTGGCCGGGCCAACACTGCCTGCATCATCGTCGCTGCTTGGTACTGCGACCATTGCATATCATTCAAAGTATGTTCCTTTGTATAATTGTCTTCTACCTTTATCATTACCGCCCCCGAGGGCACTGCATTTGTCTACACCAACATTTCCGTCATCTTTTTTCAGAGTTACATAATACGAGCATGGGGCATGCCCGCCTCGTTTGTACACAGTTGTATATTGTTACGCACCTTGTGGCAAGTCGGGTTCTACAGGTTCCTTTCTTCTCCAACGGATTTCTCTACACGATCCCACTCTTTCTCTCCCTTACACCACCATTCTCAGTAAAAGAAACATTGATGGATTTCGGCTATACGTCTTCTCCTAACCTCATCCATCAGGGGGCATCTGTTATCACTGAAATTTTGTCCGCACATGGCGACAAGAACTCCGCATCGTCAAAACAGGAATGAAGCTATTCATGGCACAGGATTAAATCCACAGCATTGCAAAAGGGTCAAAAACTATACAAAGTAACCAAAAAATTGAAGGGCGCTTTGCAGAATCTGGATGCGCGCGCATGTGCGCGTAACAACAACGTACAATGCACGCATGAGTGCACGATGCGCGGCTGTTGGGCAAAAAACCCGCGCACCTGCTAAACGGTGCATTTATTGAAATTGGTCGGCCTCCCAACCACTAATGGATCAGCTCCCAGGTCGATTTGACATCAAATCTGAGCTGAATCCGCATGGTAGGCTGGTCAAAGACCTAATTGAGCCCTAAAGAGCCCATTTTCACACTCCAAAGAGGTTACATAATCACCCAATGCCATGCTATAAAAACCCATGAAGAACCATCATTTTCTCAATGAATTCCATGTATTGTTATGCTGCTAAGATTGCTAAGGACTCATTCTTTGGCAAGAACATAATTAGCACCATTTCATTGAGCTATTCACCCCTCTCTTGAGTGGATATGCTTGGAGTTCTTTCACCATCATTTTCATCTTTTTCATTGTAAGGAAAGCAAGTTGTGAGGGCCTCAAGAGCCTTCCTTTGGAGGAAGAAGGAACCACAGTTCCCTTGCTCCATTGTGCTTTGGATTTCATCAATAGACCAGCGCAAAACATTGGTGATACCGGTCTTGTTGTCTTTGTTATTTATTTTTCACATGCTCATAGTTTTAGTTTGTTTTAGTTTGTTTCTTGTTTATAGTTTTGTTGTTTCTCTTTCTAACCTTTTCCTTTACAGCTGTCATGCCTAGCAAGACCCAACTGGGCATGTAAGCACCCTTTATTTGCTCACCAAGTGACGAATTGGGTGCAAATAGATGAATTTTGGAATAAGGCCATAGATGAAGAATTGGATCAAATAGAGAAAAATGACACTTGGAAATTGGTTCCAAGATCAAAGGATAAGAATGTGATCTACAGACAGTGGGTTTACAGGAATAAATTGAATGAATATGGATAGGTTACAAGGAACAAAGATAGATTGGTATGTAAAGGATATGAACAAGTTGAAGGAATTGAATTTGAAGAGACATTTTCCCCAATTGCCAGAATGGAAGCAATCCGATTACTTTTAGCTTATGCATGCTCCAAAAATATTAAAGTGTATCAGATGGACGTAAAATCAGATTTTCTGAATGGGGAACTTGAAGAAAAAGTCTACATTGAACAACCAGAAGGATTTCAGTTGTCAAAGAACATAGATTATGTGTGTAAATTAAAGAAGGTCTTGTATGGTCTAAAACAGGCTCCTAGAGCATGGTACTCTAGACTGGATAAATATCTATAGTAGGAAGGGTTCAAAAAAGGAAATGTAGAAAACAACCTCTACATCAAGGTAAGTCAATATGGTATTTTATTAATTGAATTTTATGTTGATGATATTATTTTTGGTAGTGATGATGATAGGTTAAGCCAAAAATTTGCAAAGGATATGCATAATTAATTTGAAATGTCATTACTTGGATAACTATCCTTATTTTGGGGCCTTCATATACGTCATAGCAACCAAGGAATTTCTATTTATCAAACCAAGTATATCAGAGAAATGATAAAGAGGTTCGGAATCGAAAATTGCAAACCAGTTATCACTCCCATGCAAACCAGTTGCAAGTTGAGCAAAGATGATGATTCAAAGTCTATAGATCAGAGAAAATACATGTCAATGATTGGTAGCCTACTATATTTGACAACATCCAGACCAGATGTAATGAAGACAGTTGGACAGGGGACATGATTTCAAGTAGCACCAAAGGAATCACATGTATTAGAAGTAAAGAGGATTTTTCAGATATCTCAAAGGAACAAAAGACTTTGGATTATGGTATCAAAAAGGAAAAGATATATTTCTTATTACCTACACAGATGTAGATTGGGTGGGTTGTATTGATGACCGATGTTGGCACAGGGGTAGACCTAGGGTCCAACACTATAACAATGCACCAACAAAACCCTAAATACCGGTCCTTTCGGCAACACCTGCGAAGCAGATGAAGTCTCACCCGAGGTAGAGGCGCGGGTGGTTGCAGGACTCCAATGTCTTCAACCTTATCTTGGACACATATATGTGACTGTAAGGCCTTAACATGGAACTTAGCAGTTATAGATCATCAATATCCAGTCTTAGTTTACAACGCAATTAAACCCTAATTACAGAGCACTACAATATTTAACCAGATCTACTATATTCAAGCACTAAGCACATCGACATAGGCCGGATCTAGGATTCATCCATACTATTAAGAACATAGCATTAACATATCTATCTACCATTCATCTATATCGAAGCACTAAGAAATTTGACATATAAACACATCAAAAAGAAGAACAACAGAACATGGACGTGGTTTACCCCCACCCTGGGGATACGTACACCAACTCTTCTTATTATTTATTAGCTTTTTCAATCAGTTACATGCACAAAGCCACAAAACCCTACTCCATAGAGGAAAGGAGATATATGCACCTCGCTAGATCCTCCTTCCCTGGGCTAGGTTACAACATTAAGCCTCTTCTCAATATCTTACACTCGCTTGCACTGAGATCTGCAAGCCTCATACGGTATGCACAAAAGCAATCTCCACTCAACACTTAGCATTTTTTATCACATAGATCAAACTACTTCCTACATTGCCCAACCTTCTATTTATACTTTAAAAAATAGGCCTAAGAATGGGTAAACCCATGGGCCGACATCCCCATACCCATTACATAATCCCAAATCCCAAAAAGGGCCCTAAAAGGGGACGAGATCCCATGATCTCTTCTTCATCCTGCGCTCTGCCTTCGACAGCTTGTCGAAGTCCCAAAAATAGGTCAAACCAGACCATTGATCCTCAAAACTTGGTCAAGGGCCAACAGGCCCCCAAAACTCACCTGTGACTTGTCCCGAGTCACTTTGATCTGGGTAGCTCAGTTTCAAAAGCCTCAAGCTACTTTGACTTGTTGTTGTGCCACAACCTCATGTTCAATGAACTCTTGTATGATTTCTTCATTGACAGGTCCCTCTAGGCGTTGTTCAGCTGCAGTGACGACTTGCTCCAATTCTACTCCTTGGCCTTCGATCTCTGTGAACAGTTGGTAAGCCTCATCTTGTATAGGTTGGAGACTCTGAGTCACTTCCAAGACTTTTCTCTGAATAGTGTGGACCTATTGCTAGGAAGTGTGTTTCTCTTGGGACCGCTTCATCCTTTCAACAACTAACAGGGGCTTCGACTGTGCCTATATTGTTTCTTCTTGATACTTCGCCTCTTGGAGCTGTGACTCCAGTGTCTTCAGTTCGGGATTCTCAAGGAGTTACTCATATGCCTGGGCACTGCGATCACTCAATTTATTACATTCCATGGTGAGGCCCTTGATTCTTTCAACTGCACTTTGAGAAGTTGCTTCTCTTTGATCCCTTACATCCTACAGAGTGTCGGGCATTGTACGGAGCTCTAAGTCTACTATTCGTTGTTGTAGCTGCTGGATAGCTTATGCGAGCTGCTCTACTTGATGCATGACTCGGTCTTCTTCTTGTGTCTCTAAGCCTGTCATGGAGCGAAGTTATCTATTGACTGCTTCTTTCACTTCGAGTTTCTCTGCGAGCAACTGTTCTTTTTCTTGCTGAATCTGTGTTTCCTCCTCTTCCAATTTTGCCTGGAGAGAAACCTTCTCCTTCTTTGCAACTTGACGTTGTTCTACGAGTACTCCTTGCACTTGCTTCAAGGCCTAGGTGGCTTGTTTTGTTTCTTCTTGTGCTCGACGAAGGCAATCTTCGGTTGCATCTTCTATTCTACAGAGTTGGGCTAGCTCATCTCCCAACTCTGGTTCTCTTGATGGTAGGGGTGTAGTGGACATTGCCTGACTAGACTGAAGGGCCTACTGTACCCCTCAGAGTTTGACCTCAATTCTTTCGTACATTTCCTCCTGCTTGGATTATTATTTCTCCACAATTTCCTATGATGCATCGTTTAGGGCTGCTATGATGAAGTCAAAATCATCGATAGTGAGTAAAGTCTACATCTTGGTCACGGTGGCTCTGTATTTATTCTGGGAAGAAAGTTTCTAGGGAGAAACCTTCCTCTTCTTCAGGGGATCAGTCTCATTTCTAGGCAGTGTTACTTCACCTTGTTTCTGTTCATCTTCTTTGCCATTTATCTCTTCTACTTCATCATCACCCCCTCGATCAGGTGATACTGAAGCAGTCTTGCCTGAGGAACTACTTAAGTCTTGGACCTCTTCGGTCTTCTTCCTTCTGTTGGGTCTGGGTGTATCATGTTCATTGTGCGTGGTATTTGGGTTGTTAGGGTCAGATATCTATGGAGGGTCTACATGAATAAGGAGGTCTACTGACCATTCGTTAGTGATCTCCTCAAGGTCATCTTCTGTGAGATTGTAGTACGACTGGAGCTCCTCCTTATGCTCGTATGCTCGTGCTGTAATGTAGATGGATTTCTAATTTACGTGGAACTTCATCAGGGGTCGAAACCTTTGTAGGGTGTTCATAGTCATGTGAGGTTCAACTTTGATGGATCTCTTCAGCTGGAGGTAATATGTGTGAAAAAAAATGTTTGACTGCCACTGTTTTCTCATATCGCTTGAGTACCAAAGCATGGTGAACTTCACAACAAGCATATCGAATGGCTCAATGTCCGGGAAGGTCACAACTTCTGGCATTTCCCAAGAAACAAACACGATGAGGATTAGGGGCCAGCTAAAATGGAATTCATAGCCCTGATATTATGCTTCGTGGCAGTCCAGTTTAAGATGATTAACTAGTTACTCACTCAGTTCATCTGTAGACCTTCCACACACTTCCCTGCAAGGTCAACGACAAAGCCTGTGACTTGCATGGGTCAGCTATTCCTTACTAGCTTTCCTACAATTAATTTTTATGCTAGGTGCACTGTGCCATTATGGATGGAAGCTACCTTGTAGCCTCGTGTCCCCTTCTCAACATCGCCGTATGTATCCTTGATCTTCTATGCTAGTGCACAATCTGTGGCTTTTCTTAGATATAAGTCCTGCGGGTCGGGTCCTTGCATACTCAATCCGGTGATCCTATGGATCAGTGTCAGATTGACTATGATACGGTGGTCGAGCCATAAGTAGTTGCCTATGGTAACATGAAAGTAGTAGCTTGACACCAATGTTAAATTCATGGTGCCTTATGAAGTGTGGTATTTTCATTACATTCAGTAGGGTGGAGTACACGAGGTTCATCATCCTCGGCTGGGGAATTATCTTCGAATTATTCCCCTTCGTCTTGGTCAAGTATTTATACGGGGCGAGCATGCTATAGTTCTTATGATCTCTGAGGTTGAAGTTACTTAAATTCAACACTGCGATCTTTTTCTGCTGTGCTCTTACTGTGCGTATCCCCTTCAGGAGGTACACTGTAACCATGGTGTACTCAAAATCTCTTGGAACACTATCTCGACTCACCGCATCAACCAGAGGTGGGATGTAATCAGGTAATATGGTCAAGATTAGCTTCACATTTGCTAGATCATCTCTATGCTTGGTTATCTTCTTTGTTGTTGGTCGGGATGGCCCGGATACGTGAGCAGTCGATGGGGAGGCTTGCACTCCTCTTGTTGATGATGCTTGTACACACATAGACATTACTCTTTCAGTCATGATGTCAATGAGTACCTCCTTCACAGGCTCTTTGACTACGCTAAGTTCTTCGGACATACGTGCTCGTGGTTGAATCTCTCGGGTTTGAAGAGTAACTAGTCAATGCAACGGGACGGATGGTGATAGCGCGATGATCACTGTGCGAAATCAACTAACGTGTGGGCTCAGATTCATGGTTAGAAAATTTTTTCTCGGTGCAAGGTTCGACGAAATAAATAGATAACGAAGCAACGAATCTCTCCAACGGGTGAGAAGCCTCCATTAACTCAGTTCTATTCGTTATGGCATGGTGCCAATGGTCTAATGGCGAGCTTTCTGACCATAAATGCCTTTCTACCCATTCAGGGTGTCAGTCTAACGATTATACTATTCCCAATGTCTATATTGCTTCACTATGGAGAAGTGCCATGTGACGTTGTTCTGATATATTGACAAAGTTCCTGTTTTGTAAATTTTCCCTTTGCGAAGTTCCCTCTGGAATGTTCTGTAACTTTTTGATCATTTCTCTCTTCTTGTTGAGCTTTCAAGCCTTCTTTTCGATGAGCTTCATCTCATTATTCCTCTTTCCATTCTGATTCTTGTATTATTTTGGCATAGTAACTTCGCACTGCTGAGATTCTTTCGTAGGGTGCACGAGTAATACTTCTTCTCTAGCTGGGGTAGATGCTCTACTCTCTTGTACCTTGTGTGTCCTTCCAACTTCGACATCCAAGTCTCCGGTCCTAAGTAGCTTCGATCTATTTTCTTGTTCTTCAATCAACTGTGCGATCCTCCTAGTCATGAAATCTTTTAATTCTTTCTTTTTCTTCTATAAGACTTCTTCTTCTTTCCTTCTAGTCTAGTCCTTCTCTATCCAAGGTTTTCCTAGTAACATAGTAAATGGAGCGTTGTTCTCACTAAATTTAACAACCTCAAAATATTCCTTTGTCGAAGTTCCATGAGTACTCATAGATATCTGGGTAAGTCTTCCACATAGGGTTATAAGTTTTCCTCTGAATAATTCTATTCCTCCCAATGAAGGAATCATAGCAGGCTCCCCTAAAAGTTCCCATGTTCTTTCTTTCATGATATTCACCCGTGTTTCCTCATCCCAAACACAGTCAATGTCGAAGTCTCCTATTCTTGCTTCAATGCACTCTTTTTCTTTGAAGATCTCTGATAAGATGATATGTTGGTGGTCATTCAGGGTTTCTTTCATCTGTAGCAATACTTTTTCTGATTCTTTCTCGGGTTCTTCCATAATCTTAGTTTATGGATCTACCTTAGGGTTTTCTTGGTTCATATTCATTCTTTCAACCTTAGAAATCATTCTAGGGAAATCCAATACTTCATGGTCCATAGCTCTACAATAAATACAACTAGATCTTCTACCAAGGCATTCCTTAGCCAGATGTCCCGGTCTTCTGCAACTATAACACAGGGTTAATCCTCATTTTATTTTAAATGATCCCCAACCTTTCCTGTACTGTGCACTAGGATCATAGTATTTAACCTGCAAAAAATTCTTTCTAGTATCCTGCCTCCATTTGTTAGTCCAAACATCCTCTCTATGCATAGGTATAACATATCTTTCACTATTCTTATCAAATCTACTCATATCAAATATTCTTTCATCTATTAGTGCCCTAGTTTTCAAGCTAGGACAAATCTTATCAAACATACCTAGATCCATACTTTAGAAAAACAAATTTCCACTAATATTATCTTTATTAGAGCATAAAGCTTCCAGATCTAAAAATTTTCACTATTCTTACCTTTATCAGAGCATAGAGCTTGCAGATCTTACCTCTTTAAGAAAAAATTTCTCACTTTTACCCTTCTGAGAGCACAAAGATTTCAGATCTTATCTCTTTTCTTCAGATCTGACCCTTCTTCTTGGCATAGAGATTCACAGGTCAAGTGGAATTTTGCACACTAGGGCAATATATCTATGCATGAAGCCTTCACAGTGTTAGGTCGGATCTTCGCACATAGCTTCTTTTTCCTTAGTTCCCAACAATCACAGTTTCAGTCCCAGCAACAGAACCATTTGTTGGCATAGGGGTAGACCCAGGGTTCAATGCTATAACAATGCACCAAAAAAACCCTAACTACCGGCCCTTTTGACAACACCTACGAAGAAGATGAAGTCTCACCCGAGGTAGAGGCAGGGGTGGTTGCAAGACTCCAGTGTTTGCAACCTTAGCTGGGAAATAGATCTATGAATGTAACACCTTAACATGGAACTTAGAAATTATAGTTCATCAATATCCAATCTTAGTTTACAACGCAGTTAAACCCTAATTACAAAGAATTGTAGTATTTAAACAGATCTACTATATTCAAGCACTAAGCACATCCACATAGGCCAGATCTAGTATTCATACATACTATTAAGAACATAGCATTAACATATCTATCTACCATTCATCTATATCGAAGCACTAATAAAGTTAACATATAAACACATCAATACATTGCACAAAGAAGAGCAAGACAACATGTACGTGGTTTACCCCCACCCTAGGGATACGCCCACCAACTCTTCATCTTCTTTATTATCTTCTTCAATCAGTTACATGCACAGAGCCACAAAACCCTACTCCGCAGAGGACAGGAGATCTGCGCACCTCGCTAGATCCTCCTTCCCTGGGCTAGGTTACAGCACTAAGTCTCTTCTCAATCTCTTACACTCACTTGCACTGAGCTCTGCAAGCCTCATACAGTATGCACAAAAGCAATCTCCACTCAACACTTAGCACTTAGCACTTTCAATCACATAGATCGAACTACTTCCTACATCGCCCAACCTTCTATTTATACTTTACAAAATAGGCCTAAGCATGGGTAAACCCATGGGCCGACATCCCCATACCCATTACATAATCCTGAATCCCAAAAAGGGCCCTAAAAGGGGTTGAGATCCCGTGATCTCCGCTTCGTCTTGCGCTTTGCCTTCAATAGCCTGTCGAAGTTCCAAAAATAGGTCAAACCTAACCAAGGATCCTCAAAACTTGGTCAAGGGCCAACAACTGACGAAGCACGCGTGGAGCAATGTTCTACTTGGGTGAGTGTTTAGTATCATGGGTAAACAAGAAACAATCATTAGTATCTTTATATACAGCCAAGGTAGAGTATATTGCAACAACATCATGTTGCACACAGGTTCTATGGATGAAACAAGCCTGATAGATATACAGGTTGAGTATGATGAGCCCATTCCAATCTATTGTGGTAATACAAGCACCATCAGTATCTCAAAGAACCCGGTGATGCACTCCAAGACGAATCACATTCCAATCAAGTATCACTTTCTACGGGAATAGGTTGCATAAAAGAACATCATAGTTGAGTACGTGGTCACAAAAGAACAAGTGACATACATCTTTACAAAACCGCTTGCACGGGAAGCCTTTGAGTATCTTCACCAGAGAATCGAAGTTATCTCTTTTCCAAAATGAATTATTTTGGATGATTATCTTATATCTCTTAGATGTATATGAGGAAGCACCATAAAGAGGACAGTTCAATTAGGGGGAGCAACCCCGAATGGAAATATACCTTTTCCATTGATGACAAAGGGGGAGAGATTTATCATATGCAGAGGACATAGGCATGATTCCAAAGGGAGCAATGGTCACAGAGATGTAGAGGACAGAGGCATGGTTCCAGGGGCATCATGAATGATATGACTTCAATATTGCATGACACTATTTCATTATTGCATCAGAGTGTTGCTATCAATGCCAAAGGGGGAGATTATTGATTAAGGTTGGTTGTCATTGATGTCAACCCCTTGAACAAAGTCTGGTAGCACAAAGGTTTGGGTAATGGACCCAAGTTTGTTTGATGTAAATATGACTCATTATTGTCTTTTCATGGTTGATAAGAAGTACAAATGGATGAACTCCAAAGTGGTCCCCTTATGGTGAAAGCCCTCACTGGAAGGTGCTTTGCGGATCGAGTTATCCTAGAAGTATGGTTAGAGAACCCATGTTTAATTGTGGAATAATAAGATGAAGGTCATTGAATTTTTCAGTGAAACTATCCTATATTTATATTTCTTTCCATGCCATTTCCGGTGGCATGTGGAACGTCACATAACTCCTCACGGTTAGAGAGTTATGGCCATAAGAAGTTGGAGAACCCAAGTTTGGGTAATGGACCCAAGTTTGTTTGAAGGATAATGGTATGAGTTTTAATATATTTTTAGGTAATACTATTCTATATGGATAGTACATGTCATGCCATTTCTGGTGGTATGTGGAACATCACATAACTCCTCACGGTTTGAGAGTTACAACCTTGCGAAGTTGGAGGACCCTCATATGTTGGCTTGAAGCCCCAAAAGGTCAAAGTAGTCAAAGTGGTTTAAGAGATTTGAGAAGGTAAATAATAAATTGAAGTGATGTGTGTACTATAATTCAAAGTTAATAAAAAAGAAATTATTTAAATAATAAATTTAAGGGAGAAATTAGAAGTGGGTTAACCCTAAAATAAGGAATGTGGGAAAAGTGACCTAGAAGATGCTTCTAAGGAAGCTACTTGGAGAGTATAAATAAGAGGAAAGGCTCTCTCATTTTAATCATACTTGAGAATATTGAATATATATAAGTGGCTGAGGTAATCAAAGGATATTTAAGCCAGATTTTAGAGGGAAGGTGAAGAAAAGAAGGCCAGAATGAAAGGGAGGATAAATTCTTTTGATGATTCTTTCTAAGGTATGTTATTTATAGGTCATCTCACCATTTTTCGCAATAAATTTTTTTCTAGAATGATTCAGACCGTGAAATTGATAGGCCATTGAGGAAACATATCCAAGTATCTATGGTAAAAATTTCAGCTTGTGGGTCATCGTTTTATTTATTTATTTACACAACGTGGAAAATAGGGTTTGTGGCTAGTCCTGAAACTAGTCTAAAACAAGTGTTTCGGGTAACAACATCATAAATTATTGATAACAGATCCAAATTCAATAAGAACAAATTTTTCGGTTAGAGTAAAGTATTTAGTATGTTGTATAAAATTTTCATATCCATACAACAAATATCCTGTGAGGTGCACACTCTACAAGGTCACTCTCTAGAATAATCCAAAATTCAACAAGGTATGTCATTTTTGCTATAAATCATTTTTTGAGAGGTTCCAAGTAGTGACACCTGGAGGAATTGCATAAAACACACTTGTGTACTATTTTCATATCTTCATTCATTATAGCTACATAGTTATGATTAGTTCAAGTTAGGGTTGTTGACTAATCCAAAACTAGTCATGTGAGACTAAAGTAAAATTTGATGAAAATGCTAGTCTCTTGTTGTTAAAGTTAAGGAAGGTATGCAAGTTGAGGTGCAGGTTGGTGCATGGTTTATGCACTTGTTTATGGTACAATTTGATTACAAGTTGTTTGGTACATGTTGGTGCAAGGTTGATGCACTTGTTTATGGTACAGGTTGATTACAGGTAGATGCAATGGTTCATGTTATTGGTACAAGTTGGTTGCGGGTCAGTGGTACAGGTTGGTACAGTTGTACAAGATTTGGCTAGGTTTTCTTCCCTTGTTGAGAAGGGTTTCCTAGGATACTTGTTGGCACAGGGGCAGACCTAGGGTTTAACGCTTCAACAATGCACCAACAAAACCCTAACTACCGGCCCTTTTGGCAACACCTGCGAAGTAGATGAAGTCTTACCTGAGGTAGAGGCAGGGGTGGTTGGTGGAATCAAGTGTCTACAACCTAGTTGGGACACATATATATGATTACAACACTTAACACATCACTTAGTAGTTAATATTCATCAGTATTTAACCCTTATTCACATCGCAGGTTGAAATCCTAGTTACAGAGCAACATAGTATTCAACAAGATCTAATATATCCAAGAATCTAGTATATAGAATTAGATAAGATTTATCATTCATTCACATTACTAAGCACTAAGCTACTATTGAGTCTCAGAATTGTCACATTTTCATCCTCTTTTCCTTTCACCATTCTTCACATTTATCCATATTCTACCACTCCATAAACCATTGATTAATACCATTTTCATAATTAAATATGGGTTTAACCTTATTATTTTCCAAATCATTTATTTTAGTATTAAAAGGGATTTTGTGATTAAATATTAGAAAATTGACATGTTTTCATATATATCTCAAAAATGTGTGAGCTTTGTCATGTGTAGGAATATGTGAAGGATTAATTCAAAAAGACTTCTTGAATACTTCCTACACCATTTCAAGATTTGAGGAGATAATTCAAGCCTATTCCAAGGAGAAGATCATGGAGATATGGATACACATATCTTATCCAATATATATGAGAGATATGTGTGAGGATTTGAAGGGATCATATTTTGTAATAATGGGAAATTTTTTGAGAGAAAAATGGATCTATAATTATGAGATGCTTATCTTCTTTTCAAATCTCTCATGTATAAAAGAGAGTGCCCTCTCTTCATGAGGGAACAATTATTATGATGTAAAATTGGTTCTTGAGAGGGGAGAATTGTTATGATGTACATTTGATTCATGAAAAGACTCTTTTTGTAAACCTACTTGTTGAAGATTAATGCAAGTTTGAATTCAGTGATCTTGTGTCTCTTAGAAGTTAGCATATAATGATCTAAAATCTTCCATTTTGGCATTGACAAGGGCCACCGATCCAGCTTGGTAAGCTCATTGTAAATTGTTAGTGTAGATTTTCATTTCATATACCTGCTATTTTGATTTCATGTTATTTTGTTTGATTTCACTATTCGAATTTGTTGCAAAGTGTGGTAATGCATGAACAGTTGGATCTCCATATTTCACCATACATGAGATTTAATGGAGCATCCCACTACACTTTGTTTTCTTTTCCATAATTGATCAGGTTACACCTTGCTAACACATGCACAATCAAGACCTCCATCTCTCACCCTACATGCACCTCTAATGGAATGTTGTGAATGTGCAAAGTGTTAAGTGTTGTTAGTTTAATTGCTCCAGGAGATAGAATTAAGGTTCATCTTTTCCCTTCATAATCCATCAATGAATAGATCTATCACCTGAGCAAGAGATTTTGCTTGTTTATGAGTTTTTCTTTCCAGCTTTCGAATTGTGTGAAATTTTGTCATTTTTAAAAGTGTGTTGGTTTCTAAATGGTTTTCTTATCTAGGCTATACTAAAAATACATAGGAACCTATCTGTTATCGATGCATATAGTGCATCAACTCTACTGATTACGAATCTCGGTCGATAATTTATGTTTGGTAATATATTATGCATATAATTGCACCAACAACTACTATATCAGATGCATATAACATATATCATTTCACTAAGCATACATCACATAAATAACAAAAAAACTATAATTGACAAAGAAACCACAACACAAGATATGCGTGGTTCACCCCAGTGTGGGGTGACGTCCACCAACTCTTCTCTTCTTTATTGTCTTCTTTCAATCTTCTACAAGCACAGAGCCACAAGAATCCACTCCGCATAAGAAAGGATATCTACATGCACCTCTATAGATCCTCCTTCACCGAGCTAGGTTACAACACAAAGCCTCTTTATTATCACTTGCACTTAGCTCTGCAAGTTCTCATGCACACAGTATGCACAAAGCTAACTCAATCACATAGATCCAACTAATCGCTTGCACTCAACACAATATAACACTTAACACCACGTCTCTCTTAGGCCTAGTGTTTTATTTCTTACATCCTCTAGATTTCTATTTATACATTACAAAAGGGGCCAAGGCATGGGTAAACCCATGAGCTAACATCCCATACCCGTTACATAAACCCTAAACCCAAAAATTCCCTAAGAAGGGGCTGAGATCTCACGATCTCCGCTTCGCCTTGCGCTCTGCCTTCGACCAACTTGTCGAAGTCCCAAAATTGGTCAAACATGACCAAGGTTCTCCAAAACTTGTTCAAGGTTCAACAGGCCCCCAACACTCACATGTGACACGTCCCAAGTCACTCTGATCTAGGTAACTCCGCCTCAAATGCTTCAATCTTGGCTCAAGTTGCTTCGACCTTGTTAGCACTCTGTAAATTTTGTCTGGTTGATAGACAAACGAAAGAGGTAACTGTTTCAACCTACTTTAGAGCTGAAGCACTAGCCTACTCAACGCATCAAGGGCTCTCTCGTGTCAGTTGATATTTCTTTGTTAATCAACATCTAGATTTGGTTTGTTTTGAGGTTTTTAATAAATTTGTTGGCAAGGAAGGGGAGGAACACTTTGGGCAATGGAGTCAAAATTCTGAAATTGAATGAAAATAATGATCAACCGGTAGTAATCTCCAGAGGATAAAGGATAAATGAGGCAATGAATTTGATTTATTAATTGAGTTTAAGTAGGGTGTAAGAAGAAAGAGAAAAAAAATAACCACCTCATATAATTATTGAAATTAATTATGAATTAGTTAAGAGGAAATTCACATAGTTTAAATTTCTTAAGCCGAGAGCATCATAAGAGGAATTCTGATATTTTAACTATCCAATTTAAACAAAAGACAATGCAAATGGAAATAAAGAATCACAGGAAATACATATGATGAGAGAAGACAAAACTCATATCACCACCATTAGAATCTTTTCATAGAGACTTCAAAATCTTTTGCATGTATATTCAATTCAGCTCCAGAAAATTTCAATAGAGTTTAGAAGCAACAAAAAGGTGTCCTTGCACTTCTGCCAACATTAATTCATTCAAAATTTCTAGTACTTATACAATTCAATTACAATGGATGAAACCAAAACGTTTCATCTTCTAAAAATGACTATAATAATTTCAACTGACAGTCTCGGCATATGAACCGATTTACATTGATTAAACAAAAAATGTTTCATAGACTAGGGATGGATCTCTCTGACTACTCAGCTTCCTTTGTGCCATCTTTCCTACTCAGATCTCCTGTCGAATTTTCTAGTTTGGTGACACTTGGAAGTTACTTACTAGTACCTGGAAAAGTGCATTTCATCTTGCCTAACCATACGATCTCCTTCCATTGTGAGTCAGAAGGAATCTCGTAATCCATCATCTCCTTTATCAGAATAGGTCAATGTAGGTAGCGTAATACATAGTTGGAAACCTGATCTTCACTATCTTGAACTGATTCAAAATCTCAAAGTCTGCAGCCAAATATTCCACCAAACTTGGCCCCTTCAGGTTCTCTTCCATGCCTTCAAATTTTGAATGATCCACTCTGCACTGAGTGAGGAGGGAATTGTATTCCCCTTGATTGTATAATTTCCCTTTACCATCCCAAAATTGTGGGAGGCCCTTGATAAACAATTGTTGAAATGTATCTTTGAACTCTTGTATGCTCTGCTCCATTTGCACAGCTTTGGTTTGAACTGATTTGAGAAAACTGTGTTTAGCAATGACCCTCCTAGCCCAAATGATCAGTGCAGTTCTATCCTTTATCCAAATGGTCTGAATATCGGTAGTGGGCACAAAATTTAGCAAGTTAATAGCGTTCTGGTCTCATTCCGAGGGATTTTTTTCCAGTGTCTCATTAGCAACAGTACATCTTCTTCGGGCAGTGACAACCATGCTATCTTTGTCATTTATAAAATTTAGGTAAACCCTGAACTTAGTAGCTTCAGAAGCAACAACATCCTAGATTACATGTTTATATCCTTGCAAAATTCCTTTACCCTTCAACCTCATTTTCAATTTGTTCACCCTCTCTTGAAAATCTTGATTATCCTTTTGAAATTGGGCCATCCTTTGTTCCTTAATTTTCATCTCTTGCTGTAGCTTTTATATGACTTCCTTAAGGTTCTTGATATCTCCTGTCTTCAATATTACTTGGGATATATCTTGAACCAATCCATCGGTGCTTGATCTAGCTTCTGTATTAGAAGGTACAGTGACAGCCATATCTGATTTTTCTACCTGTCCTTGTGACCAATTCTTTTTCTCTTTTTCCAGCTGCAACACTTTATCTTTGTAATTTAGTGCTTCTTGTCTGAATTTCTCCTTTTATTTCTCTAGAGAAGTTATCTTTGTTTTCTGTGGATGTTATGTGGAAGACATTTTCAGCTTCTTCTTTAGGCTTTGGATCATCTTCTCTTTCTCATCTAAAGAAGCCTTTACTCCGTGAGGGCCTTCAGGTTCTAATATTTTGACCTATGTTTGCCAGGCCTTGCTGGATGCTTTCTCTTTCTTCAATTGTCTATCCAATTTTAGTGCATGTGTTGTTAGTCTTGAAACCCTCAGACTCAAACTCAGGTAGTCTGAATATAGCATGTCATTGGCATTCCTATGGAACTTTACTTTGTCTAGGGCATCGATATTTTCATAATGCATCTTGATTTTAGAAACTTTATCATCATCTACTATTTCTATGTTAAATGTATTTCTTTCCACATCCCTGAATGAAAACAGGTAAGCCTTATGCTAGGATATCTTCTCTACCTCGTGAACAAGTCCCTTATTTCACTATTTTCCATACTTCCCTTCACAACATACTGATTCATTAAGTCTTCTTTGGATTGATAGACTGCCCCAGGTGTCTTGCCAAATACATGTTTCTTGCTTCTGAAAACTCTAGAGATGCTTTCACTCTATGGAATGCTGCCTGTACTAGTCTCTTTGTTCTTGGTTACACTTTCCACCATCTCCATGCTCATTTTCTCTTTAGGTTCTTCTTCTTCAAGGTATACTATTTGATATGATGGTGTGATTTTCATTTTCTTGAGAATATTTTGCTGACTACTGGTACCGAGTGCCTCTGAACTACTCCTCTTGTTATAAACACTCATCTTTGGAGCTTTGAAAATCAACATTGGGGAAGTTTTTTGTGTGTGTATTTGTTGAGGTGCTGACCCTGACTATTGTGCGTGGTCAGGTTGCAAAGTGACCTCCATTTCTACACATGTTTCCAAATTTTCCAGTTTATCAAATCCTTCAACTTCCTCATGCTCGTAGGGGCCTTGCCTACTCAAAAACCTTCTTTTAGATATGATATGGTGTGGGTCATATCTCCTACCTTGTAATTGTGTAAACCTGAATTCACTGATTTTGGCTTGGATTTGAGGTAGACAGGACCTGGTTTTTACCACAAAAGGTCCTACCACAAAAGGAAATTTTAAATTAGATGCCTTATGTGTTTTCAGAAAATGCTCTGTCTCTGAAATAATCCTCTATCTGATGAAATCTAGGGCAAAGAATTTGGGATTCAGGAAGACATGAAACATGTGAGGTCCTTCTTGATAACCATACACCAAATTAAAGTGGAATGCATGAACAACATCCAATCTCCCACCCTATTCTTTGGATGTGGTTGTAGAGAGATTTTCATTTCTTCCAAAACCCTTGGCAGGTCTGTGCCGAAGATAAGACTATACACCTTGGACATGATATTGTTGATGAAAATAAGCATGGTGATCCTTTTTCATTTAGTCGAGATGAATGCAACATCAGGGAATTCGGTCTTATTCGATTCCAAGAACATTCTCAGCAAGTGCGTGTAGTATCTGAAGTGTCTAAGTGAATTTAAATTTACCAGCTCTTGATGCATATTATCAGCGATGAACTTGTCAAAACTGATACAGATTGACTAACTAGAATCTGACATAAAAAAGGTCAATAGGAAACCCAACATGACTTCTACTACAAACTTGTCGTTATCCAACCCTAAAATTTGACTAAGTAGGGAACAAGCCCATTGGACCTCAATAATCATGATGCTTATATTGATAGGTAACAACTGACTTTCAAAATGGTGTTTAGGTTTAACAATGGTTTGCAAAAATAGGGTTTTTACTTCAGGGGGACATTCTTGGTAGACTGTGATCATTTTCTCTTCCTCAAAGGGATCTGACACTATGGGGGAAGACTCTGGTATACTGAGGGTGTGTCAAATTGACAGACCATCTATTTCACATAAGACCTCTAGCCCTAACTTATTCAAAATGACCTTTTCTTCCTGTGAATATTGTTTCACACACCAACTTTCGAACTCTGGGAAAGGGAAAATGAATTCTATGGAATAAGGGGTGATGGAGGCTTGGGCCGCTTTGAGGAAGGGTATATGTTTTCCAACATTGTCTAGAAAATTTGATCTGGACACATAAATGGGTGATACTGTTATTTCTATGTCAAATACATCAGAATCCCTGTCGATTAGGGCTTCCTCTTTAGAGACAAAGTCTTGTTCTCTCATGGATAAAACGACAGGATTAGTGGCCATAATGAAAAATACCTGTAAATCAACAGAGAATGCTTGGAGCTAGTTCACTGTTGAGCTTTAGTTTCAAATGGAGGGTTTGTGCCAATTTTCAAACGGTCGAGTGCTTTGAAATATCATAAAATAATGACCTGAGGCTCTCCTTTTATATGTATTTTTAGATATTGGGGGTTGGAAAAAACAGTTTTGAGTAGACCTCTTTTCTCCCCAATATGCCTTTGATAGTGTCGCGTGTCCAAGAAATGAAACCATGGTATTTTCCCCGGCTTCCCTCGAAAAATTATCCTCCATGTTACTTCGTTTCTCGATATGTGTCTTGGTCGTCGATCCGGGACACTTCAAGATCTATGGTCCCCTGGGTCCTATCTACTTTCGATATCGGTGGTTGGAAAAAATGGTTTTGAGTAGACCGATTTTCGCCCCTATATGCCTCTGATGGCACCACGTGGTCATGTGCTGAAACCACGGTATTTCCCTCGGCCCTCTCTCACCTAATTAAACCTCATGCTATTTCATATCCCAATATGGCTAATGGTTGTTGATCTGGGCCGCTTCAATATCTATGGTCCACCAGGCCCCACCTTTCATGCCTCCTCTATATTGGACCTTTTCCGCTAGATGTAGCTCGGTCCTATGCTAAATCTGAAATTTCTAGTCCATACAGAATTGTTATGGTGATAACAGACCTATTTCTTCGCCAGATCTTCTTGCTCGATGAAATATTGAATGACCTTATCTGTCATAGGTTATTCTAAGTGATGTTCCACTGTGGTGAACACTTGTTCCAATTTTTCACCTCGTGCTTCAATCTCCTCAAAAAGTATGCAAGTTGCATATTGCACTGGCTGGAGTCGCCAAGTCACTTCCATGACCTTGCTCTGGATGGCATGGACTTGTTGTTGAACCGTGCACTGTTCTTGGGATCGTTTCATCCTCTCGACTGCTGGTAGTGGATTCAACTGCGCTTGCACCATTGTTGCTTGCTGTTTGGCCTCCTGAAGCTATGAATCTAGTGTCCTTAGTTCAGGGTACTCTGCAAGGTGCTCGTAAGTCAGTGCACTTTGACTATTGAGTTATTTACATTGTAAAGACAATGCCTTGATTCTCTGGACTGCACTTTGACCAGTTTCTCCTCTCGTGTCTCGCACTTCCTGCGGAGTGCTTGGCATTGCTTGTAACTCCAGTTCTGCTATCCTCTATTGGAGCTGTTGAATGGCTTCAACAAGCTTCCCTTCTTGGATTTCCACTAGGTCTTCTTCCATATGTTCTAAGCCCATCACAGAGAGAAGTGCTCTAGTGACTACTTTAAATCCAATCTTCTCTGTGAGTAGCTATTCCTTCTCCTTCTAGATCTACACTCTATCCTCTACAAACTTGGCTTGGATGTCGTCTTTTTCCTCTTGTGCAACCTGACGTTGTTCTATGGCTTCCTCTTTTTCTTTCTTTAAGGCCTCTGTGGCCTACTCTTTTTCTTCCTGAACATGATGAAGGCGAGCTTCAGTCACATCTGCTATTCAGCGTAGCTGGGTAGGTTCATCTCCCAAATATTTTCCTTCTGATGACAGGGGCACAATAGACACTACATGGCTGGAGTGGAGGGGTTGTTGTACCCCTTTCAACTCTTCTTCAATTCCTTCATACATGGTCTCTTCTTTGGCTTCATTGCACTGTAAAATATATTCTAAGGTATCTGAGACAACAATGATGATGAAATCTATGTCATCCATTGTTAGCATAGTCTGAATATGTGTTTTACTAGCTTTGGAATTGTTCCGCGATGTAGGTTTCATGGGGGAAACCTTTCTTTTCTTGGAGGTCTCAGCTTCATCAATAGGGTCCCTAGGCAGTGTTACTTTTCCTTGTTTCTTCTTATATTCTTTTCCTTTGTCCTCTTGTTTTTCTACTTCATCATGACCCCCCCCTTTAGGTGAGTCTCAAGCAGTCTCTTCTGATGCGTTGTTCAGGTCCTGTACCTCTTCCTTTTTCTTCCTTCTACTACTATTGGGTGCATCATACTCTTCACGAGTAACCACCGGACTTCTGATGAGGTCGGCGTCAGACAGTTATGCTTGGTCGACTAGTATAAGGAACTCTGCAGGCCATTCCTTAGTGATTTCTTCCATTTCCTCCTCTATAAGTTTATAGTAACTCTACAACTCTTCTTTGTGTTCGTCTCCACGCGCAGTGACATAAATAAAATGTCTATCTGTGTAGAACTTCACAAATGGTTTGAACCTATGCAGGGTGTTTGGTGTCATCCAAGGGAAAGACTCAATAGCCCTCTTCAACTACAGGTAGTAGGTGTGGAACACCGTGTTTGATTTCCATTGTTTTTCCATGTCACCTAAATACCAGAGCATGGTGAACCTCACAACTAAGGGTTCTGATGGCTTAATCTCAGGGAAGGTCGCACCTTCCGACATTTTCCAAGCAATGAGAGTGATGAGGATCAGCAACCAACTGAAGTGGAACTCGTAGCCCTGATCCTGAGCTTCGCGAAAGTCTTTCTCTAAATCGTTGACGGGGTAGCTCGCCTAGTTCATTTGTATCCCTTGCACGCATTTTCCCACGAGGTCAACAATGAAACCTGTGACCTGCGTGGGTCTTTTCTTCCTTACTAGTTGACCAACAATCATTTGGTAGGCTAGGTGGACTACGCCATTCTAAATGGAAGCTACCTTGTAGCCTCGCTTCCCCTTTTCCACATTGCCATAGGTATCTTTAATTTTCTACACTAGGGCATGATCTGCAGCCTTCCCTGGATAAAATTCTTGTGGGTCTGGTCATTGCATTCTTAATCCAGTGATATGATGGATCAACATCGGATCTATAGTGATGCGTCTGTCCATCCATAGATAATCACCATGGAAGCAAGACAATAGAAGTTTAACGCACACATTAACCTCCTGATGCCTTCCAAAGTGTGGTATCTTCATCACATTCAGGATAGTGGACCTCACGATGTCCATAGTCCATGACTAGGGGATGATATTCGACTTCTTCCCCTTGTTCCTAGTCAAATACTTGTGTGGGGCGAGCATTCCATGGTTCTTGCGATCTCCCAAGTTGAAGTCACTGATCTTCAATGTCATGATTTGTCCTAAATGTAGTCCAACTGCGTGTATCCCCTTCGGGAGATACGCAGTAATCAATGTGTAGTTGAATTCCCTCGAGACACTATCATGGCTCACCATGCCAACTAGAGGCAGGAAATAATCGGGCAATATAGATGGGATGAGCTTCACATTCACCAAGTCATCATGATGCTTGGTGCATTTCTCTGTCACAACTCGGGATGGTCCAAATCCATGAGCAGTCGGCGGGGATGCTTGCACTCCTCTCGTCGATGAGGCTTGGACTCCTATAGACATGACCTTCTCAGCCATGAGGTATATGAGGATTTCTTCGACGGATTTCTTTATTTTTCTGAAGTCACCCGACATGCATGCTCGAGATCAGGTATCTTAGGTCGGTGATCATTTACTCAATGTAACAGAACGGGTGGTGATGTCTCAAATAGGTACAACGCAAGGGAAATTAGTTCTTTATGGGCTCGAATAATCACAACTGGCAAAAGTTTTCTCAGTGAAACTCTCAACGGGATAAATAAATAACGTCGTAACAAATTCCTCCAATGGGTAGGAACACCTCAATCAATGCAATTCCATATGTTATGGCGTGGTCCCAATGGTCTAATGGCAATATTTCTGGTCATAACTGTGGTTCGAGCTGTTCTGGAGTGTTGGGCTAATGATCAGGATGCCTCCAATGGTCATATTGCTTCACTGTGGTGAAGTGCCAATCTTTGTTGTTCTGCTATCCTGGTGAAGTTCCAGTTCTGCAAACCTTCCTTCTGTGAAGTCCTCCATGGAACTTCCTGTAGCGTTTCTAACTTTGATTTCTTCTTGCTGAGATTTCTGGCTTTCTTTCCTGTATTATGAGTCACTTGTTTCCTCTTTCCATTATTTTTCTTATCTCCTCTTGGCATAGTAGCTTCTCACTATGGAGGGTCTTTCATAGGGTTCAAGGGTAATACTTCTTCTCTTTCTGGGGTAGGTGCTCTACACTCTTATATAGACAGGTGTTTCCAGTCTTCCCGTGTTCTTTCAACTTCAATGTCTAGATCTCTGGTCCTTAGTAGCTTCGATTGGTCCTTTTGTTCTTCTAGTAAGTGCGCTATTCTCTTAGCCATGAAATCCCTTAGTTCTTTCTTTTTCTGTTCTAGATCCTCCTCTTCTTGTTTCCTTCATGTCTGATCTTTCTCAATCCGGGTTTTTCCTAGCAACATAGCAAATGGGGCGTTGTTCTCAGCAAATTTAACGATCTCAAATTCTTCTTCTGTCCAAGTGCCATGAGCACTCATATATGTCTGGGTAAGTCATCCATATAGGGTTATCAACTTTCCTCTAAATAATCCTATTTCTCCTAATGAAGGAACCATAGCAGGCTTTCCCAAAATTTCCCAAGTTCTTTCTGTCATGATATTCATCTAGGTTTCCTCATCCAGAACACAGTCTATGTCGAAGTCTCCTATTCTTGTTTCTATGCACTCTTTCTCTTTTAAGATCTATGATAAGTTGACATCTCTATGATCGTTCAGGATTTATTTTATCTGTAATAATACCGTCTCTGATTCTTTCTGGGGTTCTACTGTATCTTTAGTTTCTTGGCTTGTCTCATGGTTTTCTTGTCTCATATTCATCTTTTCAACTTTAGCAATCATTCTAGGGCAATCCAAAACTTCATGTTCCATAGATTTATAGCAAACACAACTAGGACCTCTACTAGGGAATTCCTTAGCAAGATGTCATGATCTTATGCAACTATAGCAAAGAGTTAATCCTCTCTTTATTTTAAATGACCCCCAACCTTTCCTATACTGTGCACTGGGATCACAGTAACTAACCTGCAAAAAATTCTTTCTAGGATCCTGCATCCATTTGTTAGTCCAAACATTCTTTCTATGCATAGGAATAACATATCTTTCACTATTCTTATCATATCTACTCATATCCAATCTTATTTCTTCTAGTTGTGCCCTAGTTTTCAGACTAGGAAAAAATCTATTAGACATACCTAGATCCATTCTTTTGAAACAAAAATTTTCACTTATCTTACCTTTCTCAGAGCACAAAGCTTTAAGATCTTACCTCTTTTCTTCAGATCTGATTCCTTTTTTAGCACAAATATTCGTAGTCAAGTAGAATATTGCGCACTAAAGCAATAGATATATGCACAAAGATTTCTTTTCTTCAGTTCCTAGTAACCACAGTTTCAGGTCCCGACAACAAAACCATTTGTTGGCATAGGGGTATACCCAGGGTTCAACGCTTCAACACCGCACCAACAAAACCCTAACTGCCTACCCTTTTGGCAACACCTGTGAAGCAGCTGAAGTCTCACCCGAGGTAGAGGAAGGGGTGGTTGCAGGAATCAAGTCTCTACAACCTAGATGGGACATAGATATGTGATTACAACACTTAATAGAGCACTTAGCAGTTAATATTTATCAATATTTAACCCTTATGCACATCGCAGGTTGAAAACCTAGTTACAGAGCAGTGCATTATTCAACGGGATCTAATATATCCAAGCATCTAGCATATATAATTAGATCAGATCTAGAATTCATTCACATTACTAAGCACTAAGATACTATATCAGATGCATCTAACATATATCATTGCACTAAGCATACATCACATCAATAACATAACAACTATAATGCACAAAGCAACCATAACACATGATATACGTGGTTCACCCCAGTGTGGGGCTACGTCCACCAAATCTTCTCTTATTTATTGTCTTCTTTCAATCTTCTACAAGCACAGAGCCACAAGAACCCACTCCACATAGGGCAACAGATCTGCGCACACCTTGCCAGACCCTCCTTCCTCGGGCTAGGTTACAACACAAAGCCTCTTTACTATCACTTGCACTTAGCTCTGCAAGTTCTCATGCACACACTATGCACAAATCTAACTCAATCACATAGATCCAACTAATCACTTGCACTCAGCACAATATAGAACTTAGAACCTCGTCTCTCTTAGACCCAGTGTTCTATTTATTACATCGTCTAACTTTCTATTTATACATTACAAAAGGGTCCAAGGCATGGGTAAACCCATGGGCCGACATCCCATACCCATTACATAAACCCTAAACCCAAAAATTCCCTAAGAAGGGGCCGAGATCATGTGATCTCCGCTTTGCCTTGCGCTCTGCCTTCGAACAGCCTGATGAAGTCCCAAAATTGGTCAAACATGACCAAGGTTCTCCAAAACTTGGTCAAGGGCTAACATGCCCCTGGACCCAGGGTTCAATGCTTCAATAGTGCACCAACAAAACCCTAACTACCGACCCTTTCAGCAACACCTATGAAGCAGATGAAGTCTCACCCGAGGTAGAGGTAGGGGTGGTTGCAGGACTCAAGTGTCTACAACCTAGCTGGGATACAGATCCATGATTACAACACTTAACAGAGCACTTAGCAGTTAATATTCATCAGTATTTAACCCTTATTCACATCGCAGGTTGAAATCCTAGTTACAGAGCAATGCAATATTCAACAAGATCTAATACATCCAAGCACCTAGCATATAGAATTAGATCAGATATAACATTCATTCACATTACTAAGAACTAATCTAATATATCATATGCATATAACATATAACATTTCACTAAGCATATATCACATCAATAACATAACAACTATAACACACAAAGAAACCACAACACATGATATATGTGGTTCACCCCAGTGTGGGGCTACATCCACAACCTCTTCTGTTATTTATTGTCTTCTTTCAATCTTCTACAAGCAAAAATCCACAAGAACCCACTCCGCATAGGATAGGAGATCTGCGTGCACCTTTCTAGACCCTCCTTTCCTGAGCTAGGTTACAACACAAAGCCTCTTTACTATCACTTGCACTTAGCTCTGCAAGTTCTCATGCACATAGTATGCACAAAGCTAACTCTATCACATAGATCCAACTAATCACTTGCACTCAACACAATATAGCACTTAGCACCATGTCTCTCTTAAACCTAGTGTTCTATTTCTTACATCGTCTAGCATTCTATTTATACATTAAAAAAGGGGTTAAGTCATGGGTAAACCCATGTGTCGACATCCCATACCCATTACATAAACCCTAAACCCAAAAATTCCCTACGAAGGGGCCGAGATCCCGCGATATCCGCTTCGCCTTGCGCTCCACCTTCAACCAGCCTGTCGAAGTCCCAAAATTGGTCAAACATGACCAAGGTTCTCCAAAACTTGGTCAAGGGCCAACAATACTTCTTGTGTTCTTGTGCATGGTGTTTCTTCTTGTGATCTTGGATGTTGCAACATAATTGTTTATGGTTAAGACAAATGTAAATTGAAATGAAATACTTGCTTAACCTAACTTATTGAAAACTAAAAAATTGGGTCATCATCGGGAATCCTTGACATCTCTATAAGATCTGGGTCATTTTGTAACTGATCAATGATTCTCTGTGCCCCTTCTAGCAAGAGCAATCCTCTTCTTTGTTCCCCTGTAGTATTTTTTGCTCTAATTTCTTCCCTAACTTTGAGGGCCTCTTGAGAGTACTACTCTATTGTCTCTGCCTATTCATCCATGCTCATATCCTTGAACCTGGTCATGTTTAGATTAGCCATCATCTATACTACCTCCTCCCAGTCCTGAGCGCATTCTGTGAAAATTTCATCCTCAAATTTGTCATGCGCGTATGGCCAACATGATGATACTTGTGAAGCATGCTGGGGGACTAGACCTTTAGGGTCATGCTTGCGGAATCGTCCTGTTGGGAACCTGAATTCAAGTTGACTCATCCCTTCTTGTTTGGCTTGAGAAGTGTCCTTTACCAAATAAAACCCCACATGGAAGTTGTAGGGTATGAAAGTCCACTTCTTGTCTTTGACTAGCGTGGTGTTATAGCCCTACAGGATGGTTTGATAGCAGATTTATCCCACAATGAGTCGATCTGGGATGTGAGAAGGGAGTAGATGTAGTGCTCCGGTGGCCCCAGACACCCTGATATAGGTTGTGTGTTCATCCAAATACCGGTGGCCTACCTTCACCACAATTTTCTTGGATGTTTCGGATAGCCTCGGGCATTCCCTTTTTAAATACAAGATAATAAATATGGGCGATGAATTCATCACAAATGAGTGTGTAGGATTTTTTATACTTGTTCTCCCACAATATGTTGAAGTAAACATGAACATGGATATCCACAACATGTCATCTTAAATTCATGTCGGCAAAGACATTTCTTGCACAGATGACATCGAGAAGGTACAAGGCCATGTGGAAAGCAGGTGCTTCCCCTTCTTTCAGCGTCTGAGCCTGTTGTACACAGATACTCAATTGATTGGAAATTATTTCTCCCCAGTTGAAGCTGCTTTCAGAGATCGCCATTATGTATGCCAAGGGCATCCATGCTTCCAAAAAATTGGAGCAGTCCTTCTCTCCATACATTCGGTATATGAGAGCCATCAAGTAGATGTATGGCTCCCTCAAGTTAATTGTCCCCTACCATCCATTTCTCCCATTTGTAAAATTCTTGTCCTCCTTCCAGCATGAGGCCATCAACCAGCTGGTGTCATGGAATTCATAGAACTTCACCATGAAGTCTATGTTTATCTGCTCCTCTAGGTCTTTGCGTTTGTATTACTTTTGCACTTCTGTTAGGGGGAAAACTCTGACACAACTGCCATTATTGTCATTGATAAGGAATTTATGCACATCTGTATGGTCAATTAGCCACTTCAAAACCTATATGCATGGAAAAACCAGAGTTCTGCAGGCTACCATGTGTAAGTATGACCGTCAGATATTTGGAAACACCTGGTCATCAAGTGTCCTTACATTTAGGTCAATGTGTGGGATACATTCTGGGTAGTCCTCCCAATTGAATATGTTGAATAGGTCTCCCTACTGTGGGAGAATTACCTTGGATCCATTGTTTTATTCTATATCACCGAAGATCGGTGTTTGAACAAAAGCTTTCTTTGTTGAGTTTTTTACGACCGACTCTACCCTGGGAGCGTACTCCAACTGCCTCATAGTACCAGGATAAGAACCTTGACCTATTTCTACTTCCTTTATCTTAGGTCCTCTCAGTGAGCGTCTGGTGGTTGGATTTCTCAGAGGCATTTTCCTTACAACTAGAACATAGTTAGAGACTGTGCAGGAAATTAGATGCATATATAACAAATCACGACAACCAAATTGACAAAATTGAACACATACGTCTGCTGCTTGTTTAACCTGGTTTTGATAATTTGAGAATCAACACAGTCTTGAGATGCTTGCTTTGCTTCTTCAGATGCTCTGGAATTCGAACTTGTGCCCAAAATGAAATTGTTCAAACCCGTTATAGATATTTAAACCGGGATGAACTTACCTTATCACATCAACCATTCAATTCGTGTTATGAGTGTAGTTCTATAAAATATTCCACCAGATCTTCAAATACGTTTAAAATTAAATTCGATCGTAGGTTGACGATACGAGCGCGGGTTGTAACGTGGCATATCGGTGATTTCAAATCATTTTTGTTCAATCGGTGCATGTGGTAGAAACAAATGTGGGATGAAGCATTAACTATTCTATTATATGCCATAATCCAATTGTATCTCATGCCGAAAACAACCCATTGTTTCGTTAGTCCAACTGGTGAGTCAGGGTCAGGGTTTCTCTTTGAACACTTTTCTTTGATATCTCCTTGCAATATATTTGATGCCAAATGAACTTGTCGTACAGAGTTGACGTGGAAAGTATGACTTGGAGGTGTGACTAGGACACATGAAACCTTAAGATGACTCGAGACGAAACTAGACCGTACGACACCCCTATGCGACAAAGACACATGGCACTCGAGACCGGCATCTTCGTTTACCCATGTTATTGAGAATCGATAATTTTCTTAAGATAAACATTCTAAGACCTGATCCTATCTTCCCGACGCTGAAAAGTATCAAGGATCGATGATCAACAATAAACCTACCCAATTGCTCCCAGATTGACTCTCTCGAAAATTTCTCGATGCCGAAAGTGTATCGGGGGTCGACAATCGATGATATGTTTAACACAAAAAAAATCAATTGCTTTAACCCTTTTATATTTCCCCGACCCCGATAAATCACATCGATCATTGTCTATCGGTGTTTTTTTATGGCCTTTTCAATGTCTATCCCTCTCGTACTTTGCCGACACCGATGGGGATCCACTATCTCTTGAATCTTCATGGTGAATAAGTCACTCAAACCAACTCCACCTTCCACTAATGTCGATGGTCCATCGACGATCGACGATTAGTGTGACTGTGTGGCCATTTTACCTGCTTGAATTTTGCTGACACCGAACACAGGCATGTTAGTCGCAATGTTAGTTGAAGATTCTTAGTTAGAATGCCAATTTATTTTAGACACAAAGTTTCATTTAACAATTTCAAACAAATCCGACTTGATCAATAAGAGTCACGAANCCATCCTCCCATAATGAACTCAATTCAGACAGTACAAGAAAACAAGTGGTACCCAAAAGTGACAAAATCTCATAAAAACTTTTAGGGTGTGTTGAATGCTTAACACAATCAAAATGCACACATCATGAAAAATAAGGAAATCAACATTAATACTTACCAATTTTATTCACAAAACTTTGAATTGAGAAACCAACACAGTTCTAATGTGCACAATGTCTGGTCTCAAGACATTCTTCACTGCACAAATTCTCTCAAACACTAAATGATAAGAATGGCTAAAAAAAAGACATTCAAGCTCATATACCCTAACTCTTATAAGTCAAATACGATAGTTAAAATCATAGGGTACAGTGGGATATTTCAAATCTTGTAGTCTTGAATGCGCCACCTATGTGCCACGCTCGACAATAATGAATTACATCAAACGATGGTGCGAAAATCTAGTCCTTTAGTTCATCGACATTTTTAAAATTTCATGATTTGGTGTGCAGTGATTTCTTATGTCGAGGTTCGGGAATTCAAGATCATTGGTTGTTCGAGATAACTTTGTTTCATTGTTCATTGCCAATCCCGACGATATCTCACATTAAAACTCTCTCTTTTTGTTGGCGCGCAATATTCTTTTCGGGGTGGTGACATGTAACACAAGTGTGTTCATATGGTGATCTAGCGCATGAGTTTTCACCTAAACTTTCAAATGGGAGTGCTAGGTATAATGTGGTGTGATCCAATTGGCCATTGTGCGGTGATAAAATCAGGTGTGGGCACAAATTTCTAGTTAAAACCATGTGAACGAATACTTTCAAATTTAAGCATTTGATGACCACAATTGATCGATGGTTTAGGATGGATTGTTTAGATTCAAAGATATCCTTCAAAGATATTGACTATTGACATGATACTTTTTTTTGTGGGAAGGCCTATTTTGGGAATGCAAAAGGCCTATGATGATGAAGCATCGACCATCGATAGGGAGATCCGTCTCATCATATTTTTGCAATAGGGAACTTCATCAGTGTCGATATATTTTAATGGATGTTTTCATTTTCGACTCTGCCATCGAATCCCCAAAACACTGACATAATCAAAGGACTGTACGATTTGACATGGAAGATGATGTGGCAAGCTATGGTTTCTTTAGTGATGTGTTAGACGCTGTGGAAGTATATAGGTCCATGTGGTAGGTGATATGGACATGGTGGGACTAAGCCGAGACCTTCTCGATCATGGTTATTAGACAAAGGCAAGATAGACATAAAACCTGTACTTCCATGATTGGTTAGGTCTTGGATTAGTCTACCAATGATTATGATTAATTTAATGCTTGCATCGAACAGTCACGACTAGTTTTCTTAGTTCATTCATCGACGTCGAAAACGAATGTGGGTTGGCGATCAATGATATTGTTAGAGTATTTCCAATTTCTTGCACATAGGTGTTCGATGCTCGATACATTGTCGACGATCATTAAGTTTGTCTATTGGGAGTCGATAAAGTCATGGAATTTAAAGGTTTTTCTTCTTTCCTGCAAAATATGTAAGTCTTGAACCATTTTCCCCTAAAAAGAAATCATATGTGTTCTATTATTTCTAATAATCATTTAGTTTAGGCTTTGGGACACAACCAACTAAGAAAAATCAATCAACAAAATATTTAAAACATAACATGATCAACCTAAATCAAAACCAAGTTGAAAAGGAAAGAAAAGTGGTACCCCAAAATTCATGAAATTTTGAGGCTATGTTGAGTGCTCAACACTTCCGGAGAAGACAAAAGAGTTAAGAGACTTCGACAGGAGAAGATAGAGTAATGGAAACAATTGGTTTTACTTAAGAAACAATAGACCCATCTTTAAGTAAATAATTAGATTCTTCCATTCTATCATATCCATGAGCAAGGATAGGAACATAGGAAGAAGCATGAGTTTACCTTGTTTACACACCATAAATAAAATAGGCAGTGATAGAAAATGCAATAGTCATAGTTGTCATAGCATGTCCATGTTCCACCCAAAGAACTATACCCATCACCATTAGCACATTTTGCATCATAGGAAACAACATCTTCAGTAGTAAATCTAATAGTATATTCCATCTATCTAATTGATGAGATTGACCCAATTTATTAGGTAGTAGCAGATACTTGCCTCTATGAAATGATGGATTTTAACGGTTCACTTGTGAATCCAAGTGGAAAGCCAGTGTTGGAGGAAAAAAGTAGATATGATGGAAAAACAACTTACCAAACACCGAGACTCCTTTACCACCATGAGGGAACATTTAGACAAGAGAATATTAAAACTATTATAATGGGGGATAAATTCACTTTGTTAGATAATTGGCGAGAGGAGATATTCATAGAAATGTCTTCTCAGTTATAACAATATTTAGTAGAAGAGACATTGAAGAAGCTATAAGTCGTTTTCAATGAGAACAACCAAAACCTTTTCATTGCCACTATGGAATCTAGCACCATCACCATGTCAAGGATGGTAAAATCACCTTACAATATCCTTCCTCAATATCCCTTTACTGATTTTGAAAATCACACTAGAGGCATTGATTCCAAGTTATTAAGGAAACTAGGCTATAAGGGATTAGGGATAGGCAAGAAAGGATAAGGGGTTGTGATTTCTATTGTACCTCAACATAGACCAAAGAATGAATGCCTAGGATTTTTGTGGACAATACGCAATAATAGGTTCAACTTAAACCACCTTTTTCAAGGAAAGAAGAAATATAAAAGAAGTTAGTTTGATGGAGGAAAGGACAACTATAAAAGGAATGGGAAGCAAGCCACTCAAATTTTCTGGTAGAGGCTTAGAAGAAGGTAAAAAACAGATGATTATACCACTCAAATATGCTCCAACAGTTGGGGGACCAAGAAACAAAGTTGGAAAGCATCAACACATACCAAAAAAGTATGACATGGCATCTTTTGTTCGTTTTTGTTGCAATAAAAGAGGTCATAAGGCTAGCAATTGTTGGCACTCTATAATACTAGGAAACCCATGTAGGAACTATTGTCAGTAATTGTTGGTTTTCCTTTCCTTTTTTTCTATTGGTCTTGAGGATTTTTTATGGGGTATTCTGATTCTAATTGATCATCACAGACTGACCCTGGTTCATAACTAAGAAGATTCCCAACAAAATCCCTTAAAGACTATCGACCCCTCTGGTAAACCAAAGGGAAACACAGTACACAAAGTTTACTGTGTTAGCACTCTGTAAACTCGTTCGGTTGAGAAAATGAATGATAGAGGCAACCTACAAACAAACTTTAAGGCTGGAAACTAGCCTTTCCAACCTAGAGAGGGCTCTCTCTGAGACTTCGTCTCTGTACAGGTTATTGTTTGAGTTACTTCACACACACTTAGGATTTCTTTTTCCTAAGGTTTTTATTTCTTTATTAGTAATAATTAGTCATTATCCAGTCTCCTATATTTAAGGAGAGAATATTCCACCTGGAGAATATTCTCTTTTAGTTCACACTTCAGTTTGACTAGTTGAGTTGAGTTTAGATGTTGCATTGGGATCATCACCATGCAACATTGAGATCATCACCATGATAATTTGACCTTGCCTTGGTATCATCACCAAAGTGGCACATTAGCCTTGATTCCTTGAGTTAACTCCTCACTACTTTCTGTTCAGTCAGTTAACTGAAGACTAGTTGACTAGTTAACTCAACTAGGTGGCAGTTCACTCCCGTAACTACCTGAGAGACTAGAATAGGTGGCTGTTCACTCCCGTAACTACTGGTGTGTGTCCAGATCACTCTAGACCACCAATATGGCAACTTGGTTCACCTCAAGTTGAACTCATTGAGTTATATAGAGTATATCATGTGTAAATTATTCATTATTCACAACGGTTAATGAGAATTCTTCCATTCTTTCTCTCCTTCTTCTTCTTTTTCCAATTCTCTCTACAAATGTGTGTATCATTGTTTAGCTAGATCTATTATCTACAGGTTCAACACATTTACATGGTATCAGATCCGGTGGACTGCTAAGCAAAAGCTACACCAAATTTTTTTTGCAGGTACAAAAGATTGAAGACAACGGAAAGATGGATTTCCAAAAAGAATTCATACTTACACCTTAAAACTATTTTGCATGCAAGGAGAAAATAGTTATACAGCTCCGATCCAGAGGGTTGTATAGGTTAACCATGAATAAATATACAGAGCCGACATCAGCCATAGAAAAATCCAAGTACTTAAATCGCATGGATGAGGCACTCGAAACAATTTGCAGTCTTATTTCTCACGATCTCCTTTTTCACATATCTTCTTGTAAGACTCCCAATGAAGCCTGGAAAATATTGGAAGGGCTCTTTGGAAAACATGATGAGATGAGGGGACACATGCTGGAGGTGGAGCTGCTCACATTGGATCCAAGATTTCTTTACAAAATTCAAGGATTTACTATCGCAACTCAAAGCTTGTGGGCTTGATAAATCGGTGGAGGAGAAACAAATGGTTCTCACCATTCTCTCCAAGCTTGGACCTGAATTCTCTATATTTTTATCCACATTCCATACTGTCAGATTCACCTATGGAGCCACCTGGAAGATACCTTCTCTTGAGGACTTTCTCGAATCCCTGACACAAGAGCAAACCAAGCTCATCAACATGGGCACAATCAAAGGCCCAAGGGCGCATGCACTCACTATGCATGATGGAAGCCACAAATATCATAAATCTAAAGATAAATATAAGCGGAAATCTCATGCACATACGAAGAAGGAAGGGTACACAAAACCCTTCATCGATGCCTCCAGATCCAAAGGAGAAAAGGGAAGAAAAGGAGAGAAATGCACATACTGTCATAAATGATTCCATTTAGAATCTACATGCATGCAAAAACAAATAGATCTGATGTCTCAGATAATTTAGAAAAATAGCCTTGGAGATTGCATTTCCGAGGGTGCAAAGAAGAAGAAGTCAGAAGATCCGAATTCCAAGAAAGACAATTCTAGCCATGCCTTGATTGCAATCAACTCCTCTCTCGATGCTTGGATTGTAGATTCAGGAGCATCACATCACATGGTTTCCTTAGAAGAAGTATATTCTTCTTTGGATGCATGCAAAGGTCCTCCTATTCTTATGGGGGACAACTCTTCCGTCGAAGTCACCGCCAAAGGAAGGATTGAACTCACCAATGAAAGCTTCGAGAACGTGCCGCATGTTCCCAAGCTTTCTGTCAACCTTCTCTCTGTGTATCAGATGACGAATTCTGGCATTGGAAAGAAATTCATATTCACACCAAATTTCATGGACATATACAACATGCAAGCCAACTCTAGGGTTGCTACCGGTGAGGTAAATCATTAGTCTAGATTGTATACATTTTCTAAATTCATTGACCCTGGTTCTGCTTTACTGCTTACTCTTGCTAATGAAAGTAGTAGGATATGGAACGAAAGGTTTGGAAATTTGAATTTCAGATACATGCAACAGCTCAACAATCACAGATTAGTTGATGGTCTACCAGACATCCTCTTCTCCAAGGGAGTATGTGAGGGATGTGTTCTCGGAAAACACCCTCAAGAGAAATTCGTCAAAGGAAAGTCTTAGCGAGATTCTGCACCTTTAGATCTGATCCACAATGACCTCATGGGTCCTTTTCCACATACATTGATCAACAAAGTGAGGTTTGTTCTCATTTTTGTTGATGATTTCTCACGTTTTACTTGGATCTACTTTCTCAGGAAAAAATCCGAGGTCTTTCAACACCTCGAAGATTTAAAATCTCTAGTTGAGACACAGTCCGGAAAGAAGATCAAAGTCCTCTGAACTGATAACGGAGGAGAGTACATGAATCATGAGATTCATAATCTTTTCCATGAGGCAAGGATTTAGTTGCAGCATACAATTCCCTACACTCCGTAGCAAAATGGAGTTGCTGAGCGGAAAAACCGATCTCTAAAGGAGATGGCATCTTGCATGTTGCATGAAAATTCACTACCACAGAGACTATGGGACGAAGCACTTAACTGTGCAACATACATCCAAAACATATCTCCACATAGATCTATCAAGGATAAGACCCCCTACGAGGCTTGGAGCAGCCTCAAACCGGAAGTGACCCACTTTCACATTTTTGGTTCTCGTGCATGGGCCTGCATTCCCTCTGAAAAGAGGAAGGCACTTGATCCACAGAGAACTGAGTGCATTTTTGTTGGATACCTCGACAGTGTGAAGGGATATTGGCTTATTGATATTTCCTTGGACTGACTCATCATTGAGCATAGTGTCCAATTCGAGGAAAGTGTCTCGCATGTACCTCAAGAGTCGCATGCAGACACCTTCACTCTTCCACCTGTCCGAGATGATGAGCATGCACATGCTGACTCTTCTTCAGACGTGAGTTCTGATTCAGAGGACTCAGATGATTTAGATTCAGAGTCAGTAAAGTCATATGCAGAGTCAGATCATCCAGATACAGTCGTAGAGCCAGAGCAGAGGCCCAAGTGGGCGCATACTATTCTTCAGGATGCAGGGGATCTCGTTGGTGATCCAACCGATACTAGGAGGACTCGATCTGATTTTGAGGAGCCTCCTATTGCACTCACTGGCACTGAACCATTTCCTTCCAGGCATCTTTTCTTGGTTCAGTCTTAAGATCCACATTATTATGGTGAGGTTGCTGGAAATCCCTTTTGGGAATTCGCCATGCAGGAGGAGTACAACTCCCTCCTTGAGAACCAGACTTGGGATCTGGTTCCCCTTCCTTCTAGGAGGAAAATTTTCAGATGTAGATGGGTCTACAGGACCAAGAGCACAAGGGAAGGATAGATCAGTAGATACAAAGCCAGGCTTGTCGCCAAAGGCTTTCAACAGGTTCATGGTATTGACTATGATGAGACATTCACTCCAGTAGCGAAGATGGATTCCATACGATTGGAACTTGCCATTGTGGCAGCCAAGGGATGGGAAGTCCATCAGATGGATGTGAAGAATGCATTTCTTCACGGTGATCTCTTTGAGGAGATCTTCATGGAACAGACCAAGGGATTTATGCATGACTCATCTTTGGTCTATCAACTGAAGAAGTCACTTTATGGCCTCAAGCAGGCTCCGAGGGCATGGTATGCCAAGATGGACTCCTACCTGTTGTCTCAAAACTTTGTACGTTGTAAATCAAACCCAAATGTATACATGCTTAGGACAACTAATTCACTTCTACTTTTAGTTCTTTATGTCGATGATTTGTTGATCACTGGTTGCTCGACTTCAATGATTGTTGTAGTCAAGAGGATTCTTCATGATAGGTTTCTGATGATGTACATGGGTCTGCTACACTTCTTCCTTGGACTTGAGATCAGTCAGGATGCATTAGGCATCAAACTGTCTTAAGCCAAGTATGCACAAGTTCTCCTTGAGAGATTTCACATGACAGACTGCAAGTCTGCTCTGAATCCTTTCCTATTAGGAGTCAAACTTGAGGATGGCGGGGATACTCCATTGGTTGACAACACACTGTATAGACAACTAGTGTGGAGCTTGTTGTATCTCACACACTCTAGAACAGACCTCTCATATGTAGTTGGCGCAGTTTCCAGGTTCATTCAGGAGCTGCATGAGCTACATTGGAAAGTTGCAAAGCATATCCTTCGATACGTAAAGGGCACCATCACATTTTGGATTCATTATGTAGCAGACTCTACATTAGATCTCATTGGTTTTACTGATTTCGACTGGGCTGGCGATAACATTGATCGCAAGTCCACATCTGGTTACTCACTTAGTCTTGGTTCTGGGCCTATCTGTTGGTCGAGAAAGAAGCAAGTTGCCATTTCTCTATCTTCAGCCGAGGCAGAGTACAGAGGGGTAGTTAACATAACCATTCAGGCTATGTGGCTACTACATTTTCTCACTGAGTTGGGCATTCAGTTTCATCAGTTGATCATCATATGGTGTGACAACTAGAGTACTCTGAAGTTCTGCAGAGATCTAGTTCAGAGGCAACAGACGAAGCACATCGAGATCCGCATGCACTACACCCAGGACTTAGTACATGAGGGGATCATCAACTTACAGTTCTGTCCTTCAACAAAACATACGACATATATTTTCACCAAGACCTTCATTGAGAAAAAATTCCATTCTCTGTGAGGTCGTCTTGGAGTGAAGGAAACAGTTGCCTAGCAACTATAGTTCTTCTTTTTTTTACATACATTGTACCTTGAGGGGGGGGTTTTCCCATGAGGTTTTCCCTCTTTCCTCACTTTATTTTCAGTGTATCTTTTGTACTTGGGTACCCTAACATGGCCTCATTGCTGGGACCTAATCTTTATTTTCACCATAGTGATGTTCAGGGGGGTGTTGGAGTTACTTCACACACACCTAGAATTTATTTTTCCTAAGGTTTTTATTTGTTTATTAGTCATAATTAGTCATTATCCAGTGTCCTATATTTTAGGAGAGAATATTCCACCTGAAGAATATTCTCTTTCAGTTCACACTTTAGTTTGACTAGTTGAATTGAGTTTAGATGTTGCATTGGAATCATCACCATGATAATTCAACCTTGCCTTGGTATCATCACCAAAGTGGCATATTAGCCTTGATTCCTTGAGTTAACTCCTCACTACTTTATGTTCAGTCAGTTAACTAAAGACTAGTTGACTAGTTAACTCAACTAGGTGGTAGTTCACTCCCGTAACTGCCTGAGAGACTAGAATAGGTGGCAATTCATTCCCATAACTACTGGTGTGTGTCCAGATCACTCTAGACCACCACTATGGCATCTTGGTTCACCTCAAGATGAACTCATTGAGTTATACAAAGTATATCATGTGTAAATTATTCATTATTCACAACGGTTAATGAGAATTCTTCTATTCTTTCTCTCCTTTTTCTTTTTCCAATTCTCTCTGCAAATGTGTGTATCATTGTTTAGCTAGATCTATTATGTGTAGGTTCAACACATTTATAGTTATGGCCTCAAAACTGTCAACTAGATTTAACACTTTCGTACAATATTTCTGGTTCTATTGGCAAGAGAATGCAAGACCTCGGGCTATGGAGATAATTTTCAAAAAATGAGAGAAACAAATGACTTGGTAACTAAAAATTGAGAGGATAAAGGCTAAGTAGGAAACTGTCTTTCGGTTTGTAGTTGTTGTGTGTGGTGGGAGAAAAAACACATGAAGCAACCAAGAGCACCGCTGGAGATGAATTCTGAGTTCACGTAGAAGAAAACACAATCATCTAAATGGTGAAATATAGAGCACCGCGCGGTGAATTCTAGACTTGAATAACATTCCTATTTAGACAAAATATGGACATTAATATAAAGAACACAAGAAGCACATACATAAAGAGGGATTACAATACATCAAACCACTAGCATTAGAATATTTTCGACAAAGTCTCAGAACCTTCACATTTAGCTTCAATTGAGTTTCCAAAGTTACATTCAACAGTCACTGTCTACATTACTTTTCCAACCAACCTAGCTTACATTGAAAATACAAAATATATAGACAAGGGTGCGTCGCTTGGGCTGCCCTGTTCTCCAACTACTATCCCTAGAAATTAGGCTCTGACTATTCTCTACTAGATGATACTTCATATGGCCCTTTATTAATATTAGAAACTGACTGTACTCAATCATACAATAATTAGCATCTTTGCCATGACAGTTCGGTCATCAACAAGATTTAATTGTTAAGGAGTGATGTGTCGATTCTTCTCCTTCGACAGGATATCTGGATGATCGAGCACTTTGTCAGACTCCTACCACCTAGTGTAACAGCCTTGATTGTTGTCACACGATCATTTGCTGGAGCATGCATGTGGCTAGCAATCATGGACTGTCACAAGTGTTTCCAAGATGAAAATTCCAGTCAGGAGACAACGCCTTTCTTCAAACTGTCATTTGTCCAACATACAATTTCCCTTTGTAATAGGTGGGTCTCCAACATTGCACATCGTATTCTTTCCGCACAGGTACATGTCAAAGTACCTAATTCCCGGAAGGGAACATGACATAGGGAGAAAACATCTGGACCATTTTTGAGAAGACAAAAACGAAGTCGGTCAATTACGCTTCTTGCCTTGTCTGCAGTTTTGATATTTGAAGCGTTCTCCTGAGAGACTAGTTGCACCTTTTCATATTCATTACTTGTCTTTGCAAAATCGTGTTCCCTTTCAACCTCTTTTGCACACTGGCTAGAGCCATGTGGATGTTCTCCATGGCTGGTCCACATTCCTTGAAGTGCTCCACAATTCTCTCTTCTGACATCCTTTGTTCTTCGTACAACTAGATGATTGTGTCTTGCACTTCCCTGAGTTGCCTCTTGATCCAAGTTGTGTTTCCCTCTCGACCCTATGATGTTGATTCCTCGAGGGTATTTTCCACTAATTTTTGTCTCAGCTCTCTGTTCTCCTGGTACAACTCAGCAATATCGAGATGTGCTTGCTTTAGCTGTTGTGACAGTTCACAAATATATGTGCCTTCATTGTCTGGTCTTCTTCGTTTGCTGCAGGTTTCCCAACTTGGACCTTTGATAGGTTCCATCCGAATGGCACACATGAGTAACTCTTCGATGGTTGACTTTGCGCATGGCTCGCTCGAGGTTTGGGCCTCCCTAGTCTCTTTTTTCTTCCTTGGCCTACCCCTCTTCCTGGGTATCGACTGTTGGGGGGTTAGGGCTTCCAACGTATTTCCTTTCTTCGCAACCCTTCTTATTTCCACCTTCGCACGGTGAGATATTACTTTTCCCATGGGTAGAGGGGAATCTTATTTGGGGTCCCTGGGGATGTCGGCTGTGAGTAGAAATGAATTCTAGTATTTTCCCAATCACCTCAACTCCTCAACTATCAACAATTTTATTAGTGAGACATGATATAGTTTCTTATTTAGCTGGTTTGGTTCATCCTGGATGGAGTCCACCATTTCTGGGAGGCTTACCAATGTCAAGCTTTGAGGTTCGGGCCCCACATTTGTGCCACTTCGCGCCCCTTTCATTATGTTATCAAATGTCTCCATGGTGCAATGCATGTTTGTTCTACATGCGTAGAGGATTTAGCACATAACAAAAGCAGTAATATTGATTGACCCGAGTTTGTGACACAGTTGATGGCAATCAAATTTCCCATAGTGGGAAACTCAGGGCTTGCGGGGAAATTTACAGACATGGCATAAACTCAGCTGGTGAATAGAATACATGCAGAGAAACTAGAATTTATAACTGGGTGGGTGAGACATGGAATCATGACAGGGGAAACTAAATCTATGGTGACTAAAGGTTTCGAAGCAGGATGAATATTTGTGCAGCACATCCACACGACAGGTACGCTTCAGAGTGTGTAAAGTATAGTTGATAAGAGCTGCAGAGTATACGTGATATGAGCATTGTGATTTCTCATCCTTTCTTCCTTTGTAATGAGTTGATGATGGTCGTTGTATCTACCAACGTGACTCCTATTTAACAACTTGCCTTGAACTTTGGCACATAAAACCTCCTCTTCTAAAAGGACCTGACTCTTTGGGAAAAATAAATTTACCACTTACACATGTTTGACTCTGATGTCCCTTCCTGACTCCAAGGGCCAATCGACCACTTGCTAACTTCAACCCATTCGTTGTTCGGTACCTGACCTCACATGCTTTGACACATGGACCATGACTCGACTAAGACTGACTCTAACTGAAAAAATGATGACGCTAACATACTACGCAGTCTCACCCAAGTTAGCTCTATGGGTGGCTAAAATAATCAGGTGTTTGCAACCTAAGACTGAGTGAGATCTATGGTTGTGCATCGTAAACCTTATTCATTCGATCTAACATCTAGTTATACCATTCATTCTATGCATGCATGTGGAATAACATATCTACTTAGTTTCTTCATTTATCTACCATTCATCAACTAATTAGACATAAATAAGAATTCATTCATTCACACAACACAGGTTTTACGATGGTTCACCTCCTCCTGGTCTACTTCCACAAAGATCTGGCTCTCAAGATTTTATTATGGTTCAGAAATATGTCACGCCTCGCGTGTTTACATTCTTGGATCTCACTCTCCTCAACAGGCTCCTCGATCCCTTTTAGGATGACTAGATCACACCAGGATCCTCAGCCTATGATCTAACCCTCAGGATTGAGTCACTCACTCCTTCTTTATATCACCATCTTAATGACTCATACAGTTCTTACAATTCTCTTATTTGTCCCTTTAATCTATTCTCTCCTCTCCCATATGTTGCCCGAGTACTACTTATTTATATTATTTTCTCACCATCCATTACAAGGCATTACAAAAACCCTAACCCTAGCGTCGTTAGTTATTCCATGCATGCACGCTTCACCTGCCTCTCTTGCACGTAGTTCTTTTCCTTCCAACTGTCTTTTTCCTCATGCATGCTTCTCCTCCAAAAATAACCTTTCTTTCTGATTTGGCCTCCATCCAACAGGCCCCCAACACTGACATGTGCCTCATCCTGAGCCACCTAAACATTGTGTGCTTCTTCAATCTCTCCTGTGATATCCTGGAACTTCTTTGCAAGTTCATTTTCTTGCGTTTGAGCCTGCACGATATTTTTCGTGAGTGCATTCAATAATTGCATGGGAATCTCGTCGTTGATCATCTCTGCACAGTCTTCTTGAGTTTGTACCATGTTCTTATTTACATATTCTACCTATGCAATGACCTCTCATGCCCGCTCTTGGAGCAGTTCCATTTGATCTTGGCGCTCCTTCTTCTGTGTATGCATGGAAATGAGTGAAATTTCTTCATATCTTGCACTCCTTTGACGCGCTCTATGATCGACATTGTCTTTTTCCTATGTTTGAGGTCCTGGGTAGTTGTGATTATCCTTTCTTCTTCCTGGTCCCACTGCTAGACCTGTTGATCCTCTTCCCGCTCTGTCCATAGTTGTGTTGTCTTCTCGAACAAGTCATCCGCAGCATGGACTTGTCACTCCATCTCCTTCATCTGCGTTGTTGCTTCTTGCTTCCTCTACTCCTTCACCTCTAGCAGAGTGGTAGGTATGAGTTGTTCCCGGAGGTGCTCGATCTCCTACCTGTATTGATCATTTTTTTGCACAATCTGATCAATCTTTAGCATCGGTGTGAGCTCTATTGTCTACACACTCTTTGGAATTTTATCATATGCTAGTGCCAATCCTTGTTCGAGCCTATCCGCGCGGTCTTTCTCATGTTTGGTCTCGAGCTTGACCTTCTCGAGTACCAATTCCAACTCGTCTCGACTGTCCTTTGTCTGCTACAATTCTGCTTCATCTGTGTGTGCGCATGACTGTACCTCCTGCATGACGCTGACTTTCATTTTATACAAGGCCTTGGTTGGTATCCTCATCATCACCAACTTTATTTGAGCCAAATCCTTGAGGGGCGTCTGACCGACAATTTCATCCATGCATAGCATGTTGGGTGTGATATGAAATGTTGAGATCAACTGTTCTATCATCTGGATCCTATCCTGCTTGCTTGATCTAGCCTCGGCTCCTGCCTGTGATGTTGATGGGACTATTTCTATGCCTTTTTCGCCCCCTGTGTTTCTTTGAGCTGCTAGAGAATTTGCCTCATGTTTTCTAGCTCCTCTTGACTTATGTCCCTTTGGCGTTGAGAATCCTCAAAATCCTTTGTTGTTCAATGCTAGACCATTTGGGCCACAAGGTTTGTGTCATCCTCCATGATCGTATATTCTGGTCATGTTATGTGCATCTTATATTTCTTGCACACACACCTTATTTGTATGACTGACCTCTTGGTTTGGCCTTTCTCCTGTTGAGTAGCACTTGATGTGGTTCCATGTGCTGGCTCAGTTTGTTTGTCCTATTCCTATGGCACCTGGGTGTTGTTCTTCTTCCCTGCCTAAGTGCCTTTGTTGGACACACCCCCTTTCTTCTATTGCGCCTTGTTCTGTCTGGTCCTTGGCTTCTTGGGCACCGTTATCTCTTCTCTAGGTGTTTGTTCCTTCCCTACCTCCTTCTTCGTATCTATGGTCATTTCTTGATTCAAGACTAGAATCCTCTAGTCATCGTTCCAATCCTTGATGTCCATCTCTATGTCCTCCTCCTTGATGCAGTAGTGTAGTTGTAGCCATTGATTGTTGGGGTCCTTTTGTGCTTGAATCCACATTGCATGTCTAGTCGCTTTGAAGTTGGCTATTCCCTAATAGTGTTCGATTGTTTCCGGTGTAACTAGCCAAGTGTTGGCGATGCTCTCTTGTAGGTCATTATAATTTACTTCAAATATGGTTGCATTCTCCTTTCTTTTCTTGGGATTTGAATCAAACCCCATCGATAGTTATTGCACTACATGGCAAGGATTGGGTCTTCTGGCAAAGAATGAGCACCTAGGCTCCTTCCATCCGATCATGACAATCAGGATGAGTAGCCATGGATAGTGAAATTTTGTCCCCAGGTCCCGCACGTCCTTGCAACATTCCAGGAACAGATTCAACAAATATAGGGCCCAACTGAGTGTGTTTCCCTCTGCACACTAAGTTGCAGCTATGAAAACCCCGATAGGGACTTCCTCCTTGCGGCATTTCTTGAGTAACTTGCATGCCATGATTTTTGTGGCCATCCTTGTCGCTGAATCACTAATATGATTGATTATGATTCCGTGCAACCCCATTTCTATACCATACTTCTTCTTCATTTCCTCGACCAGTGCCTTCTCCTTCATTTTGTCATCAAGGAACTGCGCGGGTGTCTCCCCCATTGATGGCAACCCTGTGATTTATGTAATGATCTCTATGTCTATTGAGGCGATTTTTTTCCAGCCACAGGTATCCTTCATGGGTGACTTCCATCAACTACTTGATGCATTTGTTTGTGTATTGGCCCCTCCCAAAGTGCGGGATGTCCAAGAGGCCTAGAATCCTAGTTTTTTCCATTCCGACTGCCCACTGGATTGGTTGGTTAATTGGTTTGCCAAAGGGTCCTATACCCACAATCTGTAGGTAACATTTCTTGGAAAATTCTGGGAACTTGTTTGTGTCCATCACATCATGGTCCGAGTACCTCAATTTCTCCACATGGTCTAACATGTTACCTTTGATGCATACCCCTTCTAGAATGTGCAACAATACTATGGTTGTGGCAGGTAGTGATCGTGGTACTGACTATTTTCCCTTCCACCATGGTGGTTGACTCAAAGTTCCAGTCTCCATTGTTCTCTCTTTGGCATATTCATCTACTTGGCCAGTGACATCTTCCACTATGCCCTCCTATGGATATTTTCAGCATGGTTGTGTGTGACCTTTCTGTCACGGTCGTTTCTTCCTAGTTTGGGATCATCCCATTACCTCTCGGGGGTTCTTCGGGGTGCGAATGATTGCCTGCATCCTCATCATGTTGGCCCTGTTCCCCTTCTGGCACATCAATGTCCATGCCCACTAGTATTATCTGATGGGTTTCCTCCACGATAGGTGTGGGGCTTCCTGGTGTCATATCGGGCGACAAGATCTCGTCCACATTTACGAATTTTGGAGGATGAGGTGGTTTTTGTTTGCTTCCTTGTGGCTGCGGTGGTGGTCTGACGTTTTCTCGAGGTTGTCTACCAGTATGGCTCGACTCTCCCAATTTGGGTGGTGCCATGGTGTTAAGGATGTTGTACGTCGAGATTAGTGGCCTCTGTAGCCTCTGTAGACTTCTCTCTTTGCTCTGTATACTCTATCTCTCTATGCTTTTCTTGATTTCATAATAACCTTTTCAATCCCAGTGTGCTTCCCTTATATAGAAATCGGGTGAAACTTCTCAGAGATGTTACCCATCATGCATTTTAAATGAATCAGTGCTTTCCACATACTTTCCATTGATTTCCCTTGCTGTCACCAGTTGGCGCGATTATTGCGGTGTCCCGTCAATCATTTTTGTCATTTAAGTTTGATAGTCATCGTCCGTTGGCGCTTTATCTGTCGTACCCACCATTCCTGTTGTTTCCTCTTTCTAGTAACTGTTGGTCCTTTCTCCATCATGCTATCATTTTTGAGTGTGCGCTCTCATTCTCTTTTCGGTGTATATTTTTATTTCCAGCGCGGTATCTCCTCTGTATTGTTTTTTTAAGCACTAGGAGGTCGATTGTCCCTATACAACTTCAGTCAGCTCCCATTGATCATCCCTCTATGTTCTGTTCCTTCTAAGTCCTTCAATTGCACAGTTCCCCCATTTTTGATAGTATTTACTTTGTATGGTCCTAACCAATGCATTCTGAGTTTTCCTGGATGTTGGAGGGATTTACTGTCATACACCAAGACTAAGTCTCCTTCCTTGAAATATTTTCTCTTAATATGTCTTTCATGCCAAGCTTTGTCCCTTGCTTTCTGGACTTCTTGGTGAAACCCTGATAGAATCCTATCTTCCTCTATGATCATCAGCTGATTTATCCTTTCCTGTACTGCACCTCGCTCTGTCATGTTTGTAATTGCTGCTATGCGCAGATTCAGTACCAAAAAATTCTAATGGCACCACTGTTTCCTGTTCATACACCAATCTGAACGGTGTCTATCATGTCAATGGTTTGCATGTCGTACTATACACCCATAGTACTGCTGGTATCTTCACATCCCAATCATCCCTATTAATGTTGCATATCTTTGTTAGTGCATTTTCAAGGATTTTGTTAAAGGCTTCCACTGTTCCATTTTCTTGAGGATGATATGGTGTAATCTTTTGATGATAAACTTCAAACTCCTCAGTCATAGCCTTAATAGTGTTGTTGATGAAGTGAGTGCCTTGGTCACTCATCAAAATCCTTGGGCAACCAAATCTAGTGATCACTTTCTCAAACAAGAAGTGTGTTGTTGTCTCTACATTGCAATCTTTTACAGGCACTGCTTCTTCCCATCTTGGCAGGTACTCTGTCGCAGTGATAATGTACCTCGCTTCTGACCTTTTTGCTGGTGGGTTAATTGGTCCCACAAAATCTATTGCGCATTTTTCGAATACCTGTAAAGTTACTTCTGGTATGAGGGGCATCTTGTCCCTTCTATTCAGTTTACCAACCCTCTGACATACATCACATTTATGGAAGTAGTCCTTTGAGTCTCTGTGAATGGTCGACCACCATATTCCTATGTGCAATACCTTATGCACGATAGGTTTTCCTACATAATGTCCTCCTGCTATTCCCTCATGGGCTTTTTCTAAAATCCTTGGTGTTTCATGTTCTAGCACACATCTTCTCAAGATGCTATCTGTACCCATTTTATATAAGTATCCCACAATCAACTGGTAATCTGCAACCTTGACTACCTGATTTTTCTTCTACGTAGTGTTGTATTCATGTGGCGCAGTCCCTGTACTCAAGTACTAGATGATTTATGTGAAGTATTCATAAGCTATTTGGACTAAAAATAATTGCACGTCGAGAAATTTGTCCTCTAGATTCATGGGTTCCTCCCCATTAGTGATCCTTGACCGATGATCAGGTCCTGCATTCAACTTTCCTGGTTTGACTATCACTTCAAAGTGAAATTCCTAGAACAACAATAACCATATACAAATTCTCCCCCCAAACACTAGCTTGTTGATGAGGTATTTGAGCGTTGAATGGTCTGTGAACATATTGAAATTTTTTTGCAATAAATAATGCTTGAATTTCTGAAGCGCGTAGACCATAGCTAAGCCTTCCCTCTCTGTGGTGTTGTAGTTCTTCTTTGATTATGATAGTTTTCTGCTAGAAAATGCTATAGGATGGTCCAATTCTCCTACTCTTGGATGCGCTAGAATAGCTCCAAGTGCTATGGCTAATGCATATACATGTATGTGAAATGTCTTTTCCCGATATCGGAATACTAGTATCAGTGCGGTTACCATCTTCTCTTTCAGGGTGTCTAATCTGTGTTGATAGTCCTCATTCCACTGAAACTTTGTGTCTTTCCTTAGAAATTTCTCCATTGGCACAGTGATATGCGCATACCCCTTTACAAATTTCTTGTAGCATCATGTGTGTCCCGATGTCTCTCTCAATTGGCAGACTGTTTTTGGCAGCGATAGATTAACAATTACTGTAATCTTGGTAGGATCTACTAGCAAGCCTTTCCTGCATACTATATGGCCCAATAGTATTCCAAAAGGTGTTCTGAAGATGCATTTCTTGATATTTAACGATATCTGGCAGTTCCTGCATCTTTCTAACATCAGTGGCAAGACCTCTACATGGTATTTCAACAGACTATAGACTGTCTAATAGTCCAGATATACCTCTAGAAACTGTTGGATAAATTATTTAAATGAAACTATGACTACTCTGGAGAATATTGTTGGTGCATTCTTTAGTCCAAACGACATGACTATATACTAGTAGGATCCCCATTCTGCGAAAAAAGTGGTCTTGTATCTTTCTTCTAGTGTTATCTTGATCTGATGGTATCTTAAGAATCCATCGGTGAATGAATAAGCTTCTTGTCCTCCTACATTTTCCAAGACTTCATCTGTAAACAGAGTGGGGAACGGGTCATGTAGACACACATCGTTCAACTTCCTCAAGTGAACACATGTTCTTATCCCACCTTTTTTCTTCTCCTGAACCACCATTGGGCTTACCCATTCAGACTCTTCTACAGGTTCTATGATTCCAACCTCCAACATCCTATCGATCTCGGCTTTGAATTTTTGCTTATGTATCGGGTTTAGTCTGTATGGTCATTTTCTGATTGGTCTTGCCTCATATATGAGTGGTATATTAATTTCTCCTATCTCTCCTAATATTCCTTTCATTTCAGTGAACGTTGTTTGGAATAGGTCATTGTACTCATGCATTAAATCTGTTATAATTTCCATGGTTTGCTCATCCCAGTAGTCTCCAATGCTGGCCATTTTGGATTCTCAACTGTCCCGATGTTGACTTTATTTACCTTGATCAGTGCATCAATTACTTATGATTCTAGAGGTGGAACTTCCACTTCTCTCTCGCCTTCAACTTCCTCAATCTGAATCATTTGGTTCTTCTTCTTGCACCTGGTAACATGATAGTAATTCTTTCATTGTCTGTCTGTTTTTCTATTTTTCCTATGTCATGCGTTCAACTTCTAGTTCCTTAATGAATATCACCCATCTAATTTGTTTAAGTGTTGTGTTTATGTTGGGTTTCTCATGCTCAAATGAGAAGGTGACTGTAAAATTTTGTTGTAATACTGCTCATCTTTAGTTTCTCTTCATAGTTTCTGGTTTGTATACTACTTTGTTGGGATTCCTTCTAATGTGTGAATGAAATTGTGAGGCCATTCCTCTGGTGGTGTCGTTTTCCATAGCGCCTTTCACTTCTCCAAATTTTCCGCTGGTTCACCCTGTCCTTCATATTTCAGTAGTTGGTTGCTTCCTTGTTCTACACCAAACCTAATGCACAGTAACCACTTACATTCATACCAATCTTTCACTGTTTCTTTGTGCGCACCCCACCATCTCGCAAGTGTTTCCTTGAGTGATATATCTAGGGATAAGAGTATTTGATTATCTAAAACTTCATATTTTTACCATGTTAAGAATGATTCTAGGTCATTCACTCCATGGAAGCTGGGAGGTTCCCTTATGTCCGTACCTACCCATCTTATTGCGCGGTCTATTCTTGTGCATCTTCTTGTGGAGACTTCGTGTAACCTCTGTTTGTAGTTTTATAAGATCGTATCTGAGTCTGATGCACATGAGGTGATGCTTCACCAACTCAGTACCCCCTCTGCAGTTGGGTTCACATAATATTCATCTCGCGTAGTTGTTATGTACAACTGGTTAATTTCCTTTAGGTCTAAGCAAGTAGGCTCTATGAACCTTTCCCCTTCTGATGGGTCCAATGGTGCAATGACTCTATATTATCTTGACTCGAAGGTCATATTCCACATCTTCAAGTTTATTATGGCCTGATTTTCAAATGCCTAATCCAAGACAAGTAATTCTAGATAAGGTGTTGTTCCATATACTATCTCAATTACTTCGAAGTTGGCTTTAATCCGCACTCCATCCAGGTCTACTGTTACTCCTTTTAGTCTTCCAATTGGTAGAACTCTGTGTTCATTTTCTAGTTTTAGATGAACCGGTGAATATCCTAATGTGGTCTCTCCCATACATTGCGATGTCTTCTTGGGTAATATATTGACTTCTAATCCTAAATCCAATATGATATCTCGCATGTTAAAATCTCCAATGTTGGCATTCAACCAGAATTCCCTACTTGTTCTCCTCCTTGTATGTGGGTGATTGACTATTTTCTGTTCTAGCTTTCCTTATGACTCTATGCTACATATTTCTAGCATATTTTGTAATACTTTAACAGAGGATAGATCATTTAGTAGTCTAGCACATGATTGCAAAAAACCTTTAATCATACTTACTTGACCCAGGGGTTATGTTTCTCTGGTGTGATCCAACGATGGATGTATCTCGTACTCTGGTAATTCCTTATTATGTTGCGCGGTTGATGTCGATGCAATGTATGGCTTCAGGAATTCTTGTTTGTCTTTCTTGAATATATCTTTTTCATTCTGTGCATCAAACTACTTCCTTGCTTTGGCATTCTTCCTAACCCATTGGTGTTGTACTGGCTCTTGTCGTACTACGTCGTCTCCTATTTTAGCTCCTCCCCATGTAACTATGTTGATCTTTCTTCCTTAATCCCTCGGTTCTGTTGAAGTCCACTGAACATTTTGATTGTTCTGATTTATCTTCTCCTGGATTTTCCCTAATAGTGTCGGGCATTCTTTCATGTCATGATGTGATGCACGGAAATACATATAGGTCACTGGGGGAAGTGGACACTCTCTTGCATAATGTCCTGGTTGTTGACAATTGTGACATACCATGGGTCCTCTACCTCTTCCAAATCCTCCTCTTGCTCTACCTCTCCCTCTGTAGCCAGCTCAATCCCCTCATGACATGTTATACTGAGGCTCTTGGTTCTACTGTGCGGTATTATAGTGTGGATGTGCGGTATTGTACTGTGGTTTCTTAGTGTTGTATGGTTGTTGCGTAGTGTTATACTGTTGTTGTGAAGTATTTTATGGGGCTAGTACTTGGTTAAAATGAGGCGTGGCTTGCCGGATCATCATTTCTTCCTGTACCATGTATGCATATGATTTTCTTTCCCTCATCAAGTCCATGGGTCTGCAATCTTTGTCATCATGGCCTACTGACTTGCAAAAGTTGCAATACAATCTCTTTGGTATTGTCTGGTACTTCTGCATCATTGGGTAGTGGTATGGATCGTGACCCTATTTCTTACAGACCTCACACCATAGTCCTCTTGTTGGTAATGTATTTGGCATTCCTGCTGCAATGTAATGCGCGAATGTTGGACATTCATTCTTATGGTGTCCTTCTGTCCTACATGTGGTACACCAAATAACTTCTCTTTTTTCCTTATTCTTGTTCTAGTTTAGCTAGAATGTTAAGTTCTCCAGATCCTTCTTTAGCTCCTCGATGGTTGGATCTGTCTTCTAATATTGGTTTTCTTCTAGTTGCAGAGATTCCTAGAGAGCCTCTCCTTGCATCTGAAACTTTTTTTGTCGCAGTGGATATTTCAAGTGTGGTAACAGTGAGTTTATGAACAAATGCCTATGTTGCATATCTGTCATGACGTATTTGAGCTTTCTCTTCATTTGTTTGAATCTCTAGTCAATCTACCATACAAATTCTCCTATTTTTTTTCTGATCTCTATCATCTCATTCATGTATTGATCCTCTGAACTCAGCTTCTGGAACTCATTTATCAGCAGCTTCTTGATATCTCCAATCGTTCTAGTTGTCCCTAGCGGACTGTTTGCAGCTAAACCCATATACCAGTCTAGTGCGTGATCTCTTAGCATGATAAATAATTGTGCAATTTTAGTATCTTCATCTGTGATCTGTTTTTCTTCCTAGATCTTTTTGCAGATAAACAGGTGCTTTTTCGAGTCCTCTGATGCTTCTCCTTTGAATTCTGGTAACCTGATGGTGGGATCGTGTCTTGCCATCTTAAATGTTGAATTACTACCTCTACATGGTGTATATACTTGACTACTGCTTCTTGAACTAGATCCCCTAGTTTTTGTTCCTTGTGTAGATGTACTTCTTGTTGTCTTCCTTATCCCAAAATTTGGTTGTCTAAATGGTGGTGTTATTCTTGGTGTATTGGTTGCACATGGGTTTATGGGTTCCACACTGACACTAATATGGATAGGAGTGTTGCGTTCTATTTCTACTCTTGGACCTCTCATATTCCTCTCATATTTCATGCACAGGATTTCCTCAATCTTCTCCACATCTTGGAGATCCTCTACCTCCTCTTCATCACTTGTCAAGCCTTCCCTCGCGGCTACGACTCTCTTCTTGGTGTTCACCTTATATTGGTAGGGTACTCCATTGCACGTATTTATAGTTGTTTTCATGATCCACTTGATCTGGTCTTAGTCCATCATAATTGGGTCCAAGGCCTCCTCCTTTCCTTTATCCCCTTCTCCTCTCAGTTTTTCCCCCCTTCCCCCATGCACATAGGGAAGTTTAGATGTCTGACTCCATCATCATTACACCTTTGTTATATAGTAATAGCTTAATGGAAGTATATAATGATCTGATGTGCCTTCCTAAAGGTCCCTTCAATAGGTCTTGTTCAACTGCGTTGTAGGACTTCGATGTATCTACTGCAAACTCTGTGATAAATCCGACAACAATGTTGTCTAGCCAAAAATCTACTATGCGCGTAAACTTATTATCAACTTGTTGTAACTGCGCGAACTCTTCCAGATTCCACTCTAGATGTCTGATCCAATTAGTAGGATGGTTTTCTTTCAATATTTTTATCCACTCATGCAATAAGTGTGGGAAATCACTGATCTAAAAATATGACGAAGACTTGATAAACTTGATTAAATTAAATTGCAAGTGAAATGTTATGTGTTTAAGGCAACTGGATCAATTTGCAACACATAAGAAAGGATTACTTATGTAGAAATAAACATAGACAGCATCAAAAATCATTGAACATCAGACATAAACACAGCAACTTGATAAAGGAGTTCACCCCACTCCGGGCTACATCTCCTGGTCCAGCCTCCAAATGGATCTTTTATATTAAATTTCTCAAAGTGCTTAAAAACAAGTCTTGCAGTGCTCAAATCAACAAAATGACTGCTCCAATGGCTCCGCAGCGTCCCAAAACCCCTGTCTAGGCTCTGACGACACCTGAAACGGTCGAAAAATGAAGAAGATAGCTTCCTTGAAGTCTTCCCTCCTTCTTTGCTGTCTCTGGTTCTACAATCTGCACCCTTTGCACCATGAACTTGGAACACGCTCCCAATGCGCGTTATAACCTGGCACCGGGCGCAACCGCGCCAACGGTGCAAACCGTAGGATGGTTAGGGCGCCTCCAGCCCCCAACCGCCTCGGCACTGGGTCATATGGTACACGTGACCATAGACTGGGCGCAAAAGTCGTTTGACCATTTGAAACCGTGTAACGGACTTAACCGCGCAAGTTACAACCGCGCACATAACACTATGTGTTAACATTACATAACACAAATCAAACCCCGCGCATTTTTATTACACGACCATATTACATATGTACTATATAACACAAAGAAATGGTTATAATATGTTTTCCCGCGCGATATATTAACACATGGTTACATGTGTTATATAATATAACCAGGGGTCAGGGCTTAGGCCCCGGCCCGCGCCCTTTTCCGCTATAACACATATCCAAACTTAAATACAATTACATTGGACTGTATAACAAGGAACAAAAGCGGGTGAATTGGCTAGTGCATGGTTGTTAAGTCTTTCATAGAGTGGGAGGTCCCGGGGTCGAACCCCGCGGACTCCCACACAAAATTTTTAACATAACAACTAGTGACCAATCGACGAGGGCCACGTGGCACCCAGGCATTGGGCCACGTGCCCTCTTGTCATTTGCTGCCAATGTGACACGTGTCATCACACGATTCATCAACGAACAACCAACCACCAATCGCCACATCATCAAACTTCCACGTCAGCAAAAGGTACGGCCCTCCACATGGCCGTACGAACTGTACGGACAAGTACAGTCAGCGTCCAAATTTTTACCTGTTTGACTTGGCGGTCAAATCGCGATATCTTCTCCATACGGACTCCATTCGCGAAAATAAATATACCGCCGGAATCAGGAAAACGAGACGGACGCAATGGCACTGTTTTCGTCTCAATTCGAGCACTTTGAAAATTGAGCAAATTTTGATCCCCTGATCAATCACAGAAAAATACTTCATGCAAGTCGATGAATACGTACTTGTCCAGATATTGGCGCAGTGTTAAATTCAAGTTTTTTTTTATCTTTCTGTGCAAACTCTAACTTCGTTGTCTTCAACCATCTCTCTAACTCTTCCTTCATGGGATTCCATGGTCTCAACATCCCTTTTTAGATTCTCATTATTTCACCTTCTTGTCGTTCGATCCCACATTCTTTTGACGCTTCTTCAACAGATCGCTCAATCCCATTTTCTTCCAATCAATCGACAATGAAACCATTTGTTGGTTTTATTTTTCTCTTTTTATATTGGCCTTGAGGATTCTTTATGAGGTATTCCTATTCTAATTTATCATCACAGATTGAACCTGGTTCAGAACTAAGAAGCTTCCCAACAAAATCCCTTAAATACTATTGACCCCTCTCGTAAACCAGAAGGCAACACAGTACATAGAGTGTACTACGCAGTATCACTCGAGATAGCTCTATAGGTGGCTACAATACTCAGGTGTTTGCAACTTGATACTTAGCGAGATCCGTGGTTGTGTGTCGTAAACCTTATTCACTCGATATAACATCTAGTTATACCTTTCATTCTATGCATGCATGTGGAATACCATATCTACTTAGTTGCTTCATTTATCTACCATTCATCAACTAATCATACATAAATAAGCATTCATTCATTCACATAACACAAGTTTTACCATGGTTCACCCCCTCCTGGGCTATGTCCAAAAAGATATGGCTCTCAATATTTTATTATGGTTTAGAAATATGTCATGCCGCACGTGTTTACATTCTTGGATCTAACTCTCCTCAATAGGCTCCTCTATCCCTGCGAGGTTGACTATTCTCACTAGGCTCCTCAATCAGTGATCTAACACTCGAGATCGATTTACTCACTCCTTCTTTAGCTCACCAACTTAATGACTCATACAGTTCTTACAATTATCTTCTTTTCTCCCTTTCTCTCTTCTCTCCTCTCCCATATGTCGCCTAAGTACTACTTATTTATATTCTTGGCTCACCAACCATTAAAATTCATTACAAAAACCCTAACCCTAGCATCGTTAGGTATTCCATGCATGCACATTTCGCCTGCCTCTCTTGCACGTGTTGCTTTTCCTTCCAGCTGTCTTTTTCCTCATGCATGCTTCTCCTACAAAAATATCATTTCTTTCTGATTCGGCCTGCAACCAACAATAATATAGATTGATTGGAAATTGGGTAGCCAAATGTTGGAGGCTTCTCCCGAAAATCCATCCAAGAACCAAACAACCAAGAAGAAATATTGGAGGGTCAAGGTCAAGGGAAAATAGGAGTCACTTTCACCTGTATCCCAAGAAGTAACAGTTATCCAAAATAATATTATAGCAGAGAATTCCATCTTTATCCATGAGATGGATAGTAGGATCATGCCAAAGGAATCTCCTATTCAACTCTTATCTTTTGTATTGAAATGGAGGCACCTTTTCTTGGATATCTATTAGAGATTGCTTGAAATTAGTAGAGGAGGTAGGCATACAAATTTATAGAAGAAAAAGTTAAAAGCGAGTTGAAGATTTTGGGGAAAAAAATTATTGCAAATGTGGAGGTGTGATTCAAATTGGATCCAATTAAATCTCTTTGTAAACTTTGTAATAAACATTTAATTGTTTAGGGAAAATTTGAGTGGATAGTCCAAAAATTCCCATGACTTGGAAGATAAATATGAACCATTGTGATGGTTGTCCTTCCAACGTAGCCCATTAAATATGAAGGCTATGGAGAAGGTAATTCAAGGAGGAAGTGAGTTGGGAAGAAAATAAATAAGTAGGGAAGTAGTAGAGCATGAGTGACTCCGAAGATTAACTTTTTCCAAAGATCGAAGGTTGTCTCTAATCCAAATCTATTTGCAACTTGTTAGTGAATCGAAATACATGAAATTTGTAGCTCACCTTTGTAAATATTTCCCAAGCATAATAAAACCCTTAATCAAATGTTGGTTTCCCATTCAGGCTTCCAGGGTTAAAATCTCTATCTTTATAACTTTTTGAATGCCATTTTCTATATGCTTGTTTTAGCTCTAGTTTTAACCTAATCATACATTATCTATAACCAAAAGAATTATCCCAGGGATACAACTAAATTACTAGCAGTGTTAATTGGTTTAAATGATAACTATAGTAATTCAATTCTATTGGATAACTATTTGACTAATTTACATGACATTACAATGAAATTAGGCTTATGTATTCACTGGTTGGTGTTCAATCATTGGCTTGTTGAGTCGCTAAAATCACTAATTGGTAGACACATCGCTCCTTCTCTATGCTTTCTCATTAAATGGTAGTGATTTCCCTTGAATTAATCATTGTGATTGACCTCTATCTTTTTTCCCTCAACCATAGTTTGGGATATCATTGATGGACCACTATTTTAATTAATTTATAATAGGGCCATACTCTCCCAAGTTATGAATACTTCCATGGTAATATGCATTCCCAAAAAGGGATTTGTCATTGGTAATAACTACGAATTGGGAAATTTGGGTATAAAAGAAAGAATGGAATTATGTGGTGTATTTTTCCTATGACATCCAAACATACATAATCAAATTGTCTTTTAGTTGAATCTACCAACATTCTAATAATGTTATTGGAATGTGTACATGAATGTGCATATTAATGATCATATTAAGAGCAAGGCATGATTCTTGTTATAAAATAGAGAATGTGCTCTAGTTGTATTTACACATGCAATTCCACTATGCATGTTATTTGGCTCATTTAATTCATAATTTTAACCTACATATATGTGGATGGTGCATGGTTCATAAAACTAGTTGATAGAGTTAGAGTGTTTTTAGTACACATTAAAATATTGTGTGCATTGTTTATTTTTTAGTGATATAAAACATCACTAATTGCTTGGATATTTTCTTGACAAATATGCTTAGAGTATTGTGTTTTGAATGGGATGTGTGTTGATGTAATGTTGGGATTAACCATACATTGATATATCACTAGTAATTGAAGTAGAGTACATTGCATCCTTTGATCGAGGCTTGGTCTTAGTACCACAAGAAAACAAGCCAGACTTGTAACCAATCTAATAGTAGATCCATTCTTTCTACCGAGTGAAGGTTAGAGATTGAGAATATTTTCACTTAGAATTGCATTGACATTAGAGAACAAACTTATTTTCCATAGAGATCCATGTTGGTGAGATGGACAGGCCATAGGCCTACCATTTGTGGATCATATGGTATTAGAGGAAGTTTTTTAAATAGCTTGAAGGAAATACCATGGGCAAATATTCGAAGAGGGAGAAGCTAGAAGAGTTAAGAGACTTCAACATGTAGATCTAAGGGAAAAGTAGATATTGGAGGAAGAAAGTATATGATCTACAAAATTATATTTCCAAACACTGTGAGTCCTTCACCACCATGAGGGTATAATT
>ML787865.1:293217-308965 GCA_009831015.1 Picea engelmannii | reverse complement strand
CAATAGATTCACTCAATTGGATAATTGGAAAGAGGAGAGGTTAATCAAAATAATTTCTTATCTATACTAATATTTAGAAACGAAACAAGAGGCATTGAAGAAGCTACAAGTAGTTGTCCAATAGACCAAGCAAGCCCCTTCTATTTCCACTATGGAATATAGAACCTTGTCGAAGTCAAGCATGGTAAAATCAATTCCAAGATCCTTCCTCGATATTTCTTTAGTGATTTTGAAAAGCACACTAGAGGCATTGTTTCCAAGTTATTGAGGAAAATGAGAATTCAAGGAAGTAGAGAGTTGGAGAGGAAATGAATAAGTAGGGTATTATTAGAGCATGAGGAACTCGGAAGAAGAAACATGTTTTAAGATCAAAGGTTGTGTTTGAGCCAAAGTAATGTGCAAATTTTCAGTGAGTCAAAATACATGAAATCTATTTAGATTTCCTTTGTAACTATTTCCCTAGCATAATAAAACCCCCAATCAAATTTTGGTTTTCCTATTTGGGTTCCCAAGGTAAAAATATCTTTGTTTATAGATATGAATGTCATTATCTGTATTCTTGTTTTAGATTTGATTTTAATCTACTCTTTCATTCTTAGTAAACCACAAGAACTATCCCAACCACAAGAACTATCCCAATGCTACAACTAAATTACTAGCATGATTCATTAGTTTAATAATAACTATAATATTAAAATTATACTTGATGGCTATTTGATTAGTTTACGTGACATTTAGATGAAATTAAGGTTATGTATTCATTGGTCTTTGTTCAATAATTGGAATCTTTAGTCAATGAAATAACTAATTGGTATCCACAACACTCATTTCCATCTTTTTCTCACTAGATCATGACGATTTACCTTGAATTAAATCATTGCGGTTCACCTCCAACTTTTTTCCCTCAACGATAGCCCGAGATATAATTTATGGACTACTATTTTAATTAGTTTCCAATAGGGCCATACTTTCTCAAGCCATGGATTCTCCCACAGTGATATTCATTCCCAAAAAGGAATTTTTCATTGCTAACATCTATATATTAGGTAGTTTTGGAATAGAAGAATCATTGGAATGATGTGTTGAGAACACACTTATAATGAGAGGGGGTGGGTGAATCAGTATAATATTTTTATTTTACTTTTTCAAACATTCATCAACTATAGGAAAAAATCACATATGAGATCTACTAACTGCAGAACATGGAACACAAGATTTATGTGGAAACCCTTTCGGGAGAAAACCAAAAAATTCTCTTTATAATTCTTTGTAGGCACCAAACTACTGTTACAAATATTTGTAGGCACCAACCTACTACCCCATTGGTACAAACCCTAGTAGGAACCAACCTACTCTTATAGATATTTGTAGACACCAATCCCCACTTCTAAGCACCAAATTAGCAAGAGACATCAATCTCTTTGTTTGAGCATCACCAACCTTCAAGTTATAATTTCTTATTGAATACATATAACTTCTTCAAAACATGATGACATTCATATTACCTACATTAAGTTTTCTTACTATGTCTACCTTCACCAAGTCTAACCAAAATTTGAATTTCCAAATTTATGGTAACTTTCCCAAAGATTGTTGTTTTTGGCCTCTTCCCAAGAACGAACTTGTACAACATGCCACATATCCAATTTTTCAAATATCATTCTTATTTTTTTTTTGAGGTACTTCGATATGTCTCCTCATACCCCTAAAATTTTCATAGTCTGAAAAGTCCAGAAAAAGAAGTTATAGAGAAAATGTCATGCTTACTTGTTTGAAACTAATTCTAGGACCATTCAGAAACCCTAAATTCCACATGGTATATTTCATAAGGTATAGAGAAAAAAAGTATGCAATTTTTACATGAGGTGATTCTATATGTCTCCTCAGATCCCTGAAAATTTTGTAGTCTAATCAATACCAGAAAATAAGTTATAGCAAAAATTCCAAATTGGCCTGTTTGAAACTGATTTCAGGACTATTTAGAAACCTTTAATTCCATAGGGAATGTATAAAAAATTATAGAGAAAAAACACCTGGAATTTTAACCACATGTACCAAATATTGCACCTCCATTTCCACAAAATTTCACTATTTGAAACATCCCAAAAAATAAGTTATAGTGAAAATTCCAAACTGACATGTTTGAAACTAATTTCAAGAGCATTTAGGAACCCTAACTTCCACAAGGAATATATAAGAAAGTATAGTAATGTCTAAATTTTTTATCACAGGTATCTATATATATTTACTCCATATCCTCAAAATTTCATGGTATGAAACGTCCCAGAAAGTATGTTATAGTGAAAATTCCAAACTAACCTATTTGAAACTCATTTCAAGAGCATTCAAGAACCCTAACTTCCACATGGCATATCTCATAAATTATAGCAAACCAATGTCTGAAATTTTGACCAAATATATCCAAAGATATCACCTCCATATCCTCAAAATTTCATGGCTGAAACATCCCAGAAAATAAGGTATCATGAAAATGACAAGCTTACCTTAAACTTATTTCGCAACTCTCCCCTTTTGGAATGATATTCAATCGTTGCTCATCCACTTCTTCAAATGTTATTATATTTTTCACCCACTCATTTTCTATTTTTATACTTTATCATAAACCTTCATGAAGGAACATGTTAATTCAAAAATATATGACACTCATTAATCAAATAATTAATTCCCCCTTTTTTATTTCACTTTTTCAAATACTATGGGAAAATAACGTGGGTTTGAAACCACCATTTCAGTTTTTACTTTTTCATGTGCACCCCTTTTTTTAATATACTTGTAAACCTGTATATAAATCAATCTTGGAAATGTTGTGTGTATTTGTAAATCCATAAAATGACATTAATGACAACATTAATCCTTTGACATCAATGAGAATAATTCCAACATGATGTCGTGTATTTTACCTATGGCATGCAACCATACATAATCAAAATGTATTTTATTTGAATCTTCCATGCATTCTAATAATGTTGCTAGAATATGTATATGAATTGGCATATTAGTGATTGGATTAAGAGCAGGGCATGAGTCCTATTCTAAAACAAAGAATGTGCTCCAATTGTATTTACACATGTAATTCCTCTATGCATGTCATTTGGATTATTTAATTATAAAATTTTCATCTACATACACTCAATTGGTGCATGGTTCACTTAATGCTTCAACACACACACACACACACACACACACACACACACATATATATATTGTTTGGACATAGTACAACCCATACAACTGGTTGACAGAGTTTGACTGTTGTGATTGCACATTAAAACCTTGATTGCATTGTTTAGTTTTCAGTGATAATAGGCATCACTAACTGATTGGATAGTTTCTTAACAAACAAACTTAGAGTACTTGTAACGTGCCCAGACACCCATAGGTTGGGCATGCTACTTCAAGCCCGCTTCTAAACTAATTTCGAATTCTGATCAAACTTTTAATGAAATAAAGATGCATGAAATATTCACATGCATAGATAAATATTCAAGCTACAATATAAAATAATTGAACGATATGTTGTGCACAACAATAACCAACAAGCATGCATATTATAGATACAAATTTCATAGATAAATAAATACACATCGGAAATAAATATACAAGTAAATGAAACCATGACAGAGAGAACACTTATCTTTAATGAAATGAATCACCAATTGGTTGCAGACCAAGGACGTTCCACCCAACCATAGACACTGATCTTCCAAGTCTCAAAAGCAATGTCACCCCCGAACCAGGGCTACGAGTCCACAAGGAAAATTCTAGAGTGTCACTTAGCTTCCCAAACCATTCAACACTCAAGCTCTCACAGGATTCTCAGCACACACATCAATCCAAAGTACACCAACTCTCTTCTACCCATCCTGCACAACCCAAGAGAATGGACCCCCTTCTCTGCCACACAATACCTCAGGTTGTCCAATTCCTCCTAGGGCTCTAGTGCATCTGGTCAAGAATCTCCATGCTGGGACTCTCAGGATTCATATTTGTGGGAAAAAATTAATTCATGATAATGCATATCAGACATGTAGGCATTAATTCATGATTTAAATACACCAGCAGTCACTACTGCTAACCAAACCATGGCTCCTCTCCACAATTCGTTTTTCTCTCCAAAGCCAAGATCAAAGGGAATGAAGAATGAAGAGTGGGTGAATGAACAAATGGAGAGAGAACAAAGTGAAAGGTGTGAACAATGAATAATGAACAATGAGTGAGTGAGCGAATGAGTGAAGAAGAATCCCCCAAACAACCCACAATATGGGTTTATATATTTACTTGAAAATCAATAACCACATGGAATTCCTCAAGAAGCTCATGTAACCACTCCTCTCCATTAAACAATTATGGGTAGATAAAATATAAAATAAATACTTATCCCCTCAATCCCCTTCTCTTGTGGAATCATATCCCCCTATAAATATTGTCCTTGTCCATCTATTATCCAATGATGTATTTATTATTAATAATGATCAAAACATTACATTTCCTAGGCACACTGGCCTCTTTTAATTGTTTGGTCACTCTGTCCTTTCATAGATTAACAAAATAAATTATCCTTTCATAGATTAAAAAAATAAATTATTTAATATGGGGCTCAAAAAAGCGAGGTATTACATCCCTTCCCCCTTATTTTGGCACTATCCTTAGTGCATATACAAAACATAAAACCAAATTTCAAAATTTATTCAAAAAGTTTTGGGTACTCTGCCCTCATGGCATCTTGAAGCTCCCAAGTAGCATCTCTAGGACCGTAGCAGGTCCACCGGACTTTTACCATCTCTATAACTCAATTCTAGAGCATTTTGACTTTTCTGTCCAATATTCGCATTGGCTGGACCTAACAGTCTCCCTTTGTCTCTACTTGAATTATATGTCAATCAATAACATGGTTAGGATCATGTACATATTTTTTTAATAAAGAGACATGAAATACATTATGCACAAACATGGAAGCAGGAATGCAAGCATGTATGAAACTGTCCCTATTTTGTCCAATATCTCAAATGGACCACATAATCTAGCTGCTAGCTTGGTACAACTACCCAACTTCAAAGAACTCTTATTGGGATTCACTTTTAAAAGCACATGCTCCCCCACTTTAAATTCTCTAGATGTCATGTTATTATTTGCATAAATTTTCTATCTATCTTTAGTTGCCTTTAAATTTTTCTTAATTCTAACCATTTGGTCTTCCATATCCTTGAGCAATTCTTTCCCAAGTACCACTCTATCTGTTGGGTTTTCCCAACTCACTAGAGTATTTCATTTCCTACCATACAAGGCTTCAAATGGGCTCATTTTCAATGAAGCTTGATACCTGTTATTATAGGAAAATTCAACCAAATGCAAGTAATCTTCCCACTTATATGGATTATCCATCACATATATTCTCAACATGTCTTCAATTAATTGATTGACTCTCTCTATTTTCCCATCTGACTGTGGATGGTATGTTATGATAAATTTCAGATTTATACCAAATCCTTTAAACAATCCCCTCCAAAAATTTGAAGTAAACTTTGTGTCTCTGTCTGAGACAATTTCCTTAGGTATCCCATGTAACCTAGCAATCTCCCTCATGTGAATTTCTGCAATATTAGTTGTTGTATGAGTTTTTTTTACAGGAACAAAATGAACAACCTTTGTCAATTTATCAACCACTACCATGATTGAGTCATGTTGTCTTGTTGTCCTGGGAAATTTGGTTATAAAATCAATGGTTACAACTTCCCATTTATTCTTTGGAATTGGTAATGGTTGTAGCAAACTCGTTGGGTGCCTATGCTCATCGTTCTCTCTGGCATTCCATACATCTGGAAATTTAATCAACAACATATTTTTTCATTCTTCACCAAAATAATTGGCTTCTTACTATTGCAATGATTTTCTGGTAACCATGACGTCTGGCATATGGAACATTATGCATTTATTTTAGTACCAAATTCCGAAGTTCTCTGGAACTAGGAACATAAATTCTATTTTTATGCATAAGTAATCCATCTTCCTTCATCTCATATTCTTTAATTTTTTGTTGTACATTTTCTTGTTGTAAGCTTTCCTTTACTTGTAGGTAATTCTGATCTATGACAACAACATCTAGAATTCTGCTCTTTAAATCTGACTGATGCATACTAACAGTTGTAGCATGCATGAGATGTACTCTTCTACTAAGTTCATCAACAACTTTATTTTCTTTTCCTTTGATATGCTTGATGTAAAAATCGTATTCACTTAAAAATTCTATCCATCTCATCTGCCTGGCATTTAAATTTGGTTGTTCAAAAATATATTTCAGACCACTATGGTCTATTCTTAATTCAAACCTCTTCCCCATGAGATAATGCCTCCACATCTTCAAAGCGTGAACAATGGAAGCAAGTTCCAATTCATGTGTGGCATAGTTCCTTTCATGATACTTAATCTTTATGGACTCATAACCAATGACATGTCCATTTTGAGTGAGGACTTCACCAAGTCCTTCCTTGCATGCATATGTACATACCACAAAAATTCCATTTGGGTCAACAATATTTAAAATAGGAGCACTAGTAAGTAATTCTTTCAACAGATTAAATTTCTCTTCACACTCTGCTTTCCATTCAAATTTAATTCCCTTCTTTTGAAATGAAGTGATGGGATGAGTAATCTTAGATAACCCTGCTATAAATGTTTTGTAGTAACCAACTAACCCCATAAAATATATGACTTCTGAAACATTCTTGGGTGTTGGCCATCCTCTAATGGATTCAATCTTCTCTGGATCCATTGCTATACCTTGTTTTGAAATAATATGTCCCAATTAATGGACATGTTCTTGGTAAAAAGAACACTTACTAAGCTTAGCATACAATTGATTTTCCCTCATCACTTGCAATACCAATCTTACGTGATGTTCATGCTCTTTCTCTGAATTAGAATATACAAGTATGTCATCCAGGAATACTATGACAAAATTATCCAAATAATTTATGAATATGCCATTCATTAAGAACATAAATATAGTTGGTGCATTGGACAATCCAAATGGCACCACTACAAATTCATAATGCCCATACCTAGTTCTAAAGGTTATCTTATGGATGTCTTCTTCCCTGATTCTTATCTGATGGTATCTCAATATCAAGTATATCTTTGAGAATAGCTTTTCCTCTCTTAGTTGATCAAAGAGATCATAAATTCTGGGTAGAGGGTACTTATTCTTCACAATGAATTTATTCACCTGTCAAAAGTCAATAAAGAGCCTCAAATTTCCATCATTCTTTTTGACAAAGAGTATTGGTGCTCCCCAAGGTGAAAAACTTGGATGTATGTACCCTTTCTTCAACAATTCTTCGAACTTCATTTGTAATTATTTTAATTCCGATGTACTCATTCTGTAAGGTGTTTTTGATATTGGGGCAACTCCTGGCACTAAATCAATAGAGAAATATATTTCCCTCTTTGGTGGCAACCCTGGTATTTCTTGGAATACATATTCAAATTCTTGTAGTACGGAAACTTCTTCAAGGCTTGGCCCCTTTGTCTTTTATGGATCCTCCACATGGGTTGCATACAATTGACATCCTTTTCTGAAACATCCCTTCAGCTGTAAGGCTGAAATATCCCTTATAGAGGTGGGTCTTGGAACTCCTTTCACAGTGCTATGTTTTCCTTCTTCATCAAGACATGTAAATGTCTTGTTATGACTATATAGGACAACCTGATGCTTTTCCAACCAATCCATTCCAATCAGAATATCATAAGACTCCAATGGTATAATATTTAGATTAGCATTAGTATACACACCATTAATACTTATGGAACAACCTCTGACCATATCATGGATTCACCTTTTGGTTCCAGTGGCTAGCTGAACCAAACTTGATTTTTCAAGCTCACTTTTCTCCAAATGTAATATATCCACTATTTTAGGATTGATGTAACAATGAATTGCTCCTGAATCAATTAAAATAGCAACATGATGATTAATGATCTTAACTTCCACCTCGATCATATTGGATTGGTATTATGCTTGTCGATCATCTAAGGCTTCATATATTATTCCCATGTATTCTACTATTGTAGCCTCTTGGATGTTGCACATGGTATTCACTTTGTCCTTTCTATGAGGGAAAACCTTGTACATGTGATCTTCTTTGCATCCCCAACATTGGATTGGTGGTCTTCCCCTTTTTCCCAAGTATCCTTCTCTCTTGGATCCAGCATTAGCACACTGGTCTGGCTGATTTTTATTTGGGCTATTTCTATTGAAAGGAGGTTTGAATCCTTTCTTTCTTTGATTAGACTTATCCTTCTTCTTATCCTTCCAATATTTATGCAAATACTCTCTGCACTTTCCTTGATCATACAGGTACTTAGTGTTCCTAATGGTCTCAGTAAAATTCCTAGGTTCATCATATTGAATCTTCTCTTTATAAAAGGATGGCAGTCCACTCAAAAACCTTTGTATTTTCACCTTCTCATACTTTATAAACCCCACATACTTTAGTAGCCCCACGAAATTATTTTCATATTTTTCCATGGTCATGCTTCCTAGCCCGAGTTCAAAGAAATCCTACATTTTATTGTCATAGAATTACTCTGAAAGTTACTCCTTCTGAAAATATTTCTTAAACTGCTTCCAAGTGATCCTATTCTCATTAATGTGCTCAAATTTCTTCAGCTGATACCACCACATAGAAAATTTCCCATGTAAATGGTATGTAGCAATTATAGCTTCTAGGTTTGATGAGTAGTTATGCAATTGAAAATACCTCCCGAGTCCAAGAAACCATGCCTCATCACCATCTTCCCTTTCTCTTTCACCATCAAAGGATGGTGGCTTAAGCTTCCTTAGCTCTACTTGCAAACTATATGATTCATGTCTTTTTCTTTGGTACCTAACAGGAGACACCTCAAGACTACTTATGGAATCTTCAGATGCATAAAATTTCCTTGTTGAGTATGGAGGTGAGTGATTTCTATGAGTTGTTCTAGCACTTATTGAGTAACAAGTTCTTCTGTAGTCATCTCTTCTTTCATGACATCTTCCCTCTTCATGTTATTTTGAGTTTGATCCATTCTTTGTTTGCCTCTAAAACTGATTTAAGATTTGCATCACTTGAGAATTTATCTTATTGTGTTCTCTTATCAGTCTCTCATTGCCTTGTTTGTAACTCTTCACTTCTATTTGCAGGCTTCTCATAGTCGCTATCAATTTTTCTTTCTACCCTCTGGCCTGGTGTCCGTTGGATTTTGTCTCTGCATTACTAACACTGATATTTTGACCTTTGGTCTATTTATCGTGGCTAGAATATCCCTCTCCTTATTCCATTTCTTGAATATGCATTCTTATACCAAACATATATGTTTACACCCCCTAATTCTGCAAAATGTGCAAGAAACCATTTGTTAGAATTAGGCATATTATAAAAACAAATTTTTCCAAACAATGCTACAGGTCGTTTTCTTCTCAATTCATGAAAAATATATTATCATTATCCATATTATAACAATTCCATGTTATCCTCCTTTTGATCATATTTTCAATGACTGTAATGTTACCCCAATTCGATATCTAAGCTTAAAGTTATGGCTTCTCGAAAAGAAAATCACTTTCAACCCCTTTTCTTTTGTTTTGCAATAAGATCTTGTCGAAATATTCCATAACTCCTTTAACTGGTACATAATTCAAATTCTGCATAGGCGCTTCCTTCAATCCACTTTCCTTGTGACCATGGCTCTAAACCATGGGATTATTCACTCTTTAACATCTTACTCTATATTCTTCTACACAGTAACTTGTTTGAAAACAATGTTCGAGGGATTGGTTACTACTAGGCCCTTTAGACCTCTAATTGACCTCTTTACCTTATCATGAGACCGACGCTAGGATCAATTCCTATGGAATTCAACCTTTGTCTATTCTCCCTTTTCAATCTTCAAACTTCTCCCAGAGTAGACTTCGTTGAAACCCTTCTATTAGCTCCACTAGCATATCAGACGGTCAATATTTTATCTCCCATCGATTAGACGATCCTAGCTCATCTGGAGGCTTCAATGAGATCGATGGTCATGACTTAATTGGATGTTGATATGGATGGCCTTAATCAATTGGTTACTTCAGTGCTCCAGGACTCTAGGACATTACAACTCCCTGGAGTGATACTCATCGAAGCTCTTACCCTATCCTTCCATTGTTAAATTAAATGGTCACGAGAACTCCCAGAGGATCTCAAATCAATGAACCACGTAAATTTGCTACTCCGAGACTCTGGGACATTACAAATCTCAAGTTTTTCAACTTCCCCGGAGTGATACCTGCCGAAGCAGTCATAAAGTGATGATGACCACTTACATTAAGTTAACGCCTCCGCTTACGCTATCCTTCCACTAGTTGATCCAACGACCGTGACTTAATAAAGCGTCAATATGGACAATACTTATTCATTTGAGGACTTCAGTGCTTCGAGACTCTGGGATATTACAACTCCCAAGTCGTTCAACTCCCATAGAGTTATATCTACTAAAGTGCTTATGCCATCCTTCCACTGCTTGATCTAATGGTTGAGAAAGGTCCCGAAGGGATCTTATATCAATGGTCTACATGAATTCATGACTTTGGTCTTCAACATTTTAGCTGGTAGAGACGTTGGACAACCCCAAAGGTCATACTCTCGGAGATGACATGGCATGCTGATGTCACCTATGGCGATGTGGACCCATGGAATGTGTGCCATGTGTCACTAAAAAATGAACAAGTTAGGGTCCAAAAGGTACTGAATCTGGGTGACACGTGTCCCCACATGGTACCTTGGCCACATGGTATATGACACATCATCAATCGTATGGAAGGTCCACCATATCTACTCCAGATATGATGGCCTGTAATACTCTTGAATTCTTCCCTCGATCTAACGGTCGACGAGATTTCAAGACTTTGACACTCTATGAATTCAAGTTATAACAGTTCTAAAATGGTTATATTCTCCCATTGTTAACTTCCCAAAGTGGTCAATGTCAAATGACCTTGACCAACGACTGAGATTTCACACAATCCTCCTATCAGATCGGACGGTCGGTGGGACTTCGTGACTTCAGCCTTTTCCATGCTTCTTCCATGTTTTCCATAATCACCGAAGTGACTAAGTTCTGTAGTTTTCCATCTCTTTCTTGGCTTCGATCAATGGTTGTGATCACTCCCAAAATCTAAAAGGGACAACCATGATTCTACGATCCTTTACAAAGCATCTTTATCTGCATGATGCTCTAGCATCTGTGTGATCTCTGCAACTCTATCTCTCCTTATCATTAAGATCACAATGACATATCTATTTTTAACCATAATAACCTATCCACAGTTCTGCCCCATACCAATATGGTGTTTCAACCTGAAGCTTTGATACCAATCTGTAACGTGCCTAATGAACCATAGGCCGGGCACGCTACTTCAAGCCCACTTCCAAACTAATTTCAAATTCTGATCAAACTTTTAATGAAATAAATATGCATGAAATATTCACATCCATATATCAAGATTCAAGCTACAATATAAAATAAATGAACCATATGTCATGCAAAAAAATAACCAACAAGCATGCATATTATAGATACAAATTTCATAGATAAATAAATACATAGCGGAAATAAATACACAGGTAAATTAAACCATGAAAGAGAGAGAAATTATATTTAATGAAATGAATCACCAACTGGCTATAGACCAAGGACATTCCACCCATCTATAGACACTATTTTTCCAAGTCTCAAAATCAATGTCACCCCCGATCCAGGGCTATGAGTCCACAAGGACGGTTCGAGAGTGTCACTCAGCTTCTCAAACCAGTCAACACTTAATCTCTCATAGGATTCTTAGCACACAAAACAATCCAAAGTAGACCAACTCTCTTGTACCTAGCCTGCACAACCCAAGAGAATGGATCCCCTTCTCTTCCATGTAGTCCCTCAGGCTGTCCACCTCCTCCCAGGGCTCCAATGCATCTAGTCAAGAATCTCCCTGCTAGGAATCTCACGATTCGTAGCTATGAGAAAAACTTAACGAATTCCAATGGATCTTAGACATCCAGGAATTAATTCATGGCTAGAATACACTAGCAATCACTACTACCAACCAAACCATGTCTCCTCTCCGCAATTCATTTTTCTCTCCCCAGTCAAGATCAAAATGAATTAAGAATGAAGAGTGGGTGAAAGAATGAATGGAGAGAGAACAGAGTGAAAGGTGTAAACAATGAACAATGAACAATGAGTCAGTGAGTGAATGAATGAAGAAGAAGCCCCCAAACAACCCAAAATATGGGTTTAAATATTTACTTGCAAATCAAGAACCACATGGCCTTCGTCAAGAAGTTCATGTAACCACTCCTCTCCATTTAACAATTATGGGTAGATAAAATATAAAATAAATACTTATCCCCTCAAGCCCCCTCTCTTGTGGAATCATAGCCCCCTATAAATCTTGTCATTGTCCGTCTAGCAACCAGTGATGTATTTATTTTTAATAATGATCAAAACATTACATTTCCTAGGCATAGTGGCCTATTTTTATTGTTTGGGCACTATGGACTTTCATAGATTAACAAAATACATTATTTAATACGGGGCTCAAAAACTTGGGGTATTACAACACTGAATTTTGAATGGGATGTGTGTTGAGATAGTGCTCAGATTAACCATAGGTTGATTGATTTATAGTGATTGAAGCATAGCACGTTGCATCCTTTGATTGAGGCTTGGTATTAACACCACAATAAAACAAGCTAGACCTGCAACCAAACTAACAACATAGCCATTCTTTCTAAACATTGAAAGCTAGCAGGTGAGAAGATTTTCACTCAAAATTGCATGGACATCAGAGAATAAACTTATTTTCCACATAGATCTATGTTGATGAGATGAACAGGCCATAGGCCTACTATTTTCAAAACACATACACACACTTATGTTGACCATTCTCTCCTTTGTCCTACATGATCACAATGAAATATATCAAATTTATGAGTAAGTTCAATAGTTTGTGTGGCTAAGAACTACGTTGAATAACAAAGAAAATAGTGTGGTGATATGGAATAATGTAGAAACTTAAAGGTTTTATCAGTGTTATGTATATGAAGTTCAATGAATCGTGCAAGGAAATTATTATGTAGTTAACAATTCCAGTGATGTGTAAACTGTCATGGATATTCCACTACAATAGTTTGTCACTACATATATTGTATTATATTGAAATTTGTTATTATGTAGGTTTATTTCCTTAGATCTCATATTTGTTAACACTAGTTTATTGCTCAAATTTATGAAAATAACTAAAATATGAGAAAGAAAGAATAAGAAAATGAACACACCATCCATAGAAATGAACACGATATGTATCTTGGGAAACCTAATATGGGAGAAAACCAATCTAGAAGGTGAGTCCTATGCTCTTCTCTATTTTCTTTAGTTATAAAAAAAAAACTAGAAAGAAAGGAGCACTCATGATGGAGTTGTCTTTGAAACTGTTAGAACTAGAAATCACACCTAGATTGTTGTAGATGTAAGCCTAATACCCGTCAGAATGTGAATAAAAATGTTTTAAAGAGTGTGGAAAATGGATGTGAAACTCATTTTATGATTTCAATAACAAAACCTTCCATGAAATACACACCAGCAAGCAAGGCTTTGAATAGCTTCAAATCAATGTTAAGAGATATAAATGAAAGATAGAAGACTTAGAAAGGAAAGTGAAATATGTGTATCAATTTAAATCAGGTATTTCTAGAACACGTGTGGAAGAAAACTCATTTGAATAAGAACTTCTTAATCCAAAGAGAAAAATACTTTGATCAAACTTGCATAAAATACCACATGAAATCATTTACTGTAATAAAGAAACAATCATCATGATGAATCCTTCACTAGATATTAATACAAAAGTGAGATAGAACAAAGATGACAGTAGGAAAAAGACTAATTTTTCACCATTAAAGATTCTTGATTCTAGTACATACATAATGAAAACTCTATTAAAATATGAGACTGAAGATAAGAGATTTTCTCCTCAACCATTCGAACCTCCTATCAAGATACAATCTATGTTAAATAAGAAAATATCCCATAAATCCTCTTTAGAATCTGCCACCTCATTTCCTCATAGGATTTTATGCCTTAGAAAGGCGTGGTAATGAGTGTACAACAAGAAAATAACAAAAATCTATTTTGGAAGAAAATGTTGGCAACGTAGAGAACAACCTTTAACAACTAGTGATGTGGCTTTACTACAAGAAGCTCCTTGAGGTAGGTGGCCTTCTAATGTGCAATTAAACCCCTAAATGTTGGTACGAGTTCAAATTGACACTTGGTATTCTATTTTATCTTCAAAATATTCATTAATCCAAGTTCACATCATTTCTGTTGCAAACTGTCCTAAAACACCTAGTTTGTAGAGCCAGTGAGTCCAGGCACTGCGAAATTTCTTGTAGAATCCTGTTTACTTTCAAAAAAGTTTCCAACCTTTAAAAATTACACCATAAGCATGATAAACCTTCCATAAATTCTACAAAGTCCTTACAACCTGATGTAACCTTGGAGAAAACATATAAATATGCGAAGTTTAGCTGAAAATCTAAAATCATCACTTAGTGTTGTAACTGCATGCAAAAAGTAAACCATGACAAAAATAATGTTGATGTGAAATATCATCTTGTACTCATATTTTGGTTCTGGTATTCCTTCTAGTAGCCAACTTAGCCAACATATCGAGATTCCTTTTTGCTACTTTCTCTTTGAAGGGTTGCAATTCTGCTTTTAATTTCTTGATCTCATCTTGGCAAGATCTCTTTTGATTATATACATTATTGAGTTGCATGTAAAGGGGAAATGACCTCTTAGCCATGAAACTTTCTTTATAAATTGTCTGCTCATATATATCTAACACTACTAGACATTGAAAAAATTGTGATGACTACTTACGACGAAAGTACTCTTTCATCACAAAATTCAAGAGAAAAAGTTCAATTTTTCAATTTTGATATAAATCGACCCTATATTCATCGCTCTATCAACGAAAGCAAACTTTCTTATGTTTTGCGACGATAATCAAGATGGTGGACTACTATCCCAATTTCGTCAAACTAGTGTTTTCATCACAAGAGAGACGATCACTATTGACCGTTATACATTTTAACAAATTCTAAATTGATATAGTCAAAGTTCATCGCAAGAGCGAAGAACGTTGACTTGACTGTTATAACTATTCTTGTCTTTGACAAAGTGACCTTAATATGACAAATAAATAGGTAAAAAAAAGAAATATGTAGGTCACGGTCGTTGCAATTGCGACGATGATGATCTAAATTGACCTATAAATATTTGCGATTTAAAGATGTTGTGACAATCTTGCTATAACAATGATGGTTCCGAAAGGGTATTTTTGTGTGGAAGAATGTCGCAGAATATAGTTAGAGGTGGGGAAAAAATTAAAGCGGGTGAAAAGGGTGATGGTAGATGTTATTGCCCTTGCAAAAAATGTTGCATCATACGTCCCATAAGAATTTTAATAGAAACAACTACAAAACATTGTAGGAAATATGGGCACATTGATGGCAGATCAAATGAATATCGTCCCATGGTAATTAGCTATATATTTATTATCTTTTTTTGTCAATTTTATATAAAATTATATATATATATATATATATATATATATATATATATATATATATATATATATATATATATATATATA
>ML787865.1:275258-293167 GCA_009831015.1 Picea engelmannii | reverse complement strand
AGTATTAGTAGAAATGATGTTGTACAAGCTGAGGAACATCATGACCAAGCAAATGAGGATCTCATGGAAGAAGATGACGGGACAAATCAAGTTAATGATCCCATGGAAGAAGATGATGGGACAAATCAAATGATCCAAGATTTGTTTTCGTAGCCAGATGAGGATGGGGACAATGATGGTATTTATGATGAACCTCTATTAAAAAAGGCAAATAAACGACTTTATGAAGGATCAAGAGAAAATATTCTCTCTGCTACATTGTTGCTAGTGAACTTAAAGGTTATGAATAATTTGTCGAACACTTGTATGACACAGATCCTAAGGTATGTAATATGTTTCATCTCATGTTATACATAAATGTTGATTTTTTTTTCTATTTGTTTTTAGTGTTAATTAATGTGTAAAATAAGAATGTAATTTTTACAATTAATATTCTTACATTAACTAGTTATTTGTTATGTTGTAGATTGTTTGGTGAATTTTTTTTACCATCGTCAAATATTTTACCTCGCACATATCGAGGTTTGAATGCCATTATGAAAGAAATTGGAATGGATTATCAAACTATAGATGCATGTCCTAATGACCATTTTATATATTATGGACAACATGCTTCGAAAACAAAATTTTTGCAATGTCTTATCAGTAGATATTGAACCGATCAAGTAACAAAAAGGGTGTCTCGAAAGGTTCTTCGTCATATTCCCATAATTCCACATTTGTAGCGATTGTTCAGGTGTGAAAGCATAGAACAATTTATGGATTACCATGCACGTAATAGAAGTGGAGATGGTGTTCTTTGAATTCCTGCCAATGGTTCTACATTTAGGGAAATTGAGGAAAAATGGGAAGATTTCAAAGATGAACCTCGTAATGTTAGGCTTTCATTGGCAGTTGATGGTGTTAATCCATTTAGAGAGACAAGGTCTATTTACTCAATGTGGCCTACTTTTGTTATCAACAATAACATTCCTCCTTGGATGTCAATAAAGAGGGAGAACATAATGTTGGCAATGATTGTTTCAGGTATTTCTTTACATTAATTTTTTGAATGTAACATTTTCATTTGTTTCAATTTTTTCATAATATCTTTTGTTTATTTATTTATTTATATATATTACATGATATCATTCCTATAGTAATTATGTGTAATTTCAAACAATTAGGTAAGTACCAGGTTAAATATATGAATGTATATATCGAGCCTCTTATGGACGAGCTACTAAAGTTATGGGCTAACATCACAATGTATGACATATGTAAGCCAATCGAGAAGAAGAAATTTAAATTCCGTGGAATACTTTTATGGACAATTCATGATGCCCCTAGACTAACACAATTTTGTGGTATGTAGCATTATAATATTTCTCTTTAATACTATATAATTTTTTAATGTTATAATCATGGTGCATATTTAATTTTTAAATAATCTCATCGTATAATTGACATTAATCCATTTGTTGTAGGTCTTCAAACAAAGGGTACATTTTCATGTCTAGTTTGTGGCCCTAAGATGAAGTATAGTCATTCAAAAAGTTTAGGAAAGATGGTGTTTGATGAGTGTAGGCACCTTCTTCCTAAGAACCATAGGTATCGTACTACTGAAAAAACATATTTTCAATGGGAAAGAAGAGACTGGTTTAAAACCATGAAGAATGACACCTCACCTATGGAGGTTGGAATACAATAGAAATCATCAAGGTACTCAATTTCATAATCTATCGTAGATCATGTAATGTTTTGAATGTTTATTTTAATCATTGAATTTATTTTACCGTATTTGATAATTATTTTTGTGATTTCTTATATGCTTCATGAAGGCCACAATCATCATGAAGGTATTAATAATGGGCTTCCACGAGGAATGAAATGTTAACCCGCTCAATTCATGAGGTTTCCCTACTATGAGGAGCTAAAAATATCTCATTTGTTTGATACAATGCATATCGGGAAGAATGTGACTGAAACGTTATGGTGAATCATATATGGTAGGAGGAATAAAGAAAAAATTGTCAAAATTTGTGCTAACATTTAGGAAGCCAATCATGCAATGTGAAGTGTGATCCGATATTCAAATAGATAAGATGGAGTACTGGACTGAAATAACCTTCCATGGTTATTAACAGAGCAACAAATAAATGATGTAAAACAGGTCATTCAAAGAATTAAATTTCCCACGGGTTTTTCTTCAAACATAAAAAATATCTTAACTAAGAAAGGTAAATTTGGTGGGGTAAAAACACATGATTGACATACCTTCATTAAGGTAATAATCTTGGTATATATATTTATATATATTGGCCTTATACACTTTTATTTTTTTATTTTTTCTTGTCTACTTTGGTCGAAACAAATAACGATTCATTTGTTTTGTTACGGTATGTTCTACCGCTATCTCTCTCAAACAAATTTGACAACAATGTCAAACAAGTTATATATGATCTTGGAAAATACATGAGGTAAGTAGTTGTGATTTATATACAAAATGTCCTAATTTCAAATTATTATTGTACTTAATGACACATTTTTTACTTGTAATGTAATATATTATATTATGTTATGTTGAAACATGTTATTTTCTTGTGTCATGATCTCATGTAGATGGTTGTCATTGAAAGAAATCCATGAAGATGATATAAAGTATTGGAAGAGAGAAATTCCTCATCTAATGTGTGAAATGAAAAAGTATATACCTCCAACATTTTTTAATGCACAGGAACACTACCTCATACACCAAGTTGAGGAGATTGAAATTTGTGGACCTGTTCACACAAGGTCAATGTGGATGGTGGAGAGGCACTTGAAATCATTGAAGGTGTTGGTTAGACAAAGAGCATGTCTTGAGGGTTCTATGGTGGAGGGATATATGGTATATCAATCCATGGTGTATATTAGTCAGTATATTCCTAAATTAGTAGCACCAACTATTCATGCAGTGGATCGCATTTGGGATGTGAAATCCATCAAAAAATTTGAAGATCAGGAGCATCTGTTGGGGCAAGGTAGAATGAAAAAAATGAGAGGTAATATATTAATAATTGTGAAAAATTATATTAATAATACATGTCAAGTTTAGTTTTTTGTGTATATGATCATATTCATTAATATATTAATATAATTTATTTCATAAATTATAAATATTTATAATTACCTACATATTGGACGTTATAACTAATATTTAATATTGGTGAATTATGTTTTTTTGATTCAGTTGCACAAGAGTGGGATGCATTGCATTTATACATTGCAAATAATCTTGATTGGATGAATGTATGGATTGAAATATGTAAACACCATAATGGAGGTAGGTTATCATGGAAACGACTGTCGGATTTGGTTAGAGAATCTCGTTGTAACGGAGATGCCAATGTTATGCAAAGGGAAATTGATTTAGCATATGGTTTGAAAGATGGATAGGTAAGAAAATTCACCCATTTTATTCAATTATTTTATATTATATTAATGTGACTACATGTGTACTGTATTTTTCAGATAATTTCAAAGTTAGATAACTATATGTTAATTTATTAATTGACAATGCATCTTTTACATATATGACATATTACAGTTGAAACACCACAAGGCTATGTGGTGCAATGGTCTTAAATTTCACATCAAACAATTGGATGAAACCATGAAAACTTATGATAGTGGGATAACTGCAGTATTCCAGGTCACTAATGTTTCCTCTAGGAGTGACAGACATCCCCGAGAATATGAAAATAGATATTATGGGTATTTAAATGATATACTTGAGTGTGACTTTAATTCCTTCAAATTAGTTATGTTCGATGTCAAATGGTATAGGTTATGAATGCATGAACGTGATGAGGAAAGAATTGTTATTCAACATGCCAACGGATTTCCAATGATTAAAACAATGGTGTTTGAAAGAGGACATGATCGTTATGTTTTTCCAAGCCAATGTGAACAAGTCTTTTACTCAAATGTTTCAGGTGAAAGGGATTGGTAATTTTTTGTTAGATATGATCCAAGAGGAAGGCCAATTAGGTATACTCATTTATAGGAAGAAGATGATATTGAATATCAGGAAGATGATTCGACAGATCAGACAGATCCGGAAGATCATGGAGGTTCGATAGATGAAGAAGACGAAGAAGATCATGATCCAGGCATAGGAGACAATATTGAAGTTATTGATGATGATGTCAATGAAAATATGCTCGAAAATGACATTGATAATGATGATGATATCATCAATCCTTTCAACATCATTTCTGAACCGGATGATGATACAGATGTCGAGTTCGATGAAGAATATCAAGATACAGAATAAGGATGATTACACAGATGTTGAGGCTGTATTAGGTACGTGACTATATACTCTTTTAATTTGTATCAATTATTCTCTTAAAATAATTTACTTATAATGTCATGGGTTAATTACATGTTTTTAAGTTTTATGCGACGTTTTTATATCCTATGTTACATGTTGTTTTATTATTATTTGAAACCTAAAAATAGTTGCCAATATACTAAAGTACGTGGTAGACTAAAAATATCATTTAGAAACACATAATTTCATGTACCTTCATAAATTTTTGTTTTTTGTAGCTTCTATGCATGAATCTTAATAGGACGTTGCTTTCGATTATTTTCTATTTTATAGATTGGGTTTTGGGGATCAATTGAGAGTGATGTGAGGGGGAGAAGAGGGGCCATATGAGCTTCCACCTTCACATGGTTGTCCTTGTTTAGTAGAGGATAAATTATTCTTGAAACCAAGAGAAGCTCTTTCATTTTTATACCATCATGATCGTATAAGATTTCATCAATATTGTTGTCACAATATTTCATGCATCAATGAAGTTTCTATGAACGTGTTTGTCATTTATATAGAATTTTTTTTGAAACCCTAATTTTCTTTCAAAGTACATAATTTGGTTGACGCAAGTTTTAATCTTGCATCAGTTTTTCTTCATTTTTCTTTTAAGTTCTACATTAATGTATATACAATGTATCCATGTCATAGTTGTACTGATGAAAAATCCCTCTTTTTCACTGATTGCTTAATCAACGCCATAAAAATACACCCTTGCATTACTATATGTTGGGACGTGTGTAATGTCAAATGAAATTTACAAGGAACAAGGAACAAAAAATGTCCGAGGACTAGACACCGGTAACAGTGACTTGTGAATGGGGCCAACGTTGAAATTTTTTCATACAGTTTCTGTATGCACTGAAATTTGTCACGGATAGACTATTCACATTCCTTAACGATATGGAAGGGTTTCTGGACTCAAATTTGAATGAATCACCCACTTTCTTCCATCATCACTTCATCATGTAAACCATAAACCCTAATTTTCATTCAAAGTACACAATTTGGTTGACGCAAATTTTAAGTTTTAGTCAGTCTTTCTTCATTTTTCTTTCACGTTCTACGTTAATGCATATACAATGTATCTGTGTCATATTTGTGATGAAAAATCCCTCTTTTTTCGTTTATTAATTAATCAACACCATAAAAATACTAGAGGCGGGCAACAATGACATGTGAATGGGGCCAACGTTGAAATTTTTTCAAACTGTATCTGTATGAATTGCAATTTGACCTGGATAGAATATTCACATGCCTTAAAGATATGGGAGGGTTTTTGGACTCAAATTTCACTCACACACCCACTTTATTCCATCATCATATCATCATGGAAACCATAAACCCTTTTTTTCATATGTTCTAGTAGATATGTTAATGATTCCAAATTTCATATTTGTATTTGACTCAAGGTCCAACTAGCTTGCAAAGTATCAAATTTTAATTTCAATTTGATAAAACAAATATGAAATCAATCCAAGCATCATTTGATATCGTCGCAAGAGAGACGAATATAAATAATCTTGCGACGAATTAGTTGTACTATCGACAAAAAATGTTCGTCGATAGTATAGCTAATTCGTCGCAAGAATATTGTGTCTAATTTGAATGGTGTTACATGGTTTGCAAGGAGTGTAGGGATTATATTATGGTGCAATGTAGTGTAGTCTATAAGAACAATCTCTATTCCAAACCTCAAAATTGATAGTACCATATCTTGTTCATAAGACACATATTCTTTGTATGTTTCCTTTATGGTGGCTCAAGCCCTCGGTACACATGATGCCTCACAATGAAATGTAACAATTTGACTATTGAATGATAGTGTTATGTCACCCATAGTTAAGGAAAGAACTTAAGGTTCTTAGGTCCTATTTGAATCTTCTTATAATTGATATTCGTTACATAGTCCTTGAAAAAAGACAAAAGAGTTATGTAGCGGATATTAATTTGGTCTTCGTGTGGGACATTTTATGCCATTAGTATGTTTTGTACAAAAATAATGGATATTGGTGACTACAACATGGTCAAGGAATGAGGAACAAGGAACAATAAATGAGGAATGAGGAACGAGGAACACAGAACAAGGAACAAGGAATGAAAATTGTACGAGGACTAGACATCGACAAGAGTGACCTGTGAATGGGGACAACATTGAAATGTTTTCAAACAGTTTCTGTATGCACTGAAATTTGTCATGGATAGACTATTCACATTCCTTAACGATATGGAAGGGTTTCTGGACTCAAATTTGAATGACACACCCACTTTCTTCCATCATCAATTCATCATATAAACCATAAACCCTAAATTTCTTTCAAAGTACACAATTTGGTTGACGCAAGTTTTAAGTTTTTGTCAGTTTTTCTTCATTTTTATTTCAGGTTCTACATTAATGTATATAAAATGTATCTGTTTCAAAGTTGTGATGAAAAATTCCTCTTTTTCGTTGATTTCTTAATCAACACCATAAAAATACTAGAGGCGGGCAACAATGACATGTGAATAGGGCCAACGTTGAAATTTTTTCAAACTATATCTATATGCATTGCAATTTGACCTGGATAGAATATTTGCATGCCTTAACGATATGGTATGGTTTTTTGGACTCAAATTTCACTCACACACCCACTTTCCTCCATCATCATATCACCATGCAACCATAAACCCTATTTTTCATATGTTCTAGTAGATATGTTAATGATTCCAAATTTCATATTTGTATTTGACTCAAGGTCCAGCTAGATTGCAAAGTATCAAATTTTAATGTCAAGTTGATAAACCAAATATGAAATGAATCCAAGGATCATTTGATATCGTCGCAAGAGAGATGAATGTAAATAATCTTTGTCAATAGAGTTCAGGTTCCTCCTACTTGGACTACATATAGACTTCAACTCCGCTTCAAACTCCTTGCCATATGTGCATTCAAAAATCAACAAGGATTTAGATCCTAGATTCTAAGAAAGAGATTCAATCCAAAACACAAGGGTTTCTACAAAAGGAACTAGTCATAAAAATCAAAGGCTAAATTCTCAAGATAATGCTCTAGCATAAACATACTAGAATGGTTGGTTTCCTTTATCCAACATTTGAACCCAATTTATGCTATCATAAGTTGGTTAAGTTTTTTGGCAATAATAATTAGGGTTGTACAGTTGCACGGATCTCGTAAACCCCTCTTAGGAGTGCATAATTAATGCTCATTTTTTACTTTTTACAATTTTTGGAAGACACCCTGCCTTTCTTAAAGGAAAGACATGGGTACCAAATCATTTCTCAAAGGAAGAATGTTGGTATAAGGAAAAAAAACAATTTAACATATGTTTTGTGTGGATCAAAGATATTCAATGGCTAATATCTTGGGAAACAAGGAATCCATGGTCACTAGTAACCAAATAATGTTATAACATGAGGTGCTTTCAACTTCAAAACACATGTCCTTTAAGGAGCAAATTTAATGGTTTAATGGTTATTGACATCCTTTATCGGCATTGTGCTAATGGATCCACTCAACATGGAAAAATAATTATGAGATTCCTCTATGCTCCAAAGGTGTTTTTTTAATTCATATTTTCGATCATGCTCCTTATAAGCAAGTTTTAAAGTAGGGTCCCTAGTTTTGGGGAAGAGTGGGGCTTTTTATATATCCTTGATTTCCAAATTTTGATCCTAACTCTATGTCAATTACTAGAATGACACTTTGGGTACAACTCCCAAATTTTCCATTTCAGTCTTGGTATATATCAATTTTTGAGGATATTGAGAATACTTTGGGTAGTTACATAAAATAAATTTTGGAGACTTATAACGAGATTGTGTACATACACGACATTTACATGATATTCACCCCATGCACGAGCTCATCCTTCAATGGAAAAAGGGACCAAATCCAAATAAAAAAAATTGGAATTTTCCTAAGCAACCAATGTGAGATGATGAAGTTTCTCTTGCTAAGGAAAATCAACAACCATTGACTTAAACAAAATTTGATATAGTCTTCCTAGAATATTTGATTGGGGAACCTTGTCCTCCCTCGAAGGATGGAGTAGAGGCCATTGATATTGGGTTTTCCTTCTCAAATATGAAAATTGTACCTGATGCCCCTGTAGGGGGAATGAAGTGACTTCATGAAACTAGCATATCTGATTTTGATAAGGATATGACATCAAAGTGGTCATCGTGATAAGGTTTTTTTCTTCATATATCTATATCAATTATACTTTCTAAAAAATTATATATGTTTCTTGTCCTTGAATCTATGAGGATTTACTCCCTCTCTTTTCAAAACATATAAGTATATTTCCAATTATAAAATCATGATATAAGGTCATCATCAAGATGATTAAACGACTATTAAATAAAATAATTTTGATTATTATGTAAACCTTCCTTAAATGATGCGCAATAGTGACTTGTGAATGGGGCCAATATTGAAGTTTTTTCAAAATGTTTTTGTATGCACCAAAATTTGACATGGATAGACTTTTTGCATGCCTTGAAGATATGGGAGGGTTTCCAGACTCAAATATAACTCACACACCCACTCTATATATCAACCCATCTCATCCTCATTTCGTTTTAATTTTCTCGGTTGAATTTTAAAGGAAACAACTATTAAAATACATTGTACTATGGTTAGAGTACATGATGGGAAATAGTGACCTATGAATGGGGTCAACATTGAAATGTTTTTCAAAATGTTTCTGTATGCACCAAAATTTGACATGGATAGACTTTTTTTATGCCGTGACAATATGGGAGGGTTTCGAGACTCAAATATCACTTACAAACCCACTCTTTATATTCATTGCTTGTGTCGTTCAAAACCAAAATCGTGCCAATTAGGCCCGTGATTTTGGTTGTGCTAAGAAGAAGGAAATAGATGAGATTTCATATTTAAATAATGATTTTGTATTAATATTATTTATAGATAAAAAGAGTACTTATATGAGAAAAAAATCAAAGACAAGAAATAACTGATATTGAAGCTTCTGTGGTTAATCAAGTACTTCTTTATCGACATTATTGCATTCCCTTACAATAATAGATGCGAGGATGTGCATCTTGGTCGTATTTTAAAGGAAACAACTAAAAGAATAATTGCACTTGGCATGGTTCTTTTGCAGCTAGGAAAAGGTAGCATGCATCATCCAATCTAGTTTTCTAGTAGAAAGTTGTCAGATTATGAAAGGAAATATAAAACTAGGGAGCATGAAGGATTGGTGATGGAATACACCTTGTAGAATGTCAAGCATTACTTACTCACATAATGCACACACTTATTGAATGACACCAACTATGCACTGGATTAGGAATTTATGATCCATCATCAAAAGAGAACATCACATAATCCACATGCCAACAATATAGTAGAATTGACATTCAACAAGATACTCGAGCATGCATTTACCGAGTTTTTCAATGTACAACATGATGATTGGGACCAATGGGTCCAACATTATTATGGGAATATAATATAATTTTCAAGAGATTGACCAAGCATACTCCATTCAGATTAGTCTATGGGAAGGAACTGGTCATGTTGTTAGAGTTTGTGGTACCAAGCCTCAGGATTGTAGTTGTGACACATATGTTGGATGACCATTCAATACAATGGTGGTTGGATGAGCTATTAGAATTATAAGAGGACGACTTGATTGAAATATGCATCCATATGGTTGATAAAAAATGACATAAGGCCTGGCATTATCACAACATTTGATGCAAGATTATACAACCAGGATTGTTGGTATTAATCTATGACAACAAGTTCCTGAAGCACCGTGATAAGATTTGGATGCATTGGTTAGGACCCTTTAGGATTGCTTACATGGAGTATTGAATTTGGTGACACTTGATGGTCAACCCCTAAAGGAATTTGTAAATTCTAGTTAGTTGAAGGCGTACTATGTCCCATAAGGGTTAGAGGCAACATGAATTCAAAACATTTCACAATATTAGGGTAGAGAAAGAGTTAGGTAGGAGTAGAGGTAGTCATACGTGCTCAAAAATTAGGAGGATTGGATAGATATAGTTAGTAGGTGACTTATAGTATGTACTTTATCTAGTTAGTAGGTGAGACATGAGACTACTAAATTCCACCAAATCCCACACAATTTGGTTGATAGTTATGATGATTCCATTATTTTTGAAGTCAATTTTCATAATGTCTTCATCATCATGTGCACGGACCAACATGTACCTACCGAATTCCTCCCACATTTCATTATAAAGAAGGACATTCAAAATGCTTTTGTTGTGTTGTGTAGGGGTTGGAGATTCAAAACAAGAAGTAGGAGTGTGCTGCAAAAAGGTTGGCTAAAGGACCAAAGATCAAAGAGAAACAAGTGCACCCAACCACAGTGAAAATTGTTCACGGGAAAGGAAAAAATTCATAGAATGCACCAATCCCAACCTTCGGTTCTAGAACAAAAGGGCATGAATTTAGTTTTTTGTTTCCTACTAGATCCATTCCCAACAAAGAGGTAGACCCCTCTCAGACACCCCTTCATTCCTCTAGGTGTTGGAACTTTACCAGTCATATAGAGGGACAATACTATTACAACAATTTTTTCCACCTGATTGCAAGGATGCACTTGTTGGCATGATTTTTTTTGTCCCTTTCCTACTTGAAGAAAAAAATCCCCCTCAATTCCTCCTAAAAATACTTAAAAAAAACCATTTTCCTAGTCATGTGCTCCCTATGCACTGACATAGCATGTGCTCCCTTGAGGTAGAAAGGGACAAGACTAGTGTTGGAGAAAACACTTTCCTCTCAAAGAGGGAGTGCTATCTTTTAGTTTCTCAGAAAGTGTTTTCCCCTAGTGGAGCAGTTCATGTGATGTGGAGGGATTGTGGTCCCCTATCCCCTTCACTTTATTTTGGTTGATTTACATTTGGAGAACTTAGTGGGTGCATGATACCTTGGGTTTAGTGCTATGGAGATGCACTTCGTGATGTGGTAGTTTGATATATTTTACAAGGGAACACTTATTGAGATAATATATGGGGCCTCTATCCCATCCATCTCAAAATTGGAGGGTGCTCAATTTGCCCATGTTCTCTCAATTTAATGGCATCATTTTCATCACCATAACCAACATTGTCATCTTCATCATCATCATCATCATTATCATTTTCATTGTCTTCATTATCATCATCGTCTTTGTCATGGATCATTACTATACTATGTCATCGTCAACATTATATATGTTAATATTATTCTATAATATATTATATATAATATATATTATATGTCACATAAATAATATATGTTACATATATTATATATATAATATATAATAAATATTACATATTACATATATAATATATGTTACATATATTACATATGTAATATATATTATATGTTAGATATATTATATGTTAAACATATATTATATGTAACATATATTATATGTTACATATAATATATGTTAAACATAAATTATATGTAACATATATTATATGTTACATATAATATATGTATAACATATATTATATGTAACATATGCTATATGTTATACACATGAATTCTTGCATGTGCGAATCATATTTTCGAAACACTCGACGCCGACCCCTATTTTCCAAATAGAGACTAAAAACCTGCCGCAATTTTTTCAAACAGAGGCGCTAGAATGAAATCTTTCCACGAGGAGGAGATGTGCATAGAGGGCATACATATCCATGAGAGATATTGAGGGGGATATCTAGTTTGAGTTTTCATGCGGGAGGGAACAAAGGATTCGCTTGATTGATGTGAACAAAACCCTACCACGATTTTTCCAAACAGAGATAGACTGAAACCTTGCCGCAAGGAGGAGATGTGCATAGAGGGCACAAAGATCCATGAGACATATTGAGGGGGAGATCTATAATAGAGGGCACATAAGATCCACAATGCCACTGCATGAGGAGAATATCCAGTTCGATTTTGCATGTGGGAGGGAACAAAGGATTCTCTTGATTGATGTGAATGAAACCTAGCGAGAATGGTGAGTTTCATTGTCCCTCTTTTTGGGTCTATCAATATACCAATAGGTCATTTTTTTCTTGATATATTTGAATATGTTTGTAAAATGTCTATTTCCCAAAAGACCCAAACTATCTATTGGCCAAAATATCCTATTACCACTTCCTTCATGCATGCTTATTTCTCTTCCTATAGTTAGCCAAAAGTATCACGGTTTCATCAATAAGAAATATCTCATACATTACAAGCAAAGACAAGGCATACCAGACTTCCAGTTACCTGTATGAAAATTCCACTCATGTTGAGTTAGTTCTATAACCAATACACTATATAGATCATGATTGAGCTTCCATTTCACTACAACTAACTCTTGTAAATATTGAACTGATTCTAATAATATAATTTTCAATCCTATCCTCTACAATGTTTCAAAACTCAGATCTTTTACATCCCCTCGAGTCATTCAACAAATTTGGAAATTTAGTTTCATGACTAGTTGACACCTAATTACTATGACTAATCACTAATTTGTATTCACTACTTTAACTAAAACCTTCTAGAATTTAACTCCAAAACTAAGGAATTTCAAAATGATTTACAATGAGTTTACAATAACCCCTTATTGAGCTGGTTCAAGACCCTAAGGCCTAATCAATCTTTAGAAACTTCTAATGTGAGAAGATTCTCCTGCATCAACATGACTGAGAGAAAATCCAAAAATATTACCAACCATAATTAGGAGAAACCAAAAGGTGAAGAGTGCCACTATTGGATGAACTTTGGATGCTCCAATTTGAGAAAGAAATCAAATCAAGCATCTTCAAGTATCTACAAGCACCTTAACAATGCCTATTTGGAACATCATGGGACACATTTCCATGCATTAATCACATCCACTAATACAAGTGGAAGACATTCGTGCTAACTTTAGTGGTTGAGGGAAATTGACCAATGTAGCCTAATATGGAGTACAAATTAGAATGCCAATGTCGCTTGGGTAAGGGTGGAATTTGTTTGACTTAGATTTGGAATGAATAACAATATCTTAGGCATATTAATGTCTTATACCAATAGGTCATTTTTTTCTTGATATATTTGAATATGTTTGCAAACTGTCTATTTCCCAAAAGACCCAAACTATATATTGGCCAAAATATTCTATTACCACTTCCTTCATGCATGCTTATTTCTCTTCTTATAGTTAGCCAGAAGTAATTTGATTTCTTTTACTATCAAACTTCTTCATCTTTCCATTCGAGCGAGGTTCTTCTCCTTAAATATGCTCATTTAACACAGGGAAATACATGTCAACATTATTTCACAAATCTCACAACTATTTATTGTACCACGGTTTCATCAATAAGAAATATCTCATACATTACAAGCAAAGACAAGGCATACTAGACTTCCAGTTACCTGTATGAAAATTCCACTCATGTTGAGTTAGTTCTATAACCAATACACTATATAGATCGTGATTGAGCTTCCATTTCACTACAACTAACTCCTATAAATATTGAACTTATTCTAATAATATAATTTTCAATCCTATCCTCGATTCAGAAGAAAATCATACAAAGCACCAGACTGGGAATAAACCAAATCTAAGTACTGAGCTCGAGCAATGGCTTGTTCCTCTGTGACTACACCACCCAATATGACATCGCGAGCGATTGGGGGTAACAGTGATTTAGTAAACCATTTCGCCAATAGTATGTCGGGAATGACTACCTTGATCATCCTTCGTCATCGCCTCCACTCATGAATATGGTCAGAGATATGCACGGAGTTAATTTGACGAAGGGAGGTCAAGAGTTCAGTACCTGTCTTGTAGAAAATAGGCAGTTGAAAGTGCATGAGGAAAGACATGGCAAGGGAATTGAAATCATGAAAAGAAGCACATGGTAGTTCAATATACCACTTTGATGCTGAACCGGTAATTGTTCACTGGAAAAGACACAAACGTATAGAATCATCCATAAGGGAGTTTGATGAACACCACAAATGGAAAGTCATCACATGGTTGTTCGGATCTTCGCCAGGGTTTCTGTCAAATTTTGGAATATCAGAAGGAAGTTTAGATAGAATGACTGGCCAAACTGGTGAATGAGAAATAGGATCATTAGTTAACTGAGACAAGCCTGGGAGATCAAGAGTCGCAAGGAAAGGTAGCTGTCGGTTAATTTGCGAATGATACTGGTGCGGCATAGGAACACCTGTAGGACCATAGACTGGGTTAGGTGGATAGCTGTGACTAGTAGGTCCTCATACATATGGTTGTTGTTGGCCAGAATAAGAAGGATTCGATGGTGCATGAGAAACATTGGCATAACCCGGTGGGTTCTGAACATTATAGGCCGGGTGATTTATTTTCCCGTGAGGAGGATAAACATTTTTCCCTTGAGAATGGTAAGGAGTAGATCCCAGAGGTGGATACACATGAGGCCCATGAGGAGGATAAGACTGTGGTCCTAGAGAACTCTAGGTGGTGTTTGGGATACCACTCGGATAAGATTGCCCGTAAGATGTTTTGTAAGGGACAGGATTGGATACTCCTCCTAGTGGGTTATTATAGAAGTTCCCCCCAATGTGGGGTTGGGTAAAAATTCCTCTTGAAGATACTCCCCAAGATTGTGAAGGGTTTCCAGCAAACGAGGGTTGCCCCCTTGCCAGCGGTGGATTTACGACCGGGTGTGACTGGAAAATGGAGGTTGCCCTCCAGGAGGAGCATGAAAAGTGGGTTGTCCCCCAGGAGGGGTAGGCCTACCATGGAAAGGTAGTCCTCCAGGAAGAAAAGGTTTGTTGGATGGTGGTTGCCCTCCATCCAGTTGTGTTTGGCCAGCAGGGGTCTGCATTCTCGGGTGAGAAGATGTCCCAGCAGGATCATGTGGAACATGTGGAGCTGTAGAGTAGAAGCTTGTAGAAATGGGGGTAGAGATTGAAGTGCTTTGCGGGTGGGTAGAGGTGATGAGTCCAACATTAGGATGGACTTGTGCTGGTGTAGCAGTAGGGTGAATACCCTGATCGACTGGGTGATTCATGGTTTGACCGGATGGTCTTGTTTCACTAGGAGGGTCATGAGGTTGAAAGGGTTGTCGAAAGGATTCGAAATGTTCATAGAGATCGTGTCCCGATGAAGTCCTCCATACAGAACGAGCAGGTGTGGGATTGGTTTCTACTGCGGTGCAAGGACGAACAGGAGTCCTATACTCGTCACCAAATATTAGTTTTGTGGATCCCATATATGTTTCGGTAAAGATCCTCTCTGGTAATCATGGGATCTCTTCGTCTATGATGTTCCCAAGGGATTCTAAATGAACCAAAACTAGTTCGAGAGGGGTTACTGACACAGATGTAGTGAGATTTTCAACCGTGACCAAAGCACCTTCTGAATTGTCTAACGGAGGAGCAATAACACTTCCATCGTCAGATTGATTTTCTACCTCTCTACGATAGTTGTCTTCTGGAGGGTTAGGAGGTAAGGGTTGATAGCCTTCTGAAGGCAGCCCTTGCATCCTACATAATCGGCGAAGACCTTTATCGTCTACGGGATCAATTGTGGAGAAAAATAGAACACACTGAAAATCTAGGGCCAACTAACGAAAATAAATAGCATGCGCTAATAAAATCTAGAAATCAACCAAGCAGAAAAAACTTCTCTTGATGACCATACTAGTTGGTGATGAAATCCAACGTCGCATGATCAAGTCAAGAAGGGGCTAGGATATGGCGGAACAATTACAATGGCGACCTGCTTAATGGACTTTCACCTTGGTGCAATCTTCCATGTAGTAATTGTGGATTTACCCTCCAAGGAGCCCGAGTGATTTTGACCAATGTCTGTTCTAGGTACAGTGAGACTTCCCTTCACCGTCACCTTGTGTAAGTACCTAAAGATTATGGCAACTAAAGACACCAATTCGTAGTGAGTCCCTGGGCAGGTACAGTCGACAGTCCGATTCGAAATGTATGGGCAGGATAACAAGTCCTAAATCAACCCGAGAGGCTCCCACACATAATCGTGGGTATACCTCCAAGTGAACCCCAATATACGATTCGACCACTACAAACAGTTGAACCACGGAGGGATAATCTCTGTAATTCGCCTGAATGCGACCTCGTGCGTAACCCCTATGTGAGAGGGGGATTCCAGAAAAACAATACGACAATTGGATTTGACTCTCCCTAGCTTAGGATGCTAATGTTTGTTTTGAAAAACTTTGGAGAGTTGTACTCACCGCCAAATCCAAAGTGCTAACCCTAGTCTACTATTGGTGGAATATCCTAAAAACAAAAATGTTCTAGATAATTTTTAATTAGCGTTCGTTTTACAACTATTTTTTACTCAAAGGGTGTACGAAAGTGAAACTAATGGAATGATGACTCAAATTCCCAAAAAAATGCATGAAATATGATAAGCAATCGTTTCTTTTCAATGAATGCCTATTTAAGGGAAAGAGAAAGAGTCGTTTTCACTTTCAAACATTAATATGAAATGTCCTCAAATCAATTGGTTCTCAATCGAATCCAGTGCAATGCTAAAACATTTTTAAAAATGCCTTCTAATATGCAAACCAATCACTAAAATGTATCTTTTTCGTATGTATGCGAATGATGATTAATTCAATGTAAAAAACTTCTCCTACCAACTACCCTTTCAGATCAAGGAGATTCAGACAAGCATGATCAGATTTTCCACACATGACACACACCCTCTTGCTGTGATTGAAACAAGAAGCAAACAAAAGACAAAAGATAACAAAACAAAATCAAACAATTCACACAAAAGAGAGATGTTGAAGAACAATGGCCTCAAAGAACAAAACAAGATGATTCACAGATTTCTGATGCACTTCACTAGAGTTCCCGCTCAGTCGGATAGGAGAGAAGAAAGCAGTGGATTGATTTCAAGCTCTCAACAGCAAAAAATCAAAAATAATGAAGAAGGCCACCAACTCTGAACAACAAAATGCTTATTTCTCAGATGGAGGGATGTCAAAGTTCAATGGGAAGAAGCATTGAATCACAAAGAATCTCAGCAAGTGAAAAAATAGGGTCTAGACCTCAAAAATGCAATTTTTGAAAAGATTTTGTGCAAAAAGGGGTTGGCGCTCTAGTGTAAGGGACACCAAGGTGTTATAAAGATATGTCTAGCACCTTTAGGGCGTGATATCACTCTGCTAACATGGGCACAGGGGTGCCAAGCTTAAAAAACTCATAAAAATGTCCAAAAACCCAAAATTTCAGTCAAAGTTTGACAGTCAAGCTGAATGTGATGGGGTAAAGTGTCAATCAACATATGAAATCAAACAAATGGGGTGAACAAGGTCTGAAATAACAAAGGGTAAGATAAGGTCTATGAGGAAAAATCAAAACCAAAAGTTTCGATCTGTCTCCCCAGCGGAGTCACCAGTTTCTGTTGAAGGAAAACCTTCCTGTGGACAGGTAGATATTGCAAGATACCAGATATATAAAATATGCAGAACAAAAACGAAATGCTAGAAATAACAGAATAACAGTAAAATATCCAGCATAATCTTCACAATACACAGAAATGATATACGAAATAGCAACAGAAATAGCACTTGAACAGAA
>ML787865.1:219623-246634 GCA_009831015.1 Picea engelmannii | reverse complement strand
ATTAATAGAAATCGTGTATTACTGTATATCTATGTTTATGGTTGCATCTATGATACATTTATGTTATATTATTGAATATCTGCAATATCTCTGTGCATTTCTTTATTATATCTCCGCTCTCATTTCGTGCCGAAAATAATCCGAATCAATGCGGTTGGTCTGGTACATGCCAAGTATGTGGAGATATGCACTCGCCACAAATTATATACAACTAATAAAGAAGGATAAAATAAGGGAGTGACTATCTATATTGATGGAAGGCCTAAAGCTTCCGACAATATCGCAGGGTTTATAAACAACACACGACTTGAGAAAACAAACAAACAACTGAATTTCATATATGAGGGACGTGAAGAGAATCGAGTAGTCCTATGCACAATAAAAATGATATATTTCGGGGAAGAGTTATTAGTGGATTACCATTTGAATCGAATAGAAACATTGAGTAATAGTGTGCAAGTTCTTATGCAACACCTCTTTAAGAAACCTCTACTTATTGCATTATATTTTTTTATTATCTTTAACATTGTTGTAAATATTATCTTTAACATTGTTTGTTTGTTATCATTATAATTTTTTTTAATATTTGGGGGTTCTAATTATATTATAATGTGGAAGGATGATCGTGGAAAAGGGCCACCCGCAAAACATGTAAATGATTATCAATTTTCACTTTCATTTTACGTTGTTTTTATTATTTGCTTATATAATTTTATTGAAATAACATTGTTTTTGTTGAAATTATATGAATTCTGCAGGCCATGTTGATCATGATTCCGCCGATGAGGAGGGGTTTTATTCATCCACTAATCCGATGGTCTTAATAAAAAAAAAGATCATTAAATCTAACAAGGAACTTGCTAACTTCTTAGATCGTCCAGATCAAACTCCTGACGTCAAAGCAAAGATCAAGCTCCTTATGTCACAACTTAACACATATAAGGTAATAACCATAATTTAAAGTGTGTTTTTTTTAATGTACTCATATGTTCAATTATGATACTTTGTTCTTTAAGTTTTACATTATCTCACGAAAAAACATTTTTTTTTATAAAGACATTTTTGGAGCTTGTTCAGCCTGGTGTTGGTAGTAGTGGTGTTATAGAGATGCTATAGAGACCTGATGTGAGTGGTCATACAAATTCTAAAGTACTATTTACTTCTCCATCTTCCACACCTAATTTAGATAGGAGCCATGACACACACCGCTAGACATCCACACCTCAATCAGAGTCTAGAGATGGTGGCAGAGATGAGGATCATAGTGATGTGGTTGAGATGGTTGCATTTCCTGGAGTTAGACGTGTGACAAGCACGGGGACCCTTCCGTGCACATTTTTGGTCGACGATAATGGACTTCCATTAAAATAATCAAGACTCCCAGGTAGTTTTAATTCATATTTTAATCAGTTAACGTTGTCCTTATCATACATAAATCATCTAGATTATTAATTTTAAATTAATAATCATATCTTTTTCTGTGTAGGAAACAACCTTTTTTATAGGGACCTAGAGAGTAAGGCCTTGCTAATTTTTGGGGAAACCTTACGCATGAGGTGGAATTGCCAGAATTATAACCTCAAAAAGGAACTTATGGATTATCTTGAAGGCCTATTTAGAGTAGACACATTCAATAAAAAAACGATCGCCTCTACAACATGTGAATATTTAAAATATACGTGGGATGTTTATTGATGAAGCTTGGCAGGAAATTCTAGGTATGCGCGTCCTCCCTCAATTTTAGAGAGGGAGTGGAAGGCGATCATTGATGATGCAAAAGAAAAGATTTTGAAAAAATCAGGAGAACAAATAACGGGTACACCAAGGTAAATTACAATATTTTGATTTCAATACCAGCTTTATTTTTCTTTAGATCTAAATAAAAGTATGGTTATATATAACATACTTGAAAATTTTGATGATAGGTTGCCTGGCACTTCGAAAGAAACCAAAGCAAGGATTGCCAAAGATGGCCAACACAAGCTAGGCCAGGGTGGTTACTCAAGGTTACAGTCACGAATCGTAAGTACCCAAACATCTTAATAAACAACTTTAAGGTAATTGCAGCCAAAAACATTAAAAAACCATGCCCTTATGCAATGTAGGGCGATGAATTTAGAACTGAAACCACGGAGGAAGACCTCCAACTTGGTTACAAGTATGGTTATAAAGTCATGGTTGATCATAGGAAAAGCATGGGGTAGACCCCAAGATCCAATTTGCGAGATAAGGTAAATAAAAATCAATCCACACTAACCTTTCATTACTTATAAAATACGTAAATGTTTGATATCGTCCATAATTTAATGTCTTACTTTGTTTTAATCAGGGGAGAAACACTATCAACGAAACCATTTGTACTGGAAAATAGAGCGTTGATAGTGCAATGTATCCAGAATATCATGGTGCTCCCCAGCAGCCCCATCCCAGTAAGGTACAGACCCAAGATGTTCCTGTGACTGAGGCCCACGATGGTAAAATGTCTGTATATTAATCATATACTTAATAATTTTGTACTTATAAATTTTGACATTTCAATGGCAGAGAATATCATATTTGATCCTCCTTGACCTGAAGATCAGGTGAACAGGCCAGCAACCATTCCAACGGTGCCGACTAGAGGACCAGGTAAATAATTACATTGTTGAGTTTTCTTTTAATATTAATGAACTACTTCAATGATATTTAAAAAATTACCATATAAATTTAATATTTTTTTATTTTTGTAGGTGATGGCCCCTCACAGCAACATCCACGTCATGGGTACGAGACCAGACGTACTCGGCGTGAAAGGACTGAAACAACATCAGATGCTAAAGAGCACCCAGTAAACGAAGACATGGAGATGGATGAATTACTTAAGACCTGGAAAGCACAAAATAATACTAAAATAAATTCATGATGTCATGTAATAATTTTATAAGACAGTTAGATGTACATTATATAGTTGAACATGTAATGATGCATATAATGCATTGACACTATGGGTACTTTTTCATCTAATAATATACAAAAGGCTATATCTATGGCTTGTATATATCTGTGAATCTAATTTTGTTATACACTTAATGATAATTTCAGCTTCTCTTATAAGACTTGGTATATATTGATTCAATACTCCTTGATTCAAGACGTGAGAATGCAAGCAAGACCTGGTGCCTCGTGCTTGGGCTATGGAGTCTATGCAACAAATAGAACTTGAATATGCAATATGCAACTTCCAAAATCTTGTGACATGATATATGAAACTTTGAAAGTGTTGTGACATGTGACATGTGGCAAGCATCTTTTTCCAAGCAATGTGCAAAATTTAAACTTGGTGCAACATGCAAAAATAATTTTTTGGGAAGATGCAATAATAAGTTTTAAGGATTAAACATGAGGGGCTGGAAATGTCCATGTAAAATATTTTATAATATGTTTTCATAGCATTACCCTTTTTTTCATTGTGTCTTTTCATTGTGTCTCACATGAAAAAAAAAACAAAATCACATTGCCATTGTCAATTTATATGTGGAGGGTTATTCAAGGTTTCAAGACTTTCTTCATATTTTCCTACTTTAATCCTCTCATGGTCATGTTAATCCATATAGAGGTCCATGATATAAACACGCATTGTTATAATGTTGACATAAATTCCAATCTTCATTTTGTCGATTATAGGGCACAATTTTGGCAACAATTTAATGTTTTTAGTTCCATGAAATTTATTTTGTTTCTTCAACAACATTAAGGATTAAACATGAGGGGTTGGAAATGGCGATGCCAAACATTTACTCTTTCACACATGTGCATCATCTCAATATTCATGTCTACAATTTGTGGAGGGTTATTCAAGGTTTCAATACTTTCTTCATATTTTCATACTTTATTCTTCTCATGGTCATGTTAATCCATATGGAGGTTCATGATATAAACACTCATTGTTATAATGCTGACATAAATTCAAATCTTCACTTTGTCAATTAGAGGGCACAATAATGGAAACAATGAGAGATTTTTGACCATATGTCAACTAATTTGTCCCTTTAAAAAAACTTCATTGATGTGCAAGGGAGCACTGTGTCTATAAGAGGTCCTACATGAAAGTAAAAGAGGTCAATATGTAAAAGAGTTCCTACATATTGAAATATTGATAATTAGTTCATGAAAGTGTCCTACATATTGAAATACAAATTTGGTGGACCCAACAAACAAATTATTTACCACACCGCCTTTTGCACAAAATGACACTTCCATCAACATAGAAATAGATGGGATAGTACGTTGAAGTCATTGAGCCAACACAATGGACTCAATAGTTGACTAGGATGGAAATCCATGAAAGCATCCAGAGACAAGAGCTATTAGGGAGCCACAATAATCCTTGAAACTCCAAAAAGAATGGAGAAGGATTTGTTTTTCAGTGCCTCTCACAATGAGCTTTGCCAAACTTACAAATCGTGTTTTTTGTAATATATGTTATTACATATATGTGTAGTAGAATATATATGTATGTTTTATTACACATATGTGTAATAAAATATATATGTTATTACACACACACACCGTAACACATCAAATATGTTATTATATCCCAACTCCATATTACAATACTTGACCCATATCCACCTACAAAGATAACAATAGACTAGACCTTATAACAATAGAGACTTGGGACCCATTTGGATGACAAGGAGTATGAATTGAGACCCAATTGGCCCACTTAATTAAGTCATTAGATAAATAATAACATAAAGAGAAAACATTATTAACCCCATAAACACTTAACAATCAAGTGCTTTTATAACATATTGTATTTGTAGATGATCCCTTGCTAAGTTGAAATCCTGCAATAGGATTTGAACTTAGCCTCGTTGTTACTTTTTATTGCACATGTAACCAAAGTATGCCAATGTCAAGTGCCTTTGGTTGTCTTGGATGATACCATCATTTATTATCAATCCCTATGAAGCACCATCAAAGTGTAGGTTATGCCAAATAGGTTTTGGTGTTTTCTAGTATATTGATAAGGTCATAGTGGTGGTTTTACTATTGTCATTAGAAACATTTTAGGGTGGGGTTACTAATACTAAAGGAATTAATTTATAAATAAACTAGGCTATAGTCATATAATGACGATGATACTTAAGATAATCATGATGGCAATGCCCCTCTTAATAATTAAATACAATATTTTGAATGTTTGTAACTCTTAGTTGGTTATGGTACCTTAGACAAGTTCAATTTTAATTTTCATTTATAATAAGCATGCAATATTTGGTGAGGGGGATCAAAATCCTAGGATGTATTGCTTCAAGGATTTACAAGGAAAATTTATACTACAATGAATTAAGGGTTCCACTTGTGTTGGTTATGGTAGGTTTTGACTCATTCATTGCTAAATCACAATTTAATTGATTCAACTAAACAACCTTAAAAAGAACATGAATTAGGTGTGATTTCATTATATGTACATGAACATCATAAATTCATATCTCACCTTTAAATATCTCACAAATCCTTATTCAGGTAAAACATATAACTTGACTATGGGATTCTAAAAAGGCATATCACTTGGCTTCCCCTACTCACCTACTAGGAAAGTCAAGGTAAAGGAGAAATACCCTAACATACCTTATCTTCTACTAGGTTATCACCAAAGCCTTACTATGAAATAATCACCAAAACCTTAACTCACATACCTTCCTTATAGATATCCTAACCTTCCTTAGTTACTGAAAGTATATATATGGTTCCTTAACCTAATTTCTAGTCTAATAACCCTTATTAGGTATAATGGAAGGGGGTATTATAACCTAGTCTTGGCTGCACTTACAAGTAAGCCTCCCTCTTAACACATATATATATTTTTCTATCCAACATTATTTTGGCTCATTTAATTATTTTATTAGATTAGGTATCACACAAAAGTATGATGGATATATCCTTCTATTTCATTGAGATTTGTATCCTCTTGATTAAGTTGTTATGTCAATGTTTTACTAAATTAGTTATAGAGAAGTATTCCCTTCCAATAACAAAGGATATTTCAAGTTCAACATGTGGTAAATTATAGGCTACCGAATTATAGAAGAAGGATAAATGTTAAATGATTTTGACCTTTTGTGATTTCCCCTCACTAGATTCTATCTAGGCAATCTTTGTTGAAATTGCAATTTTGGATTGATGAAATTGTTGTTTTTACTAGAAAAATGGATTCAACACCCTCAAATACCCCTACTCCACTTGGATTGTGTAATGTTATCATTTGATATCTAGGATTTCATCAATCCAAAATGATTCCTTCCATATTTGAAGCCAAAAGTTTCAATTTCTCCTCCCATTATTTTGAATAGTTGCAAAAGGGTGACCTCATTAGACATATGGATTACACCCTATCATATATCCTTGTATTTTTTAGTTCTCTTTCAAATATCAACTTGTATGCTTTCAATGAATAGAGATAATATAAATAGAAATATCCTTTTGGTCTATTAATAGAGGTCAACCAATGGAAATGGAATTGGAACTTGATCAAAGTATTAGGTGAAGTCCATGAGATATGAACATTGACCAAAGGTAAAACTCCTCACTCTCCAATGCTAGTCCCAAAATCATTGTAGTATCCAAATTTAATTCTCTTTATAGAAAAAAAAGGTGTTTATATACATAATATATAATTAAATAATATCCCATGTTAACTAGGTTTGGTTAGTTGATAGGTAAAGAAAGGGTGTTGTGATTCTCAACAAAGATTCAAGATTTGTTTGGTTGGTAGGTAAAGAGGGGATGTTATGATCCCCCCTACAACATGCCATTTAAAAACATGTTTGTTTGTCATGGATAATTCACCCTCCAACATGTAGTTTAGAAATTAAGATGGATAAACGTTCTATGACATTGATTTTTTCCCAAATGTGAACTATTTCTCATGTAGTCATAAAAAATAATGTTATAAATGTAAGTTTGCAAGGAAATTAACCTTGTGTGTAAATCATTAAACAAATAAGAAGACAATGGCCTTGTCAACTAAATTCCCACAAGATTTGGACTTAGAATCATATTTCTAAATATTCCCAATAAATTGAATGGCCCTTCATTTTAAAGATTCCCACAAGATTTGGAATGTGGATAATATTTAAAGATTAATAAACCCAACTGTGATTAAAATACATGAATGCATCTAGAGAAAAACCTTCTTAGGGAGCCATAAAAATCCTAAAAATTCCAAGTAGAATAGAGAAGCCTTTGTTTTTCAATGCCTCTCGTGATGAGCTTAGCCAACCTTACAACTTATATGTTTAGTAAATATCACACATATAAATATATTTTATATGTATATGTTATCTATTTTAATAACATATCCATATCAAATATATATTGTTACATATATATATTTTGGTTGACTCATTGAATTTCTCCTATGCCAAACATTCATCAAAATATGTTCTTTTCACTATGTTAAGGGATTCTACAAATAGAACTTGTCTTTATTGGACAACACCTCTTCTCTAGATGTCTTAGTATAACCATTAAAAACCCAATTTAATGGAGCATTCTTCCTCCTAGGTTAATGCCCCCTTGAATGTGAAAATAAGACCTTTAGATAATTCTTTCAACAAAAGTCATTCTCTATTCTAGCATACTTGAATTTTTGAATATAGATGAGGGCCTATTGAGATCAATTGATAGACTAACTATAAATATATGAGGGTAACTCTTGATTGTATATGACACTCCATATTTGTACTCTTGAAATCAAAACTAGATGGTGCTTGATCACATGCATAGCGATCTACCCATACCTTATTTACTTCAGAGAATTTCCCTTTGTGAAATGTTTTCAAGAATATAATGAACTTCATAGCCTATAATATTCTTCCAATACATGCCCCCTTTATTCAAAAATAAAATATTATTTTTTTTGCTCAAAAATAAAATTTTAATTTTTTTTTTAAATAAATCGTTTCCATCGCAATTTCGACGCACCATAGAAATCCTGAGACAAATTTGCTACACAAACCACAAAAGTGTTCGTCTCAATTATAACGAACCATAGAAATCCCGTGACGAATTTGCTATACAAATCACGATAGTTTTTGTCTCAATTGCGACGACCGGTACAAATCCTGTGATGAATTTTCTATACAAAGCACGACAATTTTCATCTCAATTGCAATGACTAGCACAAATCTTGTGACGAACTTGCTATACCAACCACAAAAATTGTATAGCGTTTTCATCGCTATATACCCTGTGTTCATCGCAATCATGACAAACTCTTTGAAAGTTGATCTGTTGTAATTGTTTCACTTACTTTTCCTATATTATCGAGTGTGCAACGATTTCCCTACTGTGTCGCTCTTTCGATGAATTCTTGGCTACGGTGTTTCTTTTTTTTCCGCAATTGTGACAACTTCCCTATTGTTGTTTCTCTTGTGACGTTAATCAAGGTTCGTCGCATGTGTCATGTCACATGAAACAACGTTTGGGAGACTCAATATTCGTCACAATATCCACGACATAACATCACAAGAGCGTCGAAATAGCTGTCGCAAAATGACCCAAATTTTCTAGTGTAACATATCCTTTAGCTTGATTCAAGATTCCAAATCTTCCTTTTTCAACTTGTCAATTTCAGTTTTTTCATCCTTAAGTTGCCTCCTGAGTGTTTTGAAGGTAGGATAACTTTCATGAGGAGGAGTGCTGATATCAATAACCTCCATGGGCAGCTTGGAAAAATTAACTTTGTCCTTTTATTGAGCTGAAGATTTTGTTGTACCATCTTGCATAGGAACATGTTGTTTGGTTGCTGATCTAGTAAAAGGTATTCTAAGTTTGATTGTTTCTTCAGTAACTAATGGGGAAAAAAAAGTTTTATTTTCCTTTCAAACTCCTTTCTTTGCTTGATGACATTTCCATAGGTGTAGGTTCTTCCACAGGTGAAACTTATCTGTCAGGAGGTTGTGAGGGACCACCTTCATTTGCATTATCAGTAGCATGAAAATATTTATCACTTAGTCATCCTCCTCTTCTTTCTTGAATCTGAATGCACAATCTTCTCAACAGGGGTAGGAGTGTGTCTTTTGGACTGTGGTGTAGGAGCAATATCTAGATGAAAATATGATGCAGCTAGGAAATTTTCCCAGTCAGTTTTATTCTTCTTCAACTCTTTCAATACTAACATATTGATTAAACTAGAGTGAAACACTGGTATCCACCTGCTTGGACTTAGCCTGGACTCTATCTAACATTTTTCCAATACTCCTGAAAAGGTAAAATGGAAGATTCATGGATTGTTTACCAGTGAAGTGTAGTAGTAATCTGATATGGTATTGATATACCATATTGAACTTTCCTTTACATGTGAAGTAACTTTGGATGGCCCTAACAATCTTGTCAAAACATTCCAGCATGTGACTTATGGGCACTCCTTTGGATAGGTTGTCTCCTTGATATTCAGGTTTAACTAATTCCTTGGAGAAAGAAGAGTTCAAAGACATAGCTTTAAACCACTTCTCACCACAATCAGGTATCTCTTTGGCTACATAACTAGAATGCTCAGAGACTTCAATCTCCAACATTCCCACCTTAGTCTTTGTTTCACTGAATTTTAGTGCAAACTGCTTAGCCACTTTAGAATGTCCTCTTTGCATTTTTTGACAAAAATTGAGGCAACACACCCTTTGGAAAGCTTCCTTGAAAAATGGTTCAGAATTGATGAGTTGCATGCCATGTGGTTCATCTCTCACAATATCTCCCGCTTTGTGTATCTTCTTTCCTATTTGACTGTCCATAATTATTGTTTTGAAAACCTCATGTAGCCTCTTATGATAGTTGTTAAATATAGAATAAAACTAGAAATTTTAGGGTTTGATTACAGAGTTGGCACATTTAGGGTTCACATGACTGAAAATCTTATACACACCAATAGTGTGAAGTTGAGAAATTTGAAAGTAGGGAATGATAAAGAGGAACATCAATTCAATCTAAATGAAACTATAGACAAGAAAAAATAAACAACTCATTGTAAAACAGAGGGTTTGCAACACCAAAGGTTGAGATCGCAACGCTAGTCTGCAACGCAATTGAACTAGGTTTTATGAAAGACTGGAAAGATGTTCCATGTCTGAGAGGGAGCATATAATTGAATTTTTAAAACTAGGGCCTTAGAGGAATCTCAATTTTACAAGGGTTTGGTCAATCAAAAGACAGAGGGTTCGCAGTGCTAGTCTGTACCACACAATTTGCAGCGCATGGTTATAATGGATAGTTTTCAGTGTAGATTTCGCAGTGGGTAATGTTACTATTTGCAAGAGGAAACTGTAGGATGACCCTATGAGAAAACAATCTTGAAAAATGACCAGGGTTTTGGATACCAAAATTGTGGGTTTTAATGGTGTAGAGAGTTGGCAGCGCATTGAACATTTACTAGTTTGCAACGCAAGAAAAATATACAACATCTTTACATTCTCAATCAACCATTTAAGAAACATGCAATTGTCAAAGGACTATCTGGTGTGTCTGAACTTAGGCTGGTATTTTGTGAACTCGAGTTGGACTTAATTGGAAGAATCCAATCCTTTTCAATCTACTACAACCAGTTCATAGAGCCAATTTTAAAACTCTAGTAACGTGCTTCATTCAAACTTTTAGAGTTGTTCCTTGACATAGTCATGAAAATCATAATGAATTGAATGTGTTGAAGATGATGAGATCTCCATTGACATGTTTTCAAAGTGAAATTATGAGAGATTAGTGCATAAGGTACTTCTTGGTATGCTACGAACTTTTAGGTGAGTTGGCAGCAAGTAAATTTGACATTCGACTTCACCTTCAAACGATTGAATAATGACATAATGTAAATGTTGTACACACCCTTGAGACAAGACATATGATGATGATGATTTTAAGACCAGGGGTGTGACCCATGATGACCCTTATTTCCTTCGTGATGATAAACAATACCATAACACCAAGGCTCTTACCAAGACTAAAAACAAGACTATGCATATGGAAAAAAATCAAAATTGAGTTATGACATGAGATATAACCCAAAGCCTGGAGGATGAGTGACCGCAAGGAAGAGGAGACCTTAATAATTCTTGTAAACTATTGGGATCATGAAAAAAGTGGGTAGTTTCCCATGCGAAAAAATCTTGGAAAGGAAAATGAAATCAGGATAGTTCTTGTGAACTATTGAATTTGAATCATGCACCCAATGGGTACGTCAAGGAAAGCGATGAGCATGGATAAAAAAACTACCATGTGGATACAGATTCACAAACTGCACAGATAAGTATTGTGCTAAGATTATGAAATTTTCATTTTGAATTTTGAACAATAGTAAGATGTTTTCGCACAAAATTGTGATTAATGTGCTTGTTGTCAAAGAATTATTGAAGGCAGATGACGAAGACTCAGATCTTGAAAAAGGACATGACCGAGGGTGAAGGTCAAGACTCCTGAAGTGGTAGAATGAGAAAGGCACGATAGGTGTTTTGAGAAAGAACACCGAGGACGGTGTTCCTTTAAGGGGGAGGGAATTGTAACACCCTGTTTCCCCCAATTTGTAATTAATCATAAAATAGGAATTACCATGCTAATGCATGAGGAAAATGTAAATGTATTACTGTTTGAGTTGCCAATAACTGACTATGGGGGTGAAGCCTTGAAAGTACTGGCCATGATATCACTAGAGGAAGAATGTGAAAACTATACGAGAGGGTTCATATGTCAAATAACCCCAAAGTCTCCCTTGATAAGGGTGACCAACCTCCCTCGAATCCCAAGGAAAGGAAATCAGTCAATGAAGAAAGGACTGGTGGTTGAATCACCAACCACCCCTATGAATGGAAACATGGGCTATCAGTCTAAAATACCATAGGGACCTGCAGACCTGAGCTTCCTTCTGATAGAAGGAACTAGATTGGTCGACAAGAACCCTCCTAGGAAAGAGGGACACACACACGGGGAAAGGGAGACACCAGACGAGAGCGAAAGCTCACAAGGGAGATGCACGGAGCTCTCCAGTGAATAAAAAATGGAAGGTCGTGATCTTGATGTCGAATAGCATTTGAGAAACCTCACTGAGGCCACAACCGAGTGAGAAAAATCAGAGTTGCAAAAAATAGGACCCAAACAGAAGTTGAAACAGAGAGAGAGAACCCTTGAGAACTGTGAGAATTCTCTGGTGATATCATGGCTTGGCATGGGGGTGGCCAGAGTGCTAAGAATGAATGCCTCTAAGCCTATGGTCGGGTGGAAGGAAGAACACCCACAGTTAGTTGGTTGGCAACAACCTGTAATAGATAAGCATTTTCTTACTCTGTGTAATTTAGCTGTAATTGGGCATGAATTTGATTATACTATGTATGTTTCATGAATTGTGCTTGATTTCCAAATGGATATACTATGTCTCTTTCCTTACTACTTGGTTGTAAAATTAGGCCAGTAAGAGATTATATGGATAGGACATAATTGGTACTCATAAGTGCTTGTGTCTTGCGGTGGCCTGAGTTAGAGCCACGAACTGTGAGTTCGTCGACCTTAGGCATAGTCTCATGTACACATGCCAACCTTCCTAGTCATGTAGAGTCCCTTGGAGGAGGATTTCTATTAAGTTCAGGAGAGGTAGTGTAGTTATGCACAGGCTCCCTACGAGGCAAGTAGAGACTGAGACTCACTCAAGTCCTAGACCTGACAAATGAGTCCAAGGGGTGCGCAGAAGACTCTTCTAAGAGTCAAGCCTAGGAGAAAGAGCACAAAGCTCTTAATTCCTTCATAGGTGAGAAAGCTCAGGAGGGACAACATTTTTTGTAAGTGCTGACGAGACCCAATAGCCGGCTTGTAGTAGAAGATCGAAGGCTGAGACCTTTAAGACTTTGAAATCTTCCAAGGAAAAGGAATAAATCATGAGCTCAGGGAGGAGCTACAGCTACCGTCAGATCTTGCGTGGATAGCCTATAGCCATCAGATCCAGGAGAAGATGCATAAGGTTTAAGCCTCGCATACGCAAAGGTGAGGACTCGTCAAAGTCCCAAAAAGATCAGGACCGTCCATTTCAGAGGACACATGGCAGAGATCCGAACCCATCGGGGTTTCAGATACCAGAAGGTTGAAGGACAAAAATCGTGGAGTCACTACATCATGAACTCCCAGTTCACAAAATCCTGAAGTCGCAGTGGATTCACGAAATCACAAATCCTGAAGTCCCGAAAGGTGCACGCAGTTGAGGTTTTGAGGAAATCCCCGAAAGGAGATTTCTGTAATTTGGTTACTGGGAAAACAAGAGGTAAGAGTTCTGAACTCTTGACCCATAAAACCCCAAAAGGATTTGAGTTGTTGGATCAGGAGAGGCTTTGAGCCATTGATCTCACTCAGGAGAAGGAGGACCGAAATTTTGGGATTTGACACTTCGGTACTTCGGATACCGGGAGTACGAGAGGACAAGGAATTGGAGCAACAGGATTCACAAAGTCCCAAAATGAGAAGTCCCAAAAGTGTTTGGAGGAGTAGTGCTGGGTCACGGAATAGGGACAGGTTTCGGCATATCGAGGTTTGGGATTTCGGAAGTTCCGAGGACAAGGAACCGGGGCACTTTGCATTGAAACTCTCAAAGTCGCGAAACGCGACGTATTGTTGGAGTGGGGCTGTGGTCTCAAGGTTTCAAAACTTTGGCATTTCGGGGTTTGCAGATGCCTAATTTGGTTGACCTGTGGCCATAACCAATGATCACATGGAGGTGGAAAAGGGAGGAACTAGCCTGCGCTAGGCCCCCGTAGCCATTTCAGGGATTCTATCCCGTGAAGAAGGGAGAAAATTTTAGTTACCATAGTGAGTGTGTGACAAATTGGTATCAGAGCATGGTTACAACACTTGGCCTGCTTGGGCTCATGTACAAGCCGTGTAAGGAGATGTTGTTATCTGCATTTCCCCTTTAAGGAGAAGGACTGCAGAATGGAACTATAATTTGGGAATTTCTTTAACCCCTCTGTTAAAACGATAACTACTCCCATAGGAGTAAGGATGCACTGATCGATATTACTGATAAGACCTAAGTGTGACTAACAGAGGTGGAATGAATTGTGATATGAAGTTGCATGAGCAAGACAAGGGACATGAACTGAGTTGTTCTGTTACAAAGTGTGACGATGGATACCTACTAAAGCAGGTAGAGTCTCTTGCAATTGAGATGGCTGGTTAGGTAAGAATTAAGACCCCAAATGAAGAACTCCTTCATGATTTAGGAAATTTGGTAAGGACTGGTAGGATCCTTAGAAAGTTATAATTACTGTATTATTAAAAGACTAAACCCTGAGCATATAACTCCTTATGATTGAGAGGACTGATGAAAATATGTAGGGTCAGATTTCCTAACCTATAATGGTTAGAATCGACAACAAGGATAATTTCTCTAAGCAAGATTAAGAGGAGTCCTTTGGGACTGTTGCTAATTCCCAAGAGTGAACCTTGTTGGTTGTTCCCATAAAGAGAGGGTAATGTCTGTATGAGTTATGACTAAGAGATTAGTCCAGTAAGTAACTTAAAAGATTAGAAGAGATAGCGGGGAAATTTGGTATGCCGAACATGCATATAGAATCAATCTTGTGTTAAAGTTTGAAAACTCCATAGGTTGAGCACGGAGTATACCAGGAGGAGTAGTGGTTTTAAGTCTTGAGAGGAAACACTTAGAAAAAGTTTCTAAGTTTGAAGAGTTGAAGCGTTCAAAAGGAAGCGCAGAAAATTGAAGTTCAAAGAAAGAACAAGTATGGAGGATTGAGTGGGAGAAATCCTTCAGAAAAGAGTTTCAAAGATTGGATAGGATCGAGAGTCAAGATCCATTCAAAAAGAACCGAAATGTTTTGATTTGTTCGATCTTGGAGAAGTAGTGCACTGGCTAGTTTCGAGGAGATACTGGAATTTCGCAAAACAAAAGAGCTTGGAAGAAGCAATGAGAAATTCACAAAAAGATCATAGTTGTTGATCAAGGAGCAATTTGGACCATTGATCGTCCAGAGAGAATTTCGTAATTTCGGGGATCGGGAGAACGGAGGTGAAAGTTCTTCGACTTCGCGACACGTGAAATCACAAAATCTTGATACGTGAAACCCCGACAATATCTGAGCTGTCAGATCGTGGAAGAATTGGGACCATCAGATTGAGAACTCCAAAAATTCACAATTTCGGGGATCGAAGGATTCAAGGTTCTTCACAACAGAAGTCCCAAAGTCACGAAATGAGAAATCATGACATAGTCACAACCATTGGTTGGAGAGCTGTTGGTGACCATTGATCTGATCCGAAATTTCAACATTTTAGGTATCGAGAGTCTGAACGGACGGTGGAATTCTCGGAGGCAGGAATATTGAAATTTCATGAACCATTAGATCTAGTAGATCAGTGGAGAAGATAAGGCTGATAACCTCTCATCACTCACAAGCTTAGAAGGAATAGTATCTGTTAGATTGGAATCAGCGAGAGTCGTTGATCTAGAGCTTCGAGGTTTTGGCTATTGGGAAACAATGGAGCATTGTCCATGGATTCACTGAAAACATGGGATCCCGACGCGTGTCTAGGAGTTGACCCCAGGTTCCGAGTGAAAGGTCATGTGAATAAAAGAGCCGAGAAAACCTTAGCTTTGGTCTTTCAGGTTTTCATATTTCGGGGATCGAGGAACCAAAGTTCCTTGCAACAGGAATCCCAAAATCGCGAAGTGCAAAGCGCCTTTTAGTTTGGATCGTGGTCATTGCCAGTGGCCATGTGAGGAGAAGGTGTGAACTAGTATGATGAATACTTAGCTGTGTTCATTTGTACTTGAGTGCATGAGTTGAATGCAGTGTGAAGATTCATAATAGGAAGCCTGATATTAATACCGGTAAGGTATGAATGATATTAAACGTACAAGTAATGCACATGTATGATGTAAGAGTAGAATTATACTAGAGGCCCAATATGATTGCCCTGATGAGCGAAATATAAAGCAAGTATTTCTCTTGTCCAGACAAAATGAATACTATGGAGGCATAGCTGACTCCATTCTGGGGAGTCAAGAAAGTTCTGTTCCAAATAATATCCTGAGGGGAATGTATTCCATTTCCTCAGGAAGTACCAATATAATTATATGAAAGGGTAAATGAGCAAAGATGCTCTCTTGTCATAATAAGAGACAAACAATTACACCTTTGAGCATCACATGAGAAGGATTGTGAATGAATTTGAATTGATTGATCTTAACAGTAAAGATGCATGTTTATATTCCTTAAGGGGAATATTTAGCAAAAAGCTAAAACTAACTCAAAGTTGAGGCCATCACAAATAATGATGGATATGCAACAAGGAAGTTGCACGCCAAAGGAGTTCCCGGTGGAGGAACTATGTAAGGACTTTGTCAGAAGAATAGAGTCACAACCCAAATAATTGTTGAAGGTTGGACAATGGGCTGCAAGGCCTGTCCATATATATAAGAATCCTGGATTACATTTTGAAAGAATCATGTAATTAATAGAAGACTAACAACTAAATATTGACCATTCTAATAACCAAATGGAAGTGTGTAGGATGCACATGTTCATGATTCATTATGAGCAAAGAGTTGCTATTAAAGCATGTTGCAGTATTCCAAAAAGGGTTAGGGTGAGGCCTAACCAAGGCTGCTCAGAAAAAGAGAAGCTGTGGAAACCGGTATAGTTGGTAAGAGGCAAGTAAATCCCCTGAGTATGATTAAATGAATAAACAAGTATGTTTAACTGATGAGGCTTGGTTGAAGTTGTGATTAAGAAAAGGCAGTGAGACCTTAGAGATAAATCGACTAGGCTGAAAATCCCCAGGCGATGTAGAAAGAATTTGAAGAAGGGGAGTGCCCTCAATTATTTCCTTGTTGTGCATTACATTTTCTATGGGATGAGAAAGAAAGTACATTGATGAACGAAAAGGTATTGACACCCTAAGTAATAAGGATTGTATTGTCAAAGATACAATCGAAATTTGTTTGTGTTGCACTTATGGAAACATTTGAGGATGTTTATGACTTCGAACGTTATGATACACGCATTCGGTTTAATATTACGACTAATGTAATTGTGGCTATGATGATACATGTTGTATATAGAAATGAATTGGAGCTATTGAGGAAAACAATTGCCAATAATGAGCAACCTCAATCAAAGGATGACTATGAGAAGGTTCTTGTGGAATGATTATTGAACGGACTTTAAAATTCCCCATGGAGCACCACTGATGGGATAATATCATAGAGAGAGTGCTAGCAGCCAAGAACTGGTATAAAGATATTCGTGCCTATGTGGCACAAGGTATGAAGGGATTTGGTAGGAACCCCTTCTGAAATATTTTATTTTCTTAGTGTTATGCATGAATTTTGAAAGGAAGTGGTATGCCTTGGATACCCAAGTAAGGTATGACTCAGGAAGGAGAACCTGAATGATGGAGGTATGAACCTCTAGTAGTAAACATTGTTTGTAACCCTTGGAAGAATTCATGAACTGATATGTCATGGATGCATGGACAATCAAGGAATGCGTAAAGGCATTCATGTGAAACTTTTGAGTTCATGTGTATTGATTTGGGATCATGATAGACCTATAGCAGGCAGTATGGTCCTGTTGTAAGAATGAAAGAAAAACGAATAAACCATATGAGGAAAAGGTTGGTTAAATTGCAACACCCCATGGCCAAGAATCGGTCATAAAGTGTGGTGAACTTGAATAACAATGCAAGGGTGCATTGGGTATGAATGTGGCCATGGATAATGGCACATTTGTTAAAACCCTTTGAAATGTTGAATTGCGTACATGGAAAATCTAACAATTTGTTTGGTTGATTGAAGAATGAATTGCAGGAAGCAGAGGGTCATGGATATGGCAGTAAGGTAAGCCCATAGAAAAGACTGATTGCCTACTGAGCCAAACTGCAAGGAATGGTATTTCCCTTTTGAGAAAGTGAATTTGATTGTTAGTATGCACCATTCTGAAATTGTTGTGATGATGTTGTAAAGGTGTAATAAAATGTATGTGCATGAGAACTAACAATTTGATTAGATGAGGAATGACTGTAGGAAGAAGGAGTCTTGGATATGGTAATGTTGTAAGCCCATAAGGAAGAACAATTTCCTGCTGAGCTAAAATGTTATGGGAAGGAAAGTCCCATAATTATGAATCTGGTTCCTGTTCGGAACAAACATGAAAACAAATTTTGGAATAGGAAATCTATATGTGACAGATTTTCAATAGAATTCTGAAAGTTAGAATTTATAATGATGTCTCACAAACCTTGTGTACCTATGATATAGGTGAGAAGAAAATATTTGTCCTGAAAGGACAGATGAAGGCTATCACAGCTGAAAACGATAAACATAGCTACTGTTGAGCCATGAGAACCCCGTGATAAGTCATGATCACTGGACCTACATTGTGTTGAGGTAACACAAGCTAGAGGGATGCCTCGGTAGAGAAAGTCTGAGGGACGCCTCGACTGTAAGACTCGATAGAGTCTCTAAGATTTTTCTATGCGAGAAAACCTCGACGGGGCAAGATGGATCACTCGAGGGACTGTATAACAATGAAGGGGATGCTTGAGCCTGGGCCTGGAGGATGAGTGACCACAAGGAAGAGGAGACCTTAATAATTCTTGTAAACTATTGGGATCATGCACACAGTGGGTAGTTTCCCGTGCGGAAAAATCTGGAAAGGAAAATGAAATCAGGATAGTTCTTGTGAACTATTGAATTTGAATCATGCACCCAATGGGTACGTCAAGGAAAGTGATGAGCATGGATAACAAAACTACCATGTGGATACAGATTCACAAACTGTACAGATAAGTATTGTGCTAATATTATGAAATTTTCCTTTTGAATTTTGAACAACAATAAGATGTTTTCGCACAAAATTGTGATTAATGTGATTGTTGTCCAAGAATTATTGAAGGCAGATGATGAAGACTCAGATCCTGTAAAAGGACCTGACCGAGGGTGAAGGTAAAGACTCCTGAAGTGGCCGAATGAGAAAGACATGATAGGTGTTTTGAGAAAGAACACCGAGGATGGTGTTCCTTTAAGGGGAAGGGAATTGTAACACCTTGTTTCCCCCAATTTGTAATTAATCAAAAAATAGGAATTACCATGCTAATGCATGAGGCAAATGTAAATGTATTATTGTTTGAGTTGCCAATAAATGACTGTGGGGGTGAAGCCTTGAAAGTACTGGCCATGATATCACTAGAGGAAGAATGCGAAAACTATACAAGAGGGTTCATATGTCAAATAACCCCAAAATCTCCCTTGATAAGGATGACCAACCTCCTTCGAATCCCAAGGAAAGGAAATCAGTCAATGAATAAAGGACCAGTGGTTGAATCACCAACCACCCCCATGAATGGAAACATGGGTTGCCAGTCTGAAATACCACAGGGACCTGCAAACCTCAGCTTCCTTCTGACAGAAGGAACTGGATAGGTTGGCAAAACCCTCCTAGGAAAGAGGGACACACACATGAGGAAAGGGAGACACCAGACAAGAGTGGAAGCTCACAAGGGAGATGTGCGGAGCTCTCCAATGAATCACAAATGGAAGGCCGCAAGCTTGATGTCAAATAGCATATAAGAAATCTCGCTAAGGCCATAACCGAGTGAGAAAGCTTCAAGTTGCAAAAAACAGGACCCAAACAGAAGCTGAAACAGAGAAAGAGAACCCTCGAGAAATATGAGAATTACCTGGTGATATCATGGCTTGGCACGGGGGTGGCCAGAGTGCTAAGAATGAATGCCTCTGAGCCTATGGTCGAGTGAAAGGATGAACACCCACAGTCAGTTGGTTGGTGGAAACCTGTAATAGATAAGCATTTTCTTACTCTGTGTAATTTAGTTGTAACTAGGCATGAATTTGGTTATACTGTGTATGTTTCAGGAATTGTGCTTGATTTCTGAATGGATATACTGTGTCTCTTTCCTTACTGCTTGGCTGTAAAATTAGGCCAGTAAGAGATTATATGGATAGGACATGATTAGCACTCATAAGTGCTTGTGTCCTGTGGTGGCTTGAGTTAGAGCCACGAACTGTGAGTTCGTCGACCTTAGGCATAGTCTCATGTACACATGCCAACCTTCCTAGTCATCTAGAGTCCCTTGGAGGATGATTTATGTTAAGTTTAGGAGAGGTAGTGTAGTTATGCACAGGCTCCCTGCGAGGCAAGTAGAGACCGAGACTCACTCAAGTCCTAGACTTGATGAATGAGCGCAAGGGGTGCACGGAAGACTCTTCTAAGAGTCAATCCCAGGAGAAAGAGTGAAAAGCTCTTAATTCCTTCATAGGTGAGAAATATCAGGAGGGACAACACTTTTTGTAAGTGCTGACGAGACCCAATAGCTAGCCTATAGTAGAAGATTGAAGGATGAGACCTTTAAGACTTTGAAATCTTCCAAGGAAAAGGAAGAAAGCATGAGCTTAGGGAGGAGCTACAACTACCATAAGATCTCACGTGGATAGACGATAGCCATTGGATCTAGGAGAAGCTGCACAAGGTTTAAGCCTCGCATACGCAAAGGTGAGGACTTGTCAAAGTCCTGAAAAGATCAGGACCATCCATTTCAGAGGACACATGACAGAGATCCGAACCCATCAGGGTTTTGGATACCAGAAGGTTGAAGGACTAAAATCATGGAGTCACTACATCGTGAACTCCCGGTTCATGAAATCCCAATACAGGAGTGGAGCCATCAGATTTCAGTATTTCGTTTATTCGGAGTTCGGGATGTAGAGGAGGCTATGGTCTTGGTGCCGAGAGTTTCAAACTCCCGGTACGCGAAGCAACGAAAATATCAGGACCGTCCATTTTAGAGGACACGTGGTAGAGATCCGAACCCATCGGGGTTTTGGATACCAGGAGGTTGACGGACCAAGAGTTTGGTCGCGGCAGATTCACGAAATCGCAAATCCTGAAGTCCCAAAAGGTGCATGTGGTTGAGGTTTCGGGGAAATCCCCAAAAGGAGATTTCGGTAATTCGATTACTGGGAAAACAAGAGGTAAGAGTTATGAACTCTTGACCCATAAAATCCCGAAAGGATCTGAGTCATTGGATCAGGAGAGGCTTTGAGCCGTTGATCTCGCTCAAGAGAAGGAGGACCTGAATTTCAGGATTCGACACTTCGGTACTTTGGATACCGGGAGTACGAGAGGACAAGGAATTGGAGCAACAGGATTCACGATGTCACGAAAGCATTTGGAGGAGTAGTGATGGGTCACGGAACAGGGACAGGTTTCGGCATATTAGGGTTTGGGATTTCGGAAGTTCCGAGGACAAGGAACCGGGGCGCTTTACATTGAAACTGCTGAAGTCGTGAAACACGATGTATTGTTGGAGTGGGGCTGCGGTCTCAAGGTTTCAAAACTTTGGCATTTCAGGGTTTGCAGACGCCTAGTTTGGTTGTCCCGTTTCCATAACCAACAATCACATGGAGGTGGACAAGGGAGGAACTAGCCTACGCTAGGCCCCCGTAGCCATTTCAAGGATTCTATCCCGTGAAGAAGGGCGAAAATTTTAGTTGTCGTAGTGGGTGTGTGAAAAATCAGTAGCATTCAGAATCCAACGATGTTGGCCACTTAAGGATGGATGAATTTCTCTAATAAATTCTAACCCCCACTACTGAAAAGGGCCAGATACCACTATGGGTTTTAGAGGAAAATATTTGAGTTTTTGTTTTCCTGAGAATTTCTGAAATTTGTCACACATCCTGATCTTTGCACACACATCAGTGAATAAACTAGGCCAAAAAGTACCCAACTCTAAGTATCTTGTATGTTGTATTCCTCCAAAAGTGATGACCTCCACATAGACTCCCATGAAATTCAGTCATAGTTTGTTTTTCCTCTTCTGGATCAAAACATCTTAAAATAACCACTAAAGGATATTTCCAGTAAAGAATTTGATCAACCATGCAATACCTAATTGATTTAAGCTTCAAATCCCTCACTTTGGTCTTATCAAGTCCAGTGGGAGGATGCAAATTTTTCAAGAAATAGATGAGGTCCTTGTTAGAAAAACAAGACCGTGAAGAAATAAAATAAAACAAATGTGGAAACAAAACACAGAAGATACACAATATAATAGAGACATAGATTTACGTGGTTCACCCAGTGTGCGCTACGTCCACCAGAGAAATTGCCAAGTCCTTCCTTTATTATTATCAAGCATATGAAGGGATACAACCTACAACAAACTCATTGTAACTTCCTCTTCTTTCTCTCACATTCTCCTATCTCAGAATACAATATTCACCATCAACCATAGTTGCAATACATTTCCCTCATAAAAGAGGGTGGCCTTCTAGGGAAAAAAACCCTAACATAATCTCTATCATTAGATCTGCGACCTTATAATGAATGGTCTAGATTTACAATGAAATTACAATATACATTTACAAGGCAATTTTTCTTTTGGGGGCTTCACCCCCGAACCCCCGATGGGGGCCCATTTGCCCCCAGACCCCCCAGCCGAGGGGATAGCTCCCTCGAACCCCACAGAGGGGGTTCCCCCACCCTGCACTCCCCCGCATGGAAGAGTGTACATACTTCTGGGGTGTAAATACTTCATGGGGTATAACCACGACTGAAAGTAAAAGTCCTCTGAATCAGGAAGATAATCATGCTCCACAACCAACAATCTCCCACTTGGAGACTGATCTCAACAACTCCACAGCTGATGTATATGCTGGACTCTGAACCTTCTTGGACCAAGAAAATTTCTCATCTTCATCTTCATTCTTGAAGACCAACTGAAACTGAGTAGGAACTCAGTCTCTCCCTGGTTACTCCCTTTGTTAACATGTCTGTGGGATTCTAGCTAGTGTGTATCTTTTCTAGCTTTAAATGTCCATCTTCCAAGGCATATCGTATGAAGTGGTACCTCAACTGTATATGCTTAGTCTTCAAATGGAAGGTTGTCACACACCCACTATGGCATAATAATTTTTTTTCCTTTTTTCGAGGGACAAAATCCCCGAAATCCTATGGGGCTTAGCATAGGCTAGCTCTCCCCTTTTTCCACCTCCATGTGATTGTTGATCATGATCACAGGCCAAACAACTAGGCGCCTTTTCGCATTTTGCAACTCAACGATATAAGCGAGTCGAGTCTTTCATCTCTGCAAACCCCGAAATGCCGAAATATTGAAGAGGCTTCGATCAACAATTAGCCACCCCTGGGCTATGCCTTGGTCAGTATGACCAATTCTCATAAGACCACAGTCTTATTCCCTTCGGGACTTATCAATATGAGAGCCCGACCTCTTGTTAATGGGATTCCTGAATTCCTGATTTTTGATTTCTAGAAATGGCCTTTGTCACATTATCCCTCCTGGCTATGCCCTAATCCAGGTGACCACTCCTCATAAGACCTCTGTCCTATTTATTTTGGGATTTATGAATACAAGAGCTCGACCTCTTGTCAATGGGACTCCCGAATTCTTGATTTCTGAAATATTGATGGACTCTCGATCTTCTCCATGTGTCCTCCACGGATGGACGGTTCACATTGTTTCGGGACTTCGCTAGGTGAGAGGTCAAAATGCTCACCTTCCTCTTTTGTTTCTCGATGTTTGAATCCCCAAAATGGGTGATCTCGTGACACGTGTCCTCCCTAAATCAAATGGTCTAGATCTATTTCGGGACTTCCACCATGGAGTGTCCCGATCTCTTGTCCTCGAGACCTCTGAAATCCTGAAGTTTGAAATCCCGAGATGGGTGATCTCGTGACACGTGACCTTCCTAAATTGGATGGTCCAGATCTATTTCGGGACTTCCACCATGGAGTGTCCCGAACTCTTTTCAACGAGACCTCCGCAATCTCAAAGTTTGAGATCCCAAGATGGGTGATCTCGCGACACATGGACTCCCTTAATCGGACAGTCCAGATCTATTTTGAGACTTCCACCATGGAGTGTCCTGATCTCTTGTCCTCGAGACCTCCGAAATCCTGAAGTCTGAAATCCCGAGATGGGTGATCTCGTGACACGTGGCCTCCCTAAATCGGATGGTCTAGATCTATTTTGGGACTTCCACCATGGAGTGTCCCAATCTCTTGTCAACGAGACCTCCGAAATCCTGAAGTGCAAGATCCCGAGATGGGTGATCTCGCGACATGTGTCCTCCTCCCGGATGGATGGCTCAGATCTATTTCGGCACTTTCATTGTGAAGTTTCTCGACCTCTCATCATCAGGACTTCTGAAATCCTGAAGTCTGAAACCCCGATACCAACTCCTCTTTCAGGACTTTCGCCTCTATTCACGAGGGCTTAACCCTCATGCATCTCCTGACAGATCCAACGGATGTCGGGTTTTCTAACTAAGAACTGACGGTTCAGATCTGCCTCACGCTGTGCACTCTCCCGCTGCTCTCTAGACGTGGAAAAAACAATGGTCCAGGTACTCCCACGGACCTTGGGGATATACAGTGCCGATTTCTTCACTACTCACAAAGATAAAGGAAAAGGGTTAAGACATTTAATGCCCTCATTTATTCCTCCAATCTAACGGTCGTGAATGACTGCAGATCTTCCGATAGGATCTCATCCGTCGATCGATACTTATCCCTATGATGCCATTTCAGGATTTCAAGAGGATCATTCTTCCTCGTACAGGGTTACTAAGACTTGCACCTTCAAATCCTTTTCCAAGTTCTTGGTAAGATTTCCAAGAAGGGTATCTCTATGGAGAGATCTATTCTAGGTATTCCTGGGGACGAATAAGGGCATAGATTTCCCAAAAGCATACTTGAAGTCCAAATTAATTCAATATGCATATATATAAATCTATCTATAAACATAAGCCATACGTTGTCCTTCCAATAAAAGCATGCAACCACCATTTCTGATCAAAACACCACATAGACAGTCTTATACTCAAACCATTCATAAACTGCACAGACTATGAGCATACAGGTCAGCATATAAATTTCAAGATGAAAGATGATCATAAATGCCAGGATATACATTTCAAGATGCAAGATGTAAAACACTTATCAGAAATAACACCAGATGTGATTGCAACTGCTGAGAGGGGTGCTCATTTCCACCCAACCGTAGGCTCAACGACTCCTAACAGATTTACCACTAGCCACCCCTGAGCTAAGACCATGATGCTACGAGGCTGAGTCTTTGTTTGCCAGTGACCGAGAACGAAGGTTACTCTCCTTCTCTGCTATCACTCACTCTGTATTTTTCCAAAGTTCTTTTCCTTCCCTCACCAGGGATGATTTTAAGGATTGATGTTTTTTTTCAAATGTAGAAACCTTGGCGAATCTTACTAATCCTTCATATGCCAACGATAAATGTTTGGTGATATTTTTGTAAAAATATTCAAATTTATAAAGATTTTATATAGTTTTTATAAAATTTTGGCGATTTTTAAGGTAAAATAATTTTATCCTATAGAATTTGGGCGAATCATTTTTAAAATAGCGAATCCCGTTTTTGGAAAAACCATGGAAAATTAGCCCATGAGTGAAATTTAGCCCCTAAAATCATCCATGTCCCTCACGTCTGCCCCTTGATCACACACTCTTCCTGCATTTTCTCCTTTCGGCGAGGTTGCGTGTGGCACAATCTTCCTCATGGTGGTCAGGTCTGAGGACTCTACGGATGGGCATTTCACCCCCATCCCTCATTACTCATGAGGAGCCCTTTACCTACCAACTTGGCGAGTCATTTAATTTTGGGCCAGCGAGCCGCTCTTGGTTCTCCGGGCCAGTGAAGTCCAAATATGGTATTGGTTTCGGTGGAAGTTAACGCCACCTTTCCAGGTGCCTTCCACCACCTTTCTTCAGCCATCGTGGTCTCTTTTTCAGCACATCCCCCTCTCAACAGTCCTGTAATATATATATATTTATAATATCATTTACATTCATCGACCTTTTTCACAAGGTCCATTCACATCACACATTCACATTTCTGAGTTTTCCACAATACTTGGCCAGTATAGTTATTTTTACAAACTGGGGGAAACAGGGTGTTACAAAGGCTGAGTTCTTTGCAAGATGAATGGCACTCTCACTATCACAGTACAACCTGCTATTCTCTTGCTTATTTCCCAATTCCTCCATAAACCTCTGTAACCAAATCATCTCTTTACTAGCCTCTGTAGCAGCAACATACTCTGTCTCTTTTGTTGAAAGTGCAACAACCTTTTGCAGTTTTGAAATCCAACTTACTGTTGTTCCAACTATAGTAAAAACATACTCTGTGGTACTCCTCCTGCTATCTTTGTCACCTTCCATATATGAATCAACATATCCCTGTAGAAAAGTGTCTGAACCTCCAAAACATAATGCATGAGTAGTAGTACCTCTCAAATACCTGAGAATCCACTTTACTGCCTCCCAATGTTCTTTACCTGGATTGTTCATATACCTGCTCACAACTCCCACTCCATGTGCAATATCTGGTCTTGTGCAAACCATTGCATACATAAAGCTGCCAACTGTTGATGAATAAGGGACCCTGGACATGTATTCTATCTCCTCATGTGTCTTGGGACACATTTCCTTAGTTAATTTGAAATGGTTGGCCAAAGGTGTACTAATTGGTTTTGCATTCTGCATTCTAAACCTCTGCAACACCTTCTCTGTGTACTCACCCTGAGACAATGTCAGTTTGCGATTTCTCCTGTCTCTTGTTATTCTCATACCAAGGATTTTCTTTGCAGCACCCAAATCCTTCATCACAAATGAATTGGCTAATTTCTTCTTGAGCGCATTTATATCCTACATATTAGACCCTGCAACAAGCATGTCATCTATATACAATAGCAAGATAATAAAGCTTCCATTTTCTAGCTTTTTAAAATAAACACAGTGATAAGAATGACATCTACTATAACCCTGTTCTATCATAAACCTGTCAAACTTCAGATACCACTGCCTTGGAGCTTGCTTTAGGCCATATAAGCTCTTCTTCAACCTGCATACCAAATTCTCCTTCCCTTTGACCTCATATCCTTGTGGCTGCTGCATATAAATCTCTTC
>ML787865.1:197344-218135 GCA_009831015.1 Picea engelmannii | reverse complement strand
TTTACCTTTCCCATTCCAACAATTTTGCATGGTGCATCGTCACCCAAATGAACCTGTCCAAAATCACCTTGAACATAATCTAGAAAATGTTTCCTATGGGGTGTGGCATGAAATCAAGCCCCTGAATCTACTACCCAAGACTCAGAAATATTATCTACAGAAAGAATCAAAGAATCTTGTAACACATCAACTGTTACATTTGCTTCCTGATTTCTCTCTTGTTGTCCATCTCTTTGTTTCTTTGGAGCTCTGCAGTCTTTCTTCAGATGTCCTTTCTTCCCACAATTCTAGCACTCTATCATTCCAAGTCTGGATTTGGATCTTCCCTTCGTAGAATTCCCACAGTTCCCGAAACCCTTTCCTCTATCCTTTTGTCTTCCCCTATTCTCCATGTTCAACGCATTTCCTGATGTCTCACCTGTGATTTTCCGTCACATTTCCTCACTAAGGATAACACCAACAACATCATCAAATTTTAAATTATTTGAACCAGAGACAGAGTTACTTACATCCATGACCAAGTTGTTCCAGCTTTCTGGCAATGAGCACAAGATTAGAAGAGCCCTAACCTCATCATCAAATTTCACTTTTATAGAACTTAGTTGATTAGTAACCGTATTAAAATCATTTAAATGATTTGCAACAGACCCACCTTCCAACATCTTCATATTAAATAATCTCTTCATTAGAAATACCTTATTAGACGCCGAGGGTTTTTCATACAATTTGGCCAATGCATCCATCAAACCCTTCGTTGTCTTTTCTTTGGAAATATTGAAAGCCACCGATGCTGCCAGGCTCAGTCGTATCGTTCCTAGAGCCTTTCTATCAAGAATCTCCCATTCTTCGTCCTTTGTAGCCGTCGACTTCTTTTTTATTCCACCCAATGGTAGGAATAGATCCTTCTGATATAAATAGTCTTCCATCTGCATCTTCCATAACTGGTAGTTTTGGTCATTAAATTTCTCAACCCTAAACTTTCCATCTTCTGACATTGCTCCCACTCGAACTAGGAACCCTCTTTTCCTGCGAGTTACCTTTCACTCTGATATTAGTTGTTATAAAAATAGGACTGTGGAGAAATAAAACAAAACAAATGCGGAAACAAAACACAAAAGATACACAATACAATAGAGACACAGATTTACGTGGTTCACCCAGTGTGGGCTACGTCCACCAGAGAAATTTCCAAGTCCTTCCTTTATTATTATCCAACATATGAAGGGATACAACCTACAACAAACCCACTGTAGCTTCCTCTTCTTTCTCTCACAGTCTCCTATCTCATAATAAAATATTCACCATCAAACATAACTGCAATACATTTCCCTCATAAAAGAGGGTTGCCTTCTAGGGCAAAAAACCCTAACATAATCTCTATCGTTAGATCTGTGACCTTATAATGAACGATCTAGATTTACAATGAAATTACAATATACATTTACAAGGCAATTTTTTCTTTAGGGGCTTCACCCCCGAACCCCCACTTGCCCCCAGACCCCCCAGCTGGGGGGATAGCCCCCCCGGACCCCGCAGAGGGAGTACCCCCCCTCTACACTCCTCCGCATGGAAGAGTGTACATACTTCTGGTGTGTAAATACTTCATGGGGTATAAACATGGTTGAAAGTAAAAGACCTCTAAATCAGGAAGATAATCAGGCTCCACAACCAACATTCCTTGTACCAATTGCATTCTGCCAATTTTGAACTGATTTGCAAGATTTTGTTAGGAATATCAGATTATTTATTTATAGAGTTAATACTCATGAAATTTACTCCCAGTTCCTTACAATTGGATTCATCCAACAATCTATCTAAACCTTGACCCTTCACCAACTTGGTGGGTTTAACCTCAAGATCAAAATCCAAAATCTTGGCAATCCACTTACTTCTTTTCCCATCTATATCAGGTTGAATCAGAATTTATTTCACAGAGCTTGAAGGAACATAAGCAATAATTTTTTAATGAAGAACATATACCTTGAAATCTTTTAGAGATTTGACTAAAGTATAAGCTTGTTTCTCCATGATCTCATATCTAACTTCAACATCTCTCAAGGCCCTACTAAAAAAAAAGATATAGGCTTCTACATTCCATCTGAATTATTTTGAAGAAGGACAACAACTAATGTGTCATTTGAGGAAAAGGAAAAAATAAAAAATTCCTTTGAGTAGTCAGGACTGGTTAAAACATGAGCATCATCTAGTGCTTGTTTTGTTTGCTCAAAAGAACTCCTAGCTTCTGGTGTCCATTTTACTTCATTCCCTTTTGTCAACATGGTAGTGATGAATTTCACTAACTCATCAGAGTTATATATAAATCTCCTCAAAAAGTTTATCTTACCTAAGATGGACTGAATTTCTTTCTTGGACCTTGGGAGAGAAAGAGTTTTGATAACCTCTACACTATTTGGGTCAATTTGCACTCCTTCAACTGAGACAATATGTCCTAACATATTACCTTGCTTCATGGAAAAGAGAGACTTCTTGGTATTAATGGATATCCCATGCTTTATGCACTTCATAAATACCTTCTCTAAATGTTGGTAATTCTCTTGATCAAACTTGGAATACATTGTGATATCATCCAAGTAGATAACCAAAAACTTGTATTTCTCTCTAATAAATGCAATGTCCATTGCATGTTGGAAATTTTTCCCTGCATTCATGAGACTGAAGGGCATCTTGTGTTATGACCCAAGGGGTAATATATATGGCTAAATGTATATGATATGACCCCAAGGGGGGGAATATATGGGCCTAAATGTACATGTAATGTGTAAATACATATGTAATAGGATCGGTCTAGTGATAAAGGGGCCTCATGTGCAAGTGTGAATAGATATATATAAGAGATCATGTATTCATTATTGACATGTGAATTGAGAAGTATGAAAGGTATTTGGTTATTTGGAGGGGTTTCTATAGCTAAAATTCCAAGATGTCTCGGATGTTGCAGTGAAACCCCAAGACCTTGAGCTATGATACCAAATGTTATGATCCAAATACTCAAAATAATATAAAATAACAGAAGTATAGACCATGTATAGAATGTCAACTTGGAGCACAAGTCCAATATAAATACGTTACACAATAACTCCTTAAATAATAGGGGACCCCTCCAAATAACCAAATACCTTTCATACTTCCCAATTCACATGTCAATAATGAATATATGATCTCTTATATATAGCTATTCACACTTGCACATGAGGCCCCTTTATCACTAGGCCAACCCTATTACATATGCATTTACACATTACATGCACATTTAGGCCCATATATGCCCCCCCTTGGGGTCATATCATATAAATTTAGCCATATATATGCCCCCCTTGGGTCATAACATCTTGGCATACATGAATGTGCCCCAAGGAGTAGTAAATTTTGTCTTTTCTATCCTCTGATAACATAGAAATATGATTGTAGCCTAAAAACCCATCCATCATTGAAATCCTTACTGAGCCTGTCACCCTCTGCAAGATATGCTCCATTTTTGGTAAGGGGTAGTTTTCTTTTCTAGAACACCTGTTTAAGTTTCTGAAGTCAAGACAAAGCCTGATCTCACCATTCTTCTTCCCGACAGGGAACAAATTAGTTATCCAATCAGAATACCTCAGAGGTATAATGATCTGGGCATCAAGCAATTTTTTGATCTCTTTTTCCATAATAGGCAATAACATAGGGTTGATCTGCCTAAGTTCTTGTATGAAATGTTTTGTGTCATATTTCAAAGGTATTATATGCTCAATGATTCTAGTATCATAAGTTTCCAAGTATTCATACTTACATGCAAAAACATCAGCAAATTCTTTCAATAGTTTGATATATTCATCCCTTTGATATTCTGACAAACTACTAGATAATTTAACATATTTGGGTTCCTCTTCAGTGCCTACATCACATTCTGTAAGATCTGCATTTTCATCAGAACCACTCACTTTCACAGAAACATCATTGTTATCAAATAGTCTCTCCAAGGGAACCAATCCTTTAGGAATGTGATTGCTAGGCAACTGAACAGTTGTGTGATCTGCAATCTTGTTCAAAAATTTATCAGCATGCATATTTTTATCATCATCTGAATCTTGGTCAATATGAAGAGAAGAAAATTCATTTATTGTTTCCAAAAACCTTTTTAATTATTTATCATCTTCAAAAACCTTCCAATTCTTGACATTATCAGGTATAGCAGGTCTATATTTCACCTCAACATCATACTTACGCTTTGGAGGTAGTGGGATTTTAAAATTACTGGCATAAACAACTAAGGAATCATCCAATGTATTAGCCTCTCTGGGAAAAAAAGATATGTTGAAGGCTAAGAAGAATTTATCAATGAGGTCCCAAAACTCATTCTTATAAGATTTTAGTCTCGGATTCTTTGCTTGATATATGTTTCTGACTTGATTCACAATCAACTTTGCATCTCCAAAAACTGACAATTCTTCAATTTTCATGTCCTTTGCATCTCTAAGCCCCAAAACTAAGGCTTCATATTCTACAATGTTGTTTGTGGTTTCAAATTGTAGTTTGAAGGACAAGTTTATGACATCCTGAGAAGGAGAAATGAAAACTACTCCAACACCAACATTATCCTTGGAAGATGCACCATCAAAATACTTTGAGTACCTTGTCTAGTTGTTTCACATGTTGTTGGTGACTAATTTTTTATTTCCATATGTGACTGAAGAAAATCAGTAAGATGAAGAATGATATATCCTAGATCAGTATCAACAACATAGATGGGATGGTTTTTTGGGTTTCCCTCATGACTTATGATATATGATAGTTGTTCTTCTCTATACAAACTTATGTGCTCAGCCCCAAATCCTGGTATGGTAGCATAACAAAGATCCATTTGCAATGTCCCTCCTAACCTCTTGATCCATGATCTAGACAACACCATCCCAAATTTGCGAGGAACATCTGCAACTACAATATCCATGACTATGCTCTTCATAGGTAGTTTAAAAAGAGTGACAACTAGATATTTAATAACTCTAAGACATTTTACTTTTCTTGAGTCAAAAGAATACAAATCATGAGATGCTTTAGTAATTTACAGACCCAATTCATCCATGACAGCCTTAGGAATAAATTTGTGGGATGCACCTGAGTCCATAAGACAATTGTGGAAAATTTTGTCATGCACATTCAAAGAAGTGTAAAATGGGGGAGAGGAGTCATCTTTGTCTTCTACCAGTGGTCCCAATATAACAACATGTTTCTCATCCTACAATTTAACTAAGTCTTTTGAAAGGGAAAAATATTCAGGTTGCAACATTTTTGAGATAGATTTCTTGAAATATTCATTTTTCATCGACTCTAGGAGTGGGACAGTAATCTTGATTTTCTGGATTTCATTCTCAAAATTAAAATAGGATTGGGATTTTTTAATTTACTTTGGATCTTGACCAAGAGCCTTGATAATGGGCTAATTGTTTTGTTCTCTTGTTTCTTTATTTGGTGCAGCCATTGTCTTGGGAGTGGTATCTTATTTTTTAGGCTGAGTAGATGTACTTGGTTTTCCCTCCTTTTGTTTTGACCTCAAATTATATATTTTTTTAGTTTCATTGACTTTTTCTCCTTTACTTAACTCATTCAACTAATTTCTCATTAAATATTATTCATAAACAATCTGGGTTAAATGAGGGGAGATAGTTGTATCCCCTAAACAATGAATATGTTGTATGCTTCCTCATTATTTCCTTCTTCATCACCAACCAAATTTTTCTGTACAGGAGTTTGAACCTTATGGTCCTCTGTATTTCTTTGATATCTTTGCATAATTTGAGGTGTATTATTTGGCCTTCTAAAATTATTTATGTTCCCAAAATATTGAGGGCTTATATTTGTTTGTCTCCCTTCAAGTTTTAATCTTTCCATTTATGCAGAAAGTAACTTAACCAACTTAGTCAATTCATCAACTTGGGGATTAATTCCTGAAGCATCTGAAGATGAGGCTTCTATTTTTTTGTTTTATTCTATCTCTATCATATTTTCCCTCAACTTATCTACTTCCAATATATTTGATTTAACCTCTAGTGTAGCATCGTGCATATGAGCCAATGTTTTAGAACTTCTTTCTCTCAACAAAGGAAATAATTCTGGATCAAAAGCACTTGCATAGATTATTTTATCAGAAGTTTCAGTGGGTTTAATATCAGTAGGAATTTTGTTGTACATCTTGTTAAATATTTTTGAAAAATATGACATTGATTCACCCTCTTTCCTTTTAAGAGCCCCAAATTATGTAATGTAATATATGAAGTATTTTTTTTCACCCCAATGTCTTAAAAAGGCATCATCTAGGGCTTCAATTCCAACTATTGATCCAGGAGTTAAACTTCTAAACCACTTCCTAGCTTCTCCATCTAGGCTTTGCACAAAAACCCTCATCCAGGCATATTCATTTTCAATATTCAAATTATCTGCATAGCTATAAAATGCAGCAAGATGTTCTTCTATAGTGATATCTTCCTCTCTTGTGAATTTAGGCATGTAATTAAGGTAGTATCCTATTGGAAGAGCATTCATGGGTTGAGGAAGCACTAATGGTGCATACCTAGCAGCCACAATGGAATCCATTATGTTCTGAGGAGGATTAATCCCTGCCATTTGATTTGGAAAAGGAGGACTCTAAATTTTAGGAGAAGTCGAAGGTGACTTATCAGGTAAGTATGCAATTTGTATAATAGGTGGTTTTGAAAAAGGAGTATAAGGTGGAGAAGATTCAAATTTAAAAGAGGGTGGTTGGGACTTGGATAGAGATGGGGGGATCTGAACAAAAACTGAGGTTTCTTCTCCTTTAGTTACAGAAAACTTAAAAGAATGGGGAGAAGGAGAACCTAAGAAAGGGAAATCTTCCAAACTTTCAAGTCTAAACCACTTAACAATTTCAGGAGATGCAAGAAAATAAAAACTTTCCAAGTTTTCTTCTTTCAGATCAGGGGAAAAAGTTGACTATTCTACAAGAAAATCTCCTAGTTATGACTTTACAGGGGATTCAGTAATAGGTAATTGAGAAAAATGAGAAACAACAACTAGTGTATGGAAAAAAGAGTCAATTAGGTCTCCAGAAGTACATGAAAATTTAGAAGAGGAATCTCCTTGCAAATATTTTCCCTTCTTTTATGATTTTTTCTGGATCGGGTTCAGGTGTAGCCAGAGGTGACTTTGGGTTAGACCTTGTGTGCCTACTCTTGGGAGCCACAAATGAAATTTAGAGTCACCAGGTGCACTATGTAGTCGTTATTTTTACTAATTTATGTACACCAACAAAATCAGTAGTGTCTTTGTTGTACAACCAAGGGAAATATCTTCAATTCGTTCCCCGACAACAACACCAAAAATGTTAGCACTAGAATCCACACCTAGACTGTTGTAGATGTAAACCTTATACCCATCAGAATGTGAATAATAATGTTTTAAAGAGTGTGGAAAATGGATGTGAAACTCATTTTATGATGTCAATCACAAAACCTTCCATGAAATACACACCAACAAGCAAGGCTTTGAATAGCTTCAAATCAATGTTAAGAGATATAAATGAAAGATAGAAGACTTAGAAAGGAAAGTGAAATATGTGTATCAGTTTACATAAGGTATTTTTGGAATACATATGGAATAAAACTCATTTGAATAAGAACTTCTTAATCCAAAGAGAAAAAAACTTTGATCAATCTTGCATAAAATACCACAATAAATCATTTACTCTACAAAGCAACAAGCATCATGATTAATCCTTCACCAAAGATTAATACCAAAGTGAGACAAAACAAAGATGACAGTAGGAAAAATATTGATTTTTCACCATTAAATATTCTTGATTCTGGTACATACATCAGGAAAACTTTGTTACAATATGAGACTAAAGATAAGAGCTTTTATCCTCAACCATTCAAACCTCCTATCAAGTTACAATCTATGTTAAATCATAAAATCTCCCAGAAATCCTCTTTAGAATCTGCCACCTCATTCCCTCATAGGATTGTATGCCTTAGAAAGGTGTGGTAACAGGTTTACAACAAGAAAATAATAGAAATCTATTTTGCAGGAAAATGTTGGCAATGTAGAGAACAACCCTTAACAAATGGTGATGTGGCTTTACTATAGGAAGCTCCTTGAGAAAGGTGGCCTTCTAATGTGAAAATGAACCCTTAAATGGTGGTACGAGTTCAAATTGACACATGGTAGTCCATTTCATCTTCAAAATATTCATTAATCCAAGTTTGCAACATTGGCGCTGCAAACTGTCCTAAAACACCCAGTTCACAGCACCAGTGAGTCCATGTGCTGCGAACTTTCCTATAGAAGCATGTTTACTTATAAAAAAGATTCCAACCTTTAGAAATTGCACCAAAAGTAGGATAAACCTTCCAGAAATGCTACAAACTCCTTACAACTTGAAGTAACCTTGGAGAAAACATATAAAGATGTTAATTTTAGCTCAAAATCCAAAATCATCACTTAGTGTTGTAACTGCATGCAAAAAGTAAACCATGAAAAAAATGATGTTGATGTGAAATATCATATTGTATTCATATTTCGGTTTTGGTAATCCTTCTAGTTGCTTTTTTCTACTTGCTATTTGAAGGGATGCAATTATGATTTTAATTTCCTAACCTTAGGTTGGCAAGCTCTCTTCTACTTATATACATTCTTGAGTTTCCTATGAAGGGGAGAATACCTCTTAGCCATGAACCTTGGTTTATCAATTGTCTCCTTGTATATACCTAACATATCCTTTAGCTTGATTCAGGACTCCAAATCTTCCTTTTCAACTTGTTAATTTCAGTTTGTGCATCCTTAAGTTTCCTCCTGAGTCTTTTGAAGGTAGGATTACTTTCATGAGGAGGACTATTGATATCAATAACCTCCATGGGATTCTTGGAAAAATGACTTTTTTCCTTTTGTTGAGATGAATTTTATGTTGTACCATCCTCCATAGGAAAATGTTGTTTGGCTACTGATCTAGTAAAAGATATTCTAAGTTTGATTGTTTATGCAACAACTAATTGGGAAAAACCAAGTTTTTTTCCTTTCAAACTCCTTGTTTTGCTTAATGGTATTTCTGTAGGTGTAGGTTATGCCATAGGTGAAACTTCTCTGTCAGGAGGTTTTGAGGGACCACCTTCAGTTACATTATCAGTCACATGAAAATATTTATCACTCTTAGTCATCCTCCTCTTCTTTCTTGAATCTGAATGCACAGTCTTCTCAACATGGGTAGGAGTTTGTCTTTTGGATTGTGGTGTAGGAGATTTATCTAGATGAAAATCTCATGCAGCTAGGAAATTTTTCCAGTGAGTGTTAGTCTTCTTCAACCAGAGTAAAAAATGTTGGTATCCACCTGCTTGGACTTAGCCTGGACTCTATATGACATTTTACCAATACTCCTAAAAGGGTAAAATGGAAGATTCATGGACTCTTTCTGAGTGAAGTGTAGTAGCAATATGATATGGTATTGATATACCATATTGAACCTTCCTTCACATGTGAATAACCTTTGGATGACCCTGAGCATATTGTCAAAATATTCCATCATGTGACTTATGGGCACTCCCTTGGATAGGTTGTCTCCTTGATATTTAGGTTTAAGGAATTCCTTGGAGAAAGAAGAGTTCAAAGACATGGATTTAAACTACTTCTCACCACAATTAGGTATCTTTGTTGCTATAGAAATAGAATGCTCAGAGACTTCAAATTATAGCATTCCCACCTTAGTCTTTGTTCCACTAAAATTTAGTGTGAACTGCTTAGCCACTTATGGATGTCCTCTTTGCATTTTCTGACAAAAATTGAGGCAACCCACCCTTTGGAAAGATTCCTTGAAAAATGTTTCAGAATTGATGAATTGCATGTCATGTGGTTCATCTCTCACAATCTCTCCCCCTTTGTGGATATTCTTTCCTTGTTGATTGTCCATAATTACCATTTTGAAAACCTCTTATAGCCTCTTATGACAGTTTCTATGTGAAATATAGAATAAAACATGAAATTTTAGGGTTTGATTACAGAGTTGGTACACTTAGGGTTCACCTGATTGAAAAGCTTATACAAAATAATAGTGTTAAGTTAAGAAATTTTCAAGTAGGGAATGATAAATAGGAAGAACAATTCAATCTGAATGAAACTACAGACAAGCAAAAAGAAACAACTCCGTGTAAAATAGAGGGTTTGCAACACCAAAGGTTGAGTTCGCAGTGCCAGTCTGCAACGCAATTGAACTAGGTTTTATGAAATACTGGCAAGACTTTCCATGTCTAAGAGGGAAAATATAATTGACTGGTTAAAACCTGGGCCTTATACTAATCTCAATTTGAGAATGTTTTTGTCAATCAAAAGAGAGAGGGTTCGCAGCGCCAGTCTACAGTGCACAATTTGCAGCACAGGGTTATAATGGACAGTTTGCAGTGCAAAGTTCGAAGTGGGTAGTGTTACTATTTGAAAGAGGAAATTGTAGGATGACCTGTGAGATAACAATATTGAAAAATGGCCAGGGTTTAGGACACCAAAAATGTGGGTTTTAATGGTGCAGAGAGTTGGCAATGCATTGAACATTTAACAGTTTGTAGTGCAGGAACAATATACAACAACTTTACATTCTCAATCAACCATTTAAGCAACATGCAATTGTCAAAGGAGTACTTGGTGTGTCTGAACTTAGGTTGGTGTTTTGTGAACTCAAGTTGGAATTAAGTGGAAGCATCCAATACTTTTCAATCTACTACAACTAGTTCGCGGTGCTAGTTTGTAACACTAGTTTTCAAACTCTAGTAGCATGCTTCATTCAAACTGTTAGAGTTTTTCCTTGACATAATACTGAAAATCATAATGAATTGAATGCGCTGAAGATGATGAGATATTACCTGACATGTTTTCAAAGTGAAATGATGAAAGATTAGTGCATAAGGTACTTCTTGGTACACTGTGAAATTTTATGTGAATTGGCAGAAAGTAAATATGGCATCTGAATTTACCTTCATACGATTGAATAATGACATAATGGAACTTTTGTACACACCCTTGAGAAAAGACATATGATGATGATGATTTTAAGATGAGGGGTCTGACCCGTATTGACCCTTATTTTCTTCGTGATGATAAAAAATACTATGACACCAAGACTAAAAACAATAGTATGCTTATGAAAAAAAATCAAACTTGAGTTATGATATGAGATATAAACCAAAGCCTAAAATTAAAAGACCCTATGACTCAAAACAAGACAAATCCAAAGATGTTTTCACCCATGTACATCCTATGTGCTAACAGACACCATGGCCTAAACAATTCCTATAGAATATCCTACCTCTTCTCTTATGCTCTCAAAATACCACTCCTATATTCTCAGCTCAACTATGGAACACGTACAATGCTAAAGAATGGAATCCTTTCTCCTCCTAGCAGCCTAATATTTAACATAGCCTAATAGCCATCTAACGTTACAGTTTTTGCATACTCAACCCTTGATTAGTGATAAGGTTTGGGAACTTCTAGAATCTTCTTGAATGTCGACATGTGTCTATCCACACATGTGTGAGTAATGGGGGATGACATAACACTCACTCATACCATGGTGGTCAATGAGGTCGGTCAACTTGCGAGATACATAACTTCCACATACAAGATCTAATTGAGGTGATTTGCACACTGTTGGAAAGATATCGGTGTAGAATAGCAGTAAGGGGTTGGGAGCTATGTTGATAAAGTTTTGACACCCAAAAATATCATTTGATTCCTCAAAATGGCTCAGGAAGGTTTTGAACCCCAAATTTCCAAATTGAGACCTACCACTAAAATGGGCTTTGCAAGCCAATTCCTCCAATTTTTTCCACCTAGAAAGTAATAATATAGAAAAAAAAAATTATATAATGATACATTGTAGATCAATTAATGAATAGTAGAGTATTTGCAATTTTATGATAACAATAGGAAACAAATGTGTGTAGTTTTCATAATAGTAACAATAAATATAATGAAGGAGAACAATGTTATGTAAAAAAATACTTTGGATGATTAAGTGTTATTTCAATATAGAGTTAAAGTAAACAATGAAAAATATACCATGAAATAATTCAAACCCAGTGAATGTCAAAACATAAGAACACCAACAATTGATCAAATTGTACAATCTAGTATGGTAATAGATGAATGTTCAAATTGGAAAATCTATTGTATTTAGAGATGAAGTACAAAATAAATTAGAGGTTGAAACTCTATGGAGTAGCATTGTGTGCTCATATTTGTCTGAAGAGGAAAACTATGCAAACAATCCCTATGAGTACAAAGAATAGAATAGAGACTAAAATCTATTTTTTCATTATTGAGAATTTAATGAAGAGAGTTTTTAATGCCAAATAGTGCATGGCTATACAAGGACATGGATTATTTGTGCTCATCTGAGGTGGTCTCTAACAATTGGTGTTGGGATCAATTCACATGGTTGATTGTTGTTATCAATATTCTCCCTGGAGCAGAGGATTTAATTTTGTATACGGTGGGATATACATCATCTAATTTAAAGAACCTTTAGATTGGATGATAGATATCCGAGCATATACAACATTAAATGTCTGTTGCGGGGTGCATATTGTTTTTCGTTGATTTCCACCTTATTCTTGGAAATATGATCAACTAGGGTATGTGCTAAATATGTCAACTTTAATCAACACTTTGAGTCTGTTTCCTTATTTGAGTGGGTAAAATGTTATCATCAAATGTGTCATATGTTCTTCTGTGTTGGAACTTGTGTGGCACATTGAATTGTGGATGAATTGGTGTAAGATATTGTTTGTTCTTGCTATCACATATGACACATTTGATGTTAATTATTGGGTGTTGGCACTTGTGTGGCACATTGAGTTGTGGTTGAGTTGGTGTAATATATTGTTTGTTGTTTCTATCACTTTGGCATAGATGTAATCGTAGAATTATCGATGCAAAGATAAACTTGTGTGACTAGCGTTGCATAAGCATTGGTGCATAAATGGCCCTACACACTGAGGGATTATTCCTTGGCACAAAGAAGAATCACTCCACTAAAAAAACCACAATAGGTGTTATTCAATTTTCTAATTAGGTCATAAACGAATGTGTTGTGCTTGCAATAACTCCTATTAAATTTTATTGTTTCATGGAAATTGAATGCCCCCCCTACTAAATTTATACATAAGCTATGAAGGATCAAAATATTTCCTCCTGTTTAAGAAATCTTGTGCTATTCATAGAAGATGTTTTTTTCTCTTATTCACTCATGATCTCCTCTTTCATTTTATCAATTTTACGTCATCAAATTATTTGAGACATGACCAGGTCATTTGGTACATATTTATCCTATTTTTATTTCAAATTCATGAGATTTTGGCTTATCCCTAGATCGAGTTCATGCTTATGCGATTGTTGGTTGCACAATAGTTCCCTATCCACAATCCTATCAAACTTTCTTGTTCAGGAATTCTCATTCAAAAATAATACTGTGCCACATTCAAAAAAAATTACCGTAGCCCAAAAGTCGTAGGCATGTTGGATCCTTTCCATTGGGTTCTCCCTATCGAAAAGTGAGTTTGTCTTGCCTTATGATTCTTCTGAAATCTGAAGGTCGTAAGCCTATCGATCTCCCCTCTTTGATTTTTCCTTCATCAGAGTGTCAAGTTATACCTTTCAATGGCTATTTCTTATCGTAAACACCCACAAACCCATCAGATAACACTTTTTGGATTCTTCTCATCTAGAGGTCAAGTTAAATTTTTTAAAGATTTCACTTGAAACCTGAAATCAACAAGTCTTTCAGAATTCTCTTTTTGGATATGCTCCATTGAAAACTCTGATTGTTACTGCCTCATGGTTCTTTCAAAAGCCAAAACCCACAATCCTGTTAGATTCTCCTTTCCAAATTTTTCCTATTAGAATGTCACAAAATATTTTCCTTAAGAGTGTTTTCCCACAAGGTTTCCCCCATAAACATTTTTTGAATTAAGTCTTTAAAATTATGTTGTTTAAAATTATTTTAATTGAGTTTATTATAAAAGTTGTGCATACGTGTATATAACTTAAGGCGACACAATTAACCCTCATCTATTAAGATGGACTTGATACATCTGTTTATTCATTAAAACTTTTAGCACTCTTCCCTAGGTTAAATCCCTTAATATTCTTTCATGGAATCTTCGTCGGGATTCTTGATTGATCTAGCATTCATCCTAAATTGGAATGCATCTTCCCGAATGTTGGTTGTGGAGCTTGATTATCTTCCTGATTCATAGGTTTTTTTTCAGTCGTGTCTAGATCCCATTTCCTGACGAGGGAGTGTGGGGGGATTTTTCCCCCACATTTGTTGTCATGGGCGTCCAAGGGGGGGTAATGACACATTTTGGATCCCCCATAGCAGGAGCTCATGGGTAGCTCCCCCAAAGATAATATTTTGGGAAAATTACCTTGTAAAATATTGTAATTTTGTAGTTAATCTGGAATGTTCATTATAAGGTTGCAGATCTTATGGTATAAGTTGTGTTGGGGTTTTTTTCCCTTGAAGGAAACCCTCTTTTCTATATGAGGGAATCATATTATGGCTATTGTATGAGAGTGAATATTGGATTCTAAGAGAGGAGACTGTGAGAAAAAGAAGAGGAAGTTACAACGGGTGTGTTGTAATTTGTATCCCTTCATTTGTTGGATAATAATAAAGGAAGGACTGGAAATTTCTCTAGTGGACGTAGCCCATATTGGGTGAACCACGTATATCTATGTCTCTATTCTATTGTGTATCTTTTGTTTTTTATTTTTGTATATTTTTTATATTATTTCTCTTTGATCCTCTTTTTTCTAACACCATAGACATATTTCCCATAGGAATTTTTCTGAAGAGGAGGTCTTCTGGAAAGATCCTTTTTTCCTATAAGGTATATCCCCCTAAGAGTTTTCTCAATAAAACCTTAATAAATTTAATGATTCATATTATATTTCTTTGGAAACCCTTAATCACATTTTTTATTTTATTGCATGCTTCCTAATGCGATACCTCGAATATTCCTGTGGGGAATCTTTTTCGGGTTTTCCCTTGAATGGTTACTCATCTTTTTTCCGAAAGATTTATCCTGAATTTTTCCCACAAACTTGTTTTTTTGAAAGTATTTTTACTAAAAATGTTTTCCTAAAGAAGGATATTCCAACAAGCTTATTCTTCTAAAATTTATTTTTCCCCGCAAGCTTATTCTTCTGAAAAACCATCTTCTCGCAAGCCTTTTATGTCAGAGACATTCATGGCCCTGTATGTTTCTCACCTACTAATATTTCGAATATGAATTCATTAATTACAAAGATTAATGTTAGTGAGCAAGTATTATTAACCTAATTTGAGCATTAAAATAGCCATTTTTTCGAGTTAATGTGTGCAAAAGAAGTCTGTAAGAGGTATCCTACAGGAATTGTGAATTCATTTTCCTAATACTTTGCCAATTTATAGTGATTTCAATATCTATTAAAAAACCCTTATAGTGTTTTGAATTCTATAGGTTATCAACAACACATAATGTTTAGAGCACAAATGAGAAGAGGAAAGCTAGAACATTGCTACGGGAGGGAAGAGTCCATAGAACCTATTGCTAACAGATACTAATCACCATAATGGTCTCTATAAATTCCCCACATGGGATGAGATATAAAAAATATTCACCCATGAATATTTTCCGTAGGACGATGAGGATCTAAAGGTATACAAGAACATCAAGAAAAGTGGGTTATATGTCATTGTTGCAAGACCTGCCATCTTTCCTTACAACAGTGTAGTCAGTTGGGTTTATGCCCATATAGATTCAAATATGTCCATATTTTTAAATGAAGTAGGAGTATTAGTAGCCTCATTATTTCCAAACGACATGCATAAGAGGTATCAACTGCAGAAACTAGACATATATTTGAACAAATTGTTTTTCGATACTTTCAAAAAGGAAAATCCCAAAAGGGCAATGCTCGTCAAAGAATGGTAGGATGGGCACAAGTCCTTCACTATGTAAGATAATATAATATATCCCATCCAGTATTTCAAGCTATCCTACAGATTGTTGGAAATATTGATTTGTAGATTGTATGGAGAAGAAGGGTCCACACATTTCAATATGGAATGGGTACTTGTTTTGTACTATGTGTTTGAAGTAGGGCATGTCTTCAATTAGACCTAGATACTATCATACACCATATTTGAGGTTTTCAAGGAGGATCCAAGGCTTAAAAAAATAGTTTTTTATATGTCAACCTATCTAATTGATGTTATATGTTCTTCAATTGCTTTTCCTGCAATGGGTTGGGTATGGAACCCTAATTTACCTCTTGTGCACTCATATTGTTTTGCGTTTTGGGAAATTAATTTTAAGAAACACTTCTATGATATATGTGACCACTTTATGGCACCCATGTTCTCTATCATATTCAATCAACCCCAACATATATTATCACAAGGTTCCATTTAAGCCATTAGGGACATTGGAGACTAATATATAGGGAAATAATGTACCCATATCAGAGTCTTTGGGTGTACTACTTCCCCACACATACTACCCACATATGTCCTAAGCAAGGTGATAATGAGAGATATTGCTTATCAAACAGTAGAAACAAGTATTACTGCATTTTTTTTCTGCTAGTTCCAAGATAATATTGCCAAAGTTCCCTCTAAAAGTGGGAGCCTTTACATTACTAAATGTTTCCCATGTCAAAAAAGAAGAAGAAACACTCAAGGAGTTGTGTTTATGTATAGGTTTTCCTAGAGGTCATGATCCTAGAGGAGTAGTAGGATAACATATCAGAACCTTAGGATTTATACATCCTTTCCAACAAGGTCTAGATCTCCTAGATATTATTTTTCAGGGAGACTTGTCTTATGAATAGGGCTTAGCTAACATGTAGGAAAACCAAGAACAATAAAAGTTACATGATGACCAAGAGGAGAGAAGGAAAATGGTCAATGAACAAAGAGAGAAATTGTTGGCCACTATAAAAGTAAAAGAGGAGGAGAAGCAAAAGGCTTAGGCATAAAAAAAAAAGAACAAGAAAAGAAGGCTTTAGAGGCAAAGGAGGAATTGAGGAAAAGAGAAAAAAAAAAAGAGGAAGAATAAGAAGCCATAAATAAAGTAGAGGAATATAGGATTAAAGCTGATGAAAATAAGAAAAGTGAAGATAAGAAGAATGAAGAATAAGTAGCCCGAAAGGCTATAGAAGAGGAAAATAAGAAAAGGGAGGAATACAAGAAGAAAGTAAAGAAAGAGAGGAAAAAATAAGAAGAGGAGATAACTAAAGTAAAGAGACAAAAGAAGAGGAAATCAAAGGAAGAAAAAAGAAAAGAGAATATCCCTATCCCTATAAAAGGTATCACATTGCTTAAATCTACTATACACTTTGGTACCCCTCTTAACACAATGCTACTGGGTTTCTCTTAATATTATTTTCAGTTATTAGATATTGATGATGTTGTGGTACCTTTGGGAGAGTATTTTTTCAGTAAATAAAAAATATGGATTGCTAAAAGATCAGCAAAGAGGCAGAGAACATAAGACACTCCCACCAAGCAGGCATCATATTGGATAATTTCCTATAACTTGGGAAAGGACCCTAAAAATAATGTTGAAGATACTGTTGGACACACCTACCACACTTAGAGAGGGGGTGAATGAGTGTGGGGATCTTTTTCCCAAAACTTCCCTCTTTACATAAAACTCTTTAGTTAACATTCAACATTTATTCATTACCCATTGTTGTCATTTATAACTAGTTAGATGTGAACATATATCAACAACACATATCATCAATAAGTCATCATCACAAGGAACACAAATAACACAATTTGTATGTACAATTTTTCTTTTTATTATGGACAACAATCCGGGGGTTTATCAGCAACAACTGAATAGAGTACAACTCTACAAGAGCACCATCTCTTTAATGCAAGACTCGACTTACACCCTCAGCACCAACTGAGATGAGGCAATAGTCCTCAACAGATATCAATCTATCAACATGTACGCGACCTGTCAGTAGTGTAGCCAGCGTGTGTATGCATGCAGCCAATGTATACAACAACCTGTGTATACCTTCTGAACTGTTAGGGTTTTTCCTTCAAGATCAACTCAAATTCTCTGTAATCAATATATCATTATCTTATGTCTTTGATTGTCCAATCTGACCACCAGCCAATCACAACACATCCAAGCTCTCCAATATCTTTCTCATTCTCCACAACAAATCAATATGAATGCTATCTCAATCATGTATAAACAACTAGTATACCATAGCAATCATGTCACCACTGAATCACAAGAGTACTGATAACTCCATCAACCAAATCATCCAAACTGAACCATATCATAGAAGCCATACCAAGAATTCCCTAAGCATTCAAAACACATCAAACAATAGTATCCATCAAGACAATAATGTAACCATACCAGTGTCTCAGTGATAGATCTGAGCCCATAGAATGCATATCTGAAACCTGCCTCATCATCCAAGAGCTTGGCACCAACTCAAAGACAATTCTTCATCTTTCCATCAACTATACGTTCCCTGTCCTCATATAGCCCGCATGTGTACGCTCCCATCCAATTACAACCCACGTGTAAATCAGAAGCTAGGGTTTCTGAAGCTTTGATACTTTTTCCGTCAAGATCTCTGGCATTGCCGAAACTTTGATGCGTCCATGAGATCCTCCTCTCGCTCTCTTCCTCAGAATAGATCTTCAATCATGCTCAAGAGATTCACACCAATAAGAAGCTCTCACAAGAAGCTCTCCATTGATCCACAAAAAGGATGATCTAGAAGAGACCATATCTATCTTATTTATACTTTCATCCTCTAGGTCACTTAACCCATTTTTAGGTCACTTAACCCATTTCTAGGTTACTTAACCTATTTTCCTTATTTTAGGGTCAACCACTTTCCATAAATAAAAAGTTCTCCAATACTTTATCATTTAAATATTCCTTCTTGATTTTGTCACTTCTCTTTATTATTTAAATAATCCATCTTGACTTTGTCACTTTACTTTATCATTTAAATAATGATTTCTTCTTTTCAATCACTTTGACTTCTTTGACCTTTTGGGGCTTCAAGCCATCATATGGGGGTCCTTCAACTTCGTAGAGCCATAACTCTCAAACCGTGAGGAGTTATGTGACATTCCACATACCACCGGAAATGGCATGTCAAGCAATATCCATCTATGATAGTTTCACCAAAAACTTCATTGATATTCATCTCATTATTCCACATACAAGCATGGGTCCTCCAACCATTTTTCTAGGATAAATCAATCTGCAAAGCGTCTTCCTGTGAGTGCTTTCACCATAAGGGGACCACTTTGGAATTCATCCATTTGTGCACCTTATCAATCATGATAAGACAATAATGATTCATCTTTGCATCAATTCACCACTGCATCATGTATCAATGACAACTCATTGATCCATCTTCATTGTATCAATGACAACTCATTGATCCATCTTCATTGTATCAATGGCAACTCATTGATCCATCTTCATTGATTGGTTTCCAATTGAGATATATCATTCTCATCAAGGATAATTCATTTGCATTGTTCATCAATCATCAATCAATCAATCCTATCAAACAATCCATCACTTGACATCAATCAATCAAACCATTGGCATCGATGACAATATGATCCAACAATCTCCCCCTTTGGAATTGATGGCAATACCAACATTGATGTCAGCAACAATTACCAATTATTGATGTCAAACATGTATACAAGGCATGCTCTACATCAATAGTCATCAATCATATCAACATGACTATCTCTCCCTATCAGCAATAGTCAATGTGACTATCTCTCATCATATCAATAATCACATTGTTAAGCCCTAATATTGGCTCATTACCCCTTAATTGGGGCATATTATATTAGTAATGTTATTTTATTTATGCCGGCTTTAGTCCATTAGTTGTAATTATACCTCCTAGTCTCCTATATATACCAAGGAGACATTTTCATTTTGAATCATCTTGTACTTGAACATTTAAGTGGGGTAAAAGGAGGTTGCCCTCTCGAAGAGGCTTATTATCTGAAATTATCTCTTTTTCAAGGCGTTGAGTACTTTTCTTGAGGTTTTTCTATGCTATATTGATGTTTGGTTCTTAACATATGGTATCAGAGCTCAAGGTCTTGGGGTTTCACTGCTACATATGAGACACTGTGGAATTTTTGCTATAACTTTTTTTCTACAACGTTTCATAAGGAACTGCTTGGAGGATATTTAGTAGACAGATCGAGGTACGTTGGGTTCAAAATTCAGCTCCTGAGGCCTTATACTTTCATAGATACAGCCTATACAAGACAGGGTTCTGGAATCATCCTGAAATGAGTCATTGCGGAATTTTCGCTATAAATTTTTTTTTGTAATGTTTCAGACCTTGAACTCTAGAGGCCATTTACAGAAATTAGAAATGTATCTGTGGTAAAAATTTCATCTTCTGGGTCATATTAAATTTGTAGATACACCTTGTGTAAGATAGGGTATATGACTAGTCCTATTGACTAGTCTCAAGAAGGTGTTCTAGGTAAAACAATAATAACTTCTTTCTAGAGTATCCAAATTGAGTGGGACTAGTTTCATTGGATCCTGGACAGTCTATAGTATTTTGGGTGCAAGTTTCAGAATTTTATATCAATTATTTTGTGTGGGGCATGCTATACAAGTGAGATCTCCTGGAAAGGCCAAAAATCGGCAAGTTGTGAGGAAGTTACCATAAATTCCACTTGGCACATCCAATTTTG
>ML787865.1:158913-196327 GCA_009831015.1 Picea engelmannii | reverse complement strand
TTCACTATAAATTAGCCAAAGATATGAATTGCTTTGTATATCCGGCACCAGAGTTTCAAGTAATGATTGCAAATGGAGGAACTATCATATTACACAAGAAGGAAAAATAATATTGGAGCCTGAAGCCATCACTTACACAAGAATTCACCAGCTGAGGAATAGATCCATTTCAGAGTATCTCATTAAATGGAGGAAACTACCAGCTAAAGATTCCACTTGGGAAGATGAGTCTTTTATACAGAAGCATCCAGAGTTACTCAAGTGTTGTGAACAACACTTGTCTCAAGGGGAGGGGCATGTTAAGCCCTAATATTGGCTCATTACCCCTTAATTAGGGAATACTATATTAGTAATGTTATTTTATTTATGTCGGCTTTAGGCCATTAGTTGTAATTATACCTCCTAGTCTCCTATATATACCAAGGAGACATTTTCATTTTGAATCATCTTGTACTTGAACATTTAAGTGGGGTAAAAGGAGGTTGTCCCCTTGAAGAGGCTTATTATCTGAAATTATATCTTTTTCAAGGTGTTGAGTACTTTTCCTAAGGTTTTTCTATGCTATATTGATGTTTGGTTCTTAACACACATCAATGTGACTATCTCTCCCCCTTTGACATCAATGGCAAAGGGCCATTCTCCTCTTGGGGTTGCTCCCCCTGTCTTCTTGCCGATGAATAATATCTCCCCTTTTAAACACGTGATATCAATATGATGTAATGCTAAAAATACATTTCTCATGCTCCCTCTATGATCATTTCTCCCCCTGGAATCATGCCTCTATGCTCTTTCTTCAAATATAGGGTTATTTTCTAGGTATGCATCTGATAAATATCTCCTCTTAGAATCATGGGAAGAAGAATGACTCCCCCTATGGGTATGTCTCCCCCTATCTTCTCTAGAAGATGAGCAATATGATACCATATGATGATCCTTGGACCTGTTCATGCATCAAACTCATTCCATACCAACCATCATGAAGCAAAAGATATGTCAACAATGAAATAAAGAATCATGAGAAAAATATATACCAAGTACATCATGTACAAAATGTGTGCTCATTATGTACATCAACCATGTACATCAACATCATGCAATCATCCATGGAATGTATCAATCATATGCCTCTATCAACATGCCAACATGTGCATCTACCAATATGCCAACCATGTGCATCCACCAATATGCCAACCATGTGCATCTACCAATGTACTAGAAAAGTACCAATCATGCATCAATTATAGATCAACAATGATGTACAAGATGATCATCTCATCAACTATATATCTCAATATGTAGCCCAATCACATGCAAAATGCATGCACCATGATATCCATCATATGCTTCCAATAATATATCATAAGATATATCAATGAAATTCAAATATGTACTAGCCATGTACTCCAACAGATCAGCATCAAACCATACTCATGGGTTATTGCCATGCACCCAAGATTTACATTGTCATCTTACATTATCTAACATAGAACCATGAAAACCTATAGCAAACAGTGTCAGAACCTGCAATAAACAATGTTAGACCCTACAACACAGGGTTATACCATCACATCAAGCTACAACCCATGTGCATTGTCTTTTTCCCAAGTCTTTACAACATATACGCGGACTGTTGCACAAAATTTCACGTATGTACGTGACCTATACAAGTTCAGGCTGTGTATGTACGCGACTGATACCACTATCACCCACATATGCTTCAGTAGATGACTTATTTGAGCTTCCTTTCAGTCTTTCATTCTGATCTGGTTGCTCTGTCTTATTCACCCACTTCTGTAGATGACCTTTCTCCTTAGAACTTGAACTCTAAGAATCCATGTTTTCAAAGATGTCTCCCTTTCTTACTTCATTCCTTCTTCTAGCCATGCTATGTGAATTCTTCATCATGGACTTTCTTCTTGTGTTCCAACACTCCTGGTATTTGTGCCCAAATCCACTATAGCTGTAGCATCTCATGAAGTTACAGTGAACAACAATGTATCCTACTTGATCACATCTCCAACACCTTGTGGTGTTATAGAATATTCCACTATATCTCTTTCATAAGATCTACGTTCAAGAGCTTTGTTACCATATCCATTACATGAATAACAATGCTCATGAAAAATACTTTCATACCTTTTCTTTTGCGTCCCAAAAATAGCTTCTTGATGTCTTCCTTGCTTTGTTCTTTTGAAATTTTCTTTGCCTTGTGTAGATGGTTGCTTTGCAACATTGTCTTCCTTCTTTGATGTACTTACCTCATGCTTCTTTGAGGTGCTTGCTTCAGCATGTGTATCTTCTCCTTTGTATCCGAGACCTGATTTATCACATGATGATCTTTGACTTTCCAAGATCTCATCCAAGATTCGTGAGCTATTCAAGAATTTGTTTGAATTTTCCACCTTCTTTCTAAGGTCAACAATTTCAGATTCTAACTTACAACATGACTCTTCCTTCTCATTTATTTGAATCTTCAATAGTTCCTCAATTCTTTTGGCTTCTTCAATTTGGGTCTTGAGATGGACAATGGTTTCAAAACTTTTTCTAATCTCATCATATACATTCATATCTTCTTTTCCATTCTTTAGTCTTGTGATATCTTCTTCCTTTTCTTCTAATTTGGTATTATTGTTCTCTTCTTGTTACTTGATCATTTCCTTTAGTTTCAAGATGTGCCTTAGACTCCTCCTAATAAACTTCTTAGTGTTATCTGAAAGATAGTTATAGTCTATATAATAATGATCACTTCTATATCTATATAAACCCTCTTCAACTTCCTTTTGAAGTTTTAATAGATTTTCTTCTATTCTTTTCATGGGGTAATTACCATCAAACTTTACACAAACTGTTTCTACATCTTCTTCTTCACTTGGAGAGAAAAATTCATCATCATCATTACAATCAAGGGTTTTTTAGGGTTATTTACCTTCATTTGAAATATCTTCACTATCTTCCTTTTTGCCAATACCAACACATAATTCTTTGACTTCATTTCAAATGTTTTCAAGATCTTCCTTTGTGCTATCATCACTTGTTTCTTTATCTTCACTAGAAAAATTTTCAAAATCACATTTAGAAATAATGCATTCAAGAGTTTTTGGAGATTCTTTACCTTTAGTGATCTTGATGGAGTGATCTTCAATATCTTCTTTCTCCTTCTTGCTTTGATATGTTTCCTCTAGCTTTAGCCATATATCCTTGGCGGAAGTGCATTGTCCCATGCTCTCTTTGATAGGGCTTGAGAATCCACTAAGAATGGTCTTGAGATCCAATGCATCATTCTTCTTTCCTTCTCTTTGAGCTACAAACTTTGACTTGTTCTTCAATGAAACTGATCCACCAATGGATGCATTCCAAATAGTTTCTCCCATTGTCATCAAATGTAATCTCATCTCTATTATCCAAGTAGAATAGTTTTCCTCATAAAGGATTGGTATTTCATCATCCATTTGTGTTTCTATGGATCTCCCTCAAGCTTGTTAAGGCTTGTAGTGAAGGCATGCTCTGATTCCAATTGTTGGACACACCTACCACACTTAGAGGGGGGGTGAATGAGTGTGGGGCTCTTTTTCCCAAAACTACCCTCTTTACATAAAACTCTTTAGTTAACATTCAACATTTATTCATTACCCATTGTTGTCATTTATAACCTGCTAGATGTGAACATATATCGGTAGCATATATCAGCAACACATATCATCAATAAGTCATCATCACAAGGAACACAAAGAACACAAGATGTATGTACAATTTTTCTTTTTATTATGGACAACAATCCGGGGGTTTATCAACAACAACTGAATAGAGTACAACTCTACAAGAGCACCAGCTCTATAATGCAAGACTCATCTTACACCCTCAATACCAATTGATATGAGGCAACAATCCTCAACATATATCAATCTGTCAATAAGTACGCGACATGTCAGTAGTGCAGCCAGCGTGTGCACGTTCCCTGGCTAACTATAGCCTACGTATGTATGCGGCCAGTGTATACAACAACCTACATATACCTTCTGAACTGTTAGGGTTTTCCCTTAAAGATCAACTCAGATTCTCTATAATCAATATATCATTCTCTTTTGTCTCTGACTATCCAATCTAACCACCATCCAATCACAACACATCCAAGCTCTCCAATAGCTTGTTCATGCTCCACAACAAATCAATATGAATGATATCTCAATCATGTATAAACAACTAGTATACCATAAAAATCATGTCACCACTGAATCACAAGAGTATTGATCACTCCATCAACCAAATCATCCAAACTGAATCATATCATAGAATCCATACCAAGAATTCCCTAAGAATTCACAACACATCAAACAATAGTATCCATCAAGACAATAATGTAACCATACCAGTGTCTCAGTGATAGATCTGAGCCCATAGAATGTAGATTTGGAACGTGCCTCATCATCCAAGAGCTTGGAACCATCTCAAACACAATTCTTCATCTTTCCATCAATTGTACGTGCCCTGTCCTCATACAACCCGCGTGTGTACACTCTCAGGCCCATTACAGCCCACGTGTACCTCAGAAACTAGGGTTTCTAAAGCTCTGAGACTTTTTCCGTCAAGATCTCCGACATTGCGGAAACTTTGATGCGTACATGAGATCTTCCTCTCACTTTCTTACTCAAAGTAGTTCTTCAATCATGCTCAAGATATTCACACCAATAAGAAGCTCTCACAAGAAGCTCTCCATCAATAATCCAAAAAATATTCACAAGAAGCTTTCCATTGATCTGCAAGAGACCATAGCTATCTTATTTATACTTTCATCCTCTAGGTCACTTAACCCATTTTTAGGTCACTTAACCCATTTCTATGTTACTTAACCTATTTTCCTTATTTTAGGGTTAACCACTTTCCATAAATAGAAAGTTCTCCAATATTTTATCATTTAAATATTCCTTCTTTATTTTGTCACTTCTCTTTATTATTCAAATAATCCATCTTGACTTTGTCACTTTACTTTATCATTTAAATAATGATTTCTTCTTTTCAAGAACTTTGACTTATTTGATCTTTTGGGGCTTCAAGCCATCATATGGGGGTCCTTCAACTTCGTAGATCCATAACTCTCAAACCGTGAGGAGTTATATGACATTCCACATACCACCGTAAATGACATGTCAAGCACTATCCATATAGGATAGTTTCACCAACAACTTCATTGATCTTCATCTCATTATTCCACATACAAGCATGGGTCCTCCAACCATTTTTCTAGGATAACTCAATCCACAAAGCATCTTCCCGTGAGGGATTTCACCATAAGGGGACCACTTGGGAGTTCATCCATTTGTGCACCTTAGCAACCATGATAAGACAATAATTATTCATCTTTGCATCAATTCACCACTGCATCATATATGTCAACTATGCATCATGTATCAATGACAACTCATTGATCCATCTTCATCATATCAATGACAACTCATTGATCCATGTTCATCGATTGGTTTCCACTTGACATCTATCATTCTCATCAAGGATAATTCATTTACATTGTTCATCAATCATCAATCAATCAAGCCTATCAAATAATCCATTATTTGACATCAATCAATCACTTGACATCAATCAATGAAATCAATCAATCAATCCATTAGCATCAATGACAATATGATCCAACAGATACAAACTCTACCTTAAGTGCATTTGTAGGGGAAAATTCAATCATTGTTAATGAACTTAGTGTCATTGTTGAAACAATATAGAGTTTACTTGGAAGATGAATTGAGACACCAGACCAATGAGAGAGATCAACTACACAAATCTAATATAGAAACCCTGAAGAATACACACTCATAAGAAATAGAGAAACTGAGAACATAACTCTAGGAACAAGTTTCACTCTTCGAGAAGTAAATATTGAAAATCATAGAATATGGGGAGAAAGTAAGGATTCTGGAATATTAGTTGAAAGAAAACAATAAGACCACCACCATCTTGGAAACAATAAAAGATGCAGTCCTGACAACAAATGGGGATTTAAGGGAAGCTCAAAGACATTTATTCTCTGAGTTAAATGAAATACAACAATATCATGATGATTTAGTGAACTTGTCAGACCCGATGGTAGAACAAAAGGAGAAGGAGATAAATTCCCATGATGCTTTTGATGCAATTGTGGACTGGCAGGATAGGTATTCATATACTCCTTTTGATCTACCTAGATTTGATAATATGGATAAGAAGAAAACAAAAGTAATTGTGGAGACCTAGAAATCCTCATGTGAATATATTGAAGAGACCATAGACGATACCACCAAAATTTTCTTCCTATTATGGAATTCATCAGATGATCTCTTGGAGAAGTTTGGATTTCCGGTGATGGATAAACTGAATCAAGAAGTACCTAGCACACTCACGATAGCAGAGGTAGAATGGTGTAGATATGAAATCAAGCATGCAATTGAACAACCTAACCAGATAAATAAGGAGATTCTAAACAACCACCTTATAAAACTAGTAAAGTTGGAAACCATGGATGATTCTTACACTAAAAAGGTCCATGATGATTTAGAACAAGGAGTGGCTATAAATATTTATGATGGAGAAGTTCAGATTGAGAGAATGCATCTAAGCAAGGTAGAAGAAATTTACAAGTATCATGTCCTATGGGCTTCATACAAAGAAAATTTCGCTACTAAAGAGCCTTTTTAAAACAAAATTGTAATTATTTGTATATTCGTCAATGAAGATGTAAAGGTAATCCAAATTGTATAATAAGACAAAAGAAGTAAGTTGAAACAATGTAATTGTACAGATCAAAAGTTATAGAATTTGAAATGTCTTCCTTACATTCATTGTAAAGTGCATTTAAGACTTTTTCCCATTGTAGCATTGAAGATAATATTATCTTGTGGAATAAATAACATAATGCAATTTTGGCGACCATGAATGTGTTTAGTTTTGTGTGAGAATTCTCTACATGTGCAATTGATTTATGACTTTCTTTAATGATATTTCATATGAACTATTTCTGTGTTTATTGTTGAAGCAACTTATTAGTTTGTGGTTATGTATGGATACAATGGTGATGTTGCAGGTTTAATCTATAACTATTTATTATTTACATTAGTTTCATTATTGTTTTAACCTATTGTTTTTAACATGAATAATTTATGTAATGAACAATACTATTTAATATTGTGTCTATCATCTTAGAAATTTTAGGATATTTAGCCACTTAGGATTTAGTTAAGATCAACTTGTTCTAATGTGTCATTAGCTTAAAGTGTGTTTCTTTAGTATACACTAGTATGCATCTGTAATCCAATGGTCATGATATGTTCTAGACATAGAGTGATCCGACGACTTATATTCTTCTCGATGTTAACGCCTACATTGATATGTGTCCTAACACCTAATTGGTCCATGAAATCTATTTAAAGAGGATGGAGGTTCATTTTATGATGATCAATTGTGAGAAACTCTCTTCTAATATTTTTCTTTTGCATTAATAAATTGCCTCAAGTGGCCATGTTGGTTGGGGTCGTGGATGTTTCCCCATTGGGGTTTTACCATGTAAAAACATCGGTGTGTTGATATCTAATCTGGTTGTGTGATTAGTTACTAAAGGTGTTTTTCCTCCTGTGTTTTCAAACACGGTATCAGGGTTCATTTGAAGATTCACTCCCATTGTAGAATGAGATATTGGAGACATGTTGCCACATTTCTAGTTTATGTTATTTCCATAATTTTTTGGGTCGAAAGGACTATTCTATTTCATTTAATGCACTCATTTCAGTTAGAAACACTTTTGATTTCACTCAAAAAGGTATCACTTTTCCCAAGATATGACCATTTAAGTCAGATACAGAGGTATAAATCTTGAATATGTCCCTTTTAATTTCTTTTTTATAGAGATAATATTTTGATTTTCTGTTTTTCTTTATGAATTGGTACTCTTTCCGATCTACATATGCTATTTTATCTACACTTTGTTTGATCTTGGCAAATCAGAAACAAAGCAAAAAGTGTTTTCTTATCTATGTATGTTATTTTTCGTGCACTCTGTACGATCTCGGTAAATAAAAAACATATAGAAAACTTGCATTTTTTGGGTAAGCTAACTAAGATCTAACTGCTTGTTGTTATTGAGAAGTGAATTTTTTGTGTGTGTGAATACATGAAAATATTTGTTTTCTAAGCATGCACTTGGAAGAGAAGCTCCACCACCACAAAAAAAAACACCTATCATTCTTCTTAAGATTATAATGTGTTTTGCACTAGCTCACTTAGTTGAAAGTCACTTTATTTAGCAAGAGGTCTTGAGTTCAAGTCTCTTTTTTGTTACTTTTTTGAAAAAAATTATACATTCATTGTAAAGTGCATTTCTCTTAATTTATAAAAGTGGATCACTATAAAGTAACTTTAATATTTATTTTTTAGTTACTTTTTGCATGCAACTTTAATTTACAAAGTAACTTCATTGTAAAAGTGATTCCTATTTATTCTATCAAAGTGGGTCACTTTATAAATAATTTATTTTAAAAGAGAGCTTATAAGAAAAGTTAGATAAGGAGGATCATCACCACGTGGCCCAACTTCTACTTTCCACGTGACTCTTTGGTTATTGTTTATGTTATTTTTCAAAAGGGCATAACTTTCACATCCGAAGTTCATTTTCAGCGCCGTGTTTTTTAAACAACCTATTTTTAGAGATATTTTCATCTAGACCATCCATTTAATATTTTGAATCCACATTATCTGCATATATTAATATGAATTCTCCCAATGATCTATTGCTTTCCACTACCAACTACTTCTCATGGAAATCCCATATGGAGGATGTTCCTAGAAGTAAATAATTATATTGAATTACCTTGGGAAAAGAAAAAGAACCCATTGATCCTGAAAATAAATCCAAATGGAATAACAAGAATGACAAAGAACATGGACTAATCGGAATTTCCGTCTCTCATTATTTAAGGTTTCACCTTCAAGGAATTGATGACCCCAATGAATCTTGGGAAATCTTCAAGCTTTGTTTGGTAAACACACAATATTATTATATCCCACCAAGTTGAATATTAGTTAATGACTTTAAGTCCTGATGATTTTCCTTGCATTGAATATTATTTATCCAAGTTCAAAACACTTATACTTTTATTTATAGACTACAAAATAGATTCGAAGGATGGTTGATGCATGATGGGTGTTCTATATGCACTAAAAAATACTTAAAACCCCTCAATTAAATTGTCAACCCACGGTAAGTAAACTTAGAGTTGTAGAAATATATATGCCAAGGTAGAAAGGTTGGAGGTAGTATAGTCTAACTAAGGAAGTGGCCATCTGAGAACTAATCTATTCAAGCAAAGGCTAATAATCAGATCCTATCAAGAAACTTAAACTATTTACCCTAAGTAAAATTTGAACAAAGGATCCATGGATTGTCCTAGGAAAGAAAATGGAAACCCTACTTAAAGAAAATTAACTTAATCATGACAATAAGAAAAAACAAGCTATCTATTTAATATATTTAATGAGCAATAACAACAACAAACTACTTTAATTAACCTACTCAAATTCAATAAGCAACAACAATCAAGCAAATGAACAAGCAAGCAACTATCCTATTAAATCAAGTAAATAAGCAAGCAACTACCCTATCAAAGCAAGTAAACAAGAAAGAAATCAACTAACTAACCTATGATAACTTCTACAACAAGTTAACTAATCAAAATTACTTAATAAGCAACTAATCAAATTAATAAGCAAGTAAACTCTATTCTTAATTTAAATTTCATAATTACTTCTAATTTATGAAAGGAAATCTTAATCTACTAAATTCAAAGCATCGTGACAATAAAAGTAATCAACAACTACTCTTTAATCTATAATAAGAAAACTATTCTTTAATCTACCAAATCAAGAAGATTATTCTCTAATCTACAAAAGCAAGGAAACTATCCTCTAATCTATAAAAGCAATAAAACTACTATTCTATTTAATCTAATTGCATTCTATGCTAATGTAAGCAAATTCATACTACTTAGAGATTCATAACTAAAAACTAAACTCAATAATCAAACTTCGAATTAAAATTGCAACCTAGATATAGAATGGAAATTCCATAAATTAAATTAAACTAATCCTATTTTAACAATTTAAATTGCAAAGGGGAATACTCATAAAACATAAATCAAATCCTATTTCTATTTCAGCATATAACAAGATAAGCAAACTAAGAACTAACTAAGCAAACTAGATAAGAAAATTGAAAACTAAATTCAAAGCTAACAACTAATCATCCATCGAAACCTTGCCAAAGAAACCATTAACTAATTACTTTGTTTTAACTCTGTTTTAAACTCAATTTCAGCATGCATAAATTATAACTATCATCTAATCACACAAGGGTTAGTGGTTTAAGCTTAATTTGTTTCCTATTTAGTTAGAAAGACATGGCATATTAACTATTATTCATAAGCAACCTGCAACAAGAAATTGAAACAATTAAACTATAAACAGTAATTACACAGTAAGTAAGAAAGATAAAAACACATGTATAAGAAATAAAAGAAATGATAATTACATAAATCAAATACACAAACTAGCTAACTAAATATTCACCCAAACTATTGGTGGGCCCCCCAGTAGATCGTGGCTACTCCTCAAAGATGAATCACAAGCTCAAGAAAAAGGATTTCAACATTAAAATAAAAAATGCAGTTTTACACAGTTTTAACAAAATATGTCTAAAAATGGAAAAACAGAGTTGGACTGTCCTTTTTCTCTCTAACACTATTTGTTTGACCCCTGAGGTGGTATTTATATATTTACAAGCTGAGAGGTCAACCACTAGAAAGGTCGACCACTGGAAGGGTCGACCTCCTCTAAAAACAACAAATCGCATTCAATGAGTCTTAACTATCGGTGGGTTCTAGAAACAAGGTGAGCCAATAAACACCCAACATAACAACCCAATCTAATTTGTTTGAAGCTCAATATCTAGAGGCCACGAGCACAAAGAAAACCCATGTCTTTGATTCTCCCATTGTTGACCGCCGATATGATAATCGCCAAATCGCCCATGGCTTAAGTGCAGGACGGAGTGCCGAATGGAGTGTCGGATGGAGTACTGGACTGAGTGCTGGATGGAGTACCGGAAGGAGTGATGGATGTAAAAAAGAGATTCAAATTTTCCCTGTGACATACAAAACGTGAATTAGTTTCCTGAAATCATTAAAACATGCCGAATTACACTCAAAACCATCATAAAACATGAATCATCCATACCTGGTATGAATCATGGCGATTTAACACAAAAAATCTTCAAAACTCTTCAAAATAGGAAAATACATATACACATTTGGTCAAAAAGGATCCAGTCAACATCATTATATTAACCATATCCCGGGCCCAACATTACCCCCACACCTAAGATTTTGCAGGTCCCATTGCAAACAAAAATGAATCACCCAACATGAATAGACTTGCGAAGGAGGGGGTGGATTATCTTTAGAAGTTTCTCCCTCTTGCCCGAGGGATTTTGTCTTGGGCCTTTTGCGATGTTTCAATTGCATCCAGAGACTATTATTGGTGGTGGTCATATCATCAATCAAACGTTGTAGAGAATTCATCTTGGCTTGTAGGACAACATTATCATGGCGTAAATGACGACTCAGTGTTTCATGCTCTCTAATTTTGAACTAGAGGGTTTGGAGGTTTTGGAGGCTTCTGATGACATGTGAAGAAGATTTGAGATGTATATTATACCCTTGATCCTTTAAACCATGCAAAACAACAATTTTACCTCTGCAAAATTAGTTCCAAAAGTGACTTCCCAGAAGCGCAACAATTCTAGCCTAGCGAACTTGTGAAAATAGGTATCAAAGTGACACCTATAACTACAATACAATAACTCTTGTGTAAACACTGAGAGAGGTTTTTTTTTTCTAATATGTCCTTGATAAAAACCTCTCTTGGTTTTCAAAAATTCACTTCCAGTTGTTAGGAAAACACGACAAGAAAACATGACTAAAACAGGAAAAACAATGTTTTATTTTCTGAAAAACTAGGCCTCTAAGAGAATTGAATATATCCCAAACCATAATGTATATTCAAAAACTGAGTGAGGTTATTTTTTTTGGGTATTTTATGAATAGAAATGTCCTCCAGGTTTCAAAAATAATTTCCCATTTGTTCATAATCCAAGCTTGAAGTTGGTTACTCAACAATTACAGAAGCACAACATGCTCTCAACAGAAACATAGTGTGGTCTTTGAGAGGGTTTTTGGAGGCCTTCCCAGAGGAATTTTGGTCTGAAAGTGGTGTGGTTGGAAATTGTATGATGTCTTCTACACAATGGAACCATCAAGCACTACAAATGCCTTCTCCAAACCCCTGAAAAACTAACTTGAAGTCAAGTTGTTCAAATGTGCAGGAACCCTCCTATAGCGACTATATTTGGGGAATTTCTCTCAAATAATAACACTTGTGCATAAAATGAAGGATGTTTTCTTTCTTAGTCTATGATTTACAAAAACCTCTTTCATGTTTGTCAAATTCATCTTCCTTAATTCAGAAACCAATTTTGAAGTAGAACTTTGACCAAGACAATCATTTGAAAATTTATGACAAGGAATGATGACATGACCATGATGAAAATTTATGATCTTCGATGAGTGGAGGGAGTAGTAATGACACCTAGACACACCAATGACCATTTTACAACCAAGAGATGTCAAATTTTATTTGATAATTTTATTTTGAAAATATAACAATTTGACCTAATAACCCTATCAATCACATGAAAGAGTAAATTTGATCATTGGTGACTGACATAACTGATAGATACTAACAAAAGGCTTGGTTTGTACTGGTAGGCATGGTTAATAGGAGAATTTTTATTTCATTTCATTGATCTGTAAAAATTCAAACAATTGTTCCTCTTTTCATAAGCTTGTAATACAGATGGCAGTAAGTATTTAGCAATTGTTATCTTGTATTTGTCATAAAGAGTAGTTAAGTATACAAAGTCTTCTATAGCATAAACATAAAAATGCACAGCAAGATTATAACACACACAATTATGTCAACAGTATATAATTTAGCATACCAATACAAACAACTACTGAAATAATATCCCAAGACATTGTAAAAAGACAGTATGACAGAATTTTGACAGAAATCCTACTTCCTCTTCTCATGGGTTTGTTATACAAATGGGTAGTGCTTAGCATTTTTTTAGCTTAGGAAACTCCCCCTAGACCGAATATATGGCATGTCCTTGTTCCATGAATTAGAAATAGGTTTCTTGGTCTTTACTGGTTTTAGAGGGGGGTTAGCAATAGGCTTCTTGGTCTTCTTGCATGATGAGGCTATAGGGGTATCAACAAGTTTCTTGGACTTTTGGTCCGGTGAAGGAATACCTTGAGCATGAGGGTTTGGGTGGAGTAACAATCCCTAGATCAAGAGTCTACTTGCTAGTCTTGATTGTAATATGAGGGTTTGCAAATTGGTAAATGAACTCATCCCACATTTTTCCCTGTTTTTCCAACTCAGCTAAGACAAGTAGGTTGATAAGGCCATGGTGAAATAGAATGTTATGGGGATTGGTTACATTCTTCCTCACTTGGGAAGACATCATCTCAAGACTCTTTAAGAAGTAAAAGGGAAAATTCAATGGCTTATTGAACTAAAAGTGAGCTAATAATTGAAAGTGACAGGCTTTAAAGATGGAATATCTACCTTCACATGTGATCAATCTGGTGATGACTATGAGAGGGTTGATTAGCTCCTCTTTTATCCACTCTTTGGAGTATCCCTTAGCTCCAGAGATGCTCTGAAATTTGGGTTTGAAAACCTTGTTATAGCTTGCTCTTGGCAACTGGTGGTGTTTAAACTAGTGGTCTCCAACTCTTGGGAGCTTTGTGGCTAAGGCAATTGATTCCTCAGAGACCACGAACATGGTGAATAGGAGCAGAGGTAGGATAAGAGTGTTCCATTATTATTTGTTTTTCCATTGTGCTCACACAATCCATTCCTCTATCTCGCATTTTATAAGGAATGTAATCATAACTCTATAATGAATAGTTTGTAATGACAATAATCCAGTTAAGTGGTATGTTAAGAAAATGTACAACAATTTATAACACACATGGAATTAGCATTTCGAAGTAAAATAACTACTGATAAAATATCATGTATCATAAAAACAATACACATAAATTTTTACAAAGATTCTACTTCTTCTAAGCAATGTCATCATTTGTCAACTCATGAAACCCTTCCTCCACCTAGGTATCGTGACACCTCACAATCAAAAATATAGGAAACCATTCAATTCTCCCAATAGCCGAAGATTTATAGCTTGTTAAGTGTAGAGATAAATTTCACATATCAGTCTGATTAGACGGTTAGAATATGGCCCCACCTATAGGATAAGAGATCCTATATATAGATAAGAAGAGGTAGTCGAGAGAGTTTCAAGATAGTCTCAAAGTTAGTTCCCAATGGAAAATTTATGGAGTTAATTAACCTTAGCTTGACCATACATACTTTATGTCATCTGTGTCTACAAGTAATTCCATACATCAGGACAAGTTTAAATTTCTTACTTATTTTTTTGTCAGATTATCATCCTCGCTAGGTAGAATGCCCTGCTGCCAACAAGCATGTTCAGTACTTCGACAGGTTTACCTAGTCATACCACAGGCTAGTACCTGCTGCCAGTAGACATGTTCAGTATCCCGACGGGTTATCCTATTACACCCTCAGAGACTGGCCCTCCATCTTTAAATATTTTAGTATAAGATTTCTTTATGCAAGAAGATGGGGGGACATCTCTGAAAACAACTTTTTCTTTCTTTTTTTTTCAATTGAGATGGTATTTATGTTAGAGGATGACTTTTTGTTATATTCCTTAGTGATTGTCCTGATGTAAGGGCTACTTAAGTGGACGTGGCCTATCTAAATATATGATATAATCAAGCTATTTAGTGTGTAGTGGATGGTACCATTGAGAAAGAACAGAAAGGTATCTCTAGGCTCAACTCACTCTCTTGTTTTGTAAATTATTGTGATGTTTCCATGACTAACCACTAATCAAACCTCCTTGTTACTCTTTAATAAAGATACTTTACTCACTTACTGAGGTTTCTTGAGAAAATTGTACGAGTGACCTCTAAGCTTAATGGTTACGGTATCAGTTCCTTATATAGAGGTGAAGGTTCAAGAGAAACCGCTTTTTAAGATGCCTTGGGGAAAAGAAGATGAAAGTATTTGCAAAAATATGGTTAATTACATCAAGTCAATATTCATTTGATGCTTAGCTAACAACAAGGTTCAAATATAGCAATGTTTTGAATAAAAATACTTCTTTTATATTTCCTTGAAACTGTCTACTCCTGGTGAAATAAATACCTACAGAAATCTATAGAATTGTTCGTCAAAAACCACACTCTAAAATATCAAAAACTAATGAGATCAATGAGATCAAGTCACTGGAACATGTATCTCATAGTTCTTTTATTAAAATAAAATGTAAAATGAGGTTGCATTAGACTTTAAGCTAAACTAACAACACACAACTTTTATTTATTATCCTACCCTACCTAAAAAGAAAGGAAAATATTTATTCAAGTGTAAGAATTTTTCCAATGTAACCATGTGAAAAGCAAGATAAGAAACATACTTATATGCACATATAAAAAAGTTACCGCAGTGATTACTTGGATATGAAGAACCAACCAACCTACTTGTTTTGGCATCAGAAGGTGTTGAAGAAGAGAATAATATTGTGGCCTGATGACCTCTTGAAACCAAATTTCAATGTAATCTTGATGTTCATCAACAATAATTTCTATGCTCTCCTTCATCATGCTATGCAGATCCTCTTCTTCTGGATGATTGATTTTTGAAGTACATAAAGGATCTGTTGAGATGGATGTTGAGAACTCTTCAATATCAGGTCTTAATTATTTCTCTCCACTGGATGTAGTCCATAATTTTTCAGCTTCCTTCACATTTTGGCAAGGAAAATCATTTTTTAGCTCCTTGATTCTTCTATTTTCGGAGAGGTAGACAAGTTCTTGACTATTTTCAAGATGTGTTCTTCCTGAAAAGAAGAGATCCCAGTTGTTGCTAGGATTTGAGAGAGTTATTCCAAACTAATGGTCACCTTCGAATTCATTCTCCTAGTGGTGGTAAGGAAACAAAGGTTTTGTTGTTTGTTTTTGCAGAGGGCTCGAGTGGTCTTGCCTCATGTCCCACTATTATTGATGCTTCAATTTTTGTTCTATAGTGCTCCTTGTTTTAGTCTCTTTAGAGACTGCTTTAGCTCTTTGGTTTGAGCTATCTCCTGTTGTTCGGTATCGGTCTACAGATTTTATGAGTGGAACGTTCCTTCCCCCAAAAAGGCTGGAAGGAACCTTGGAAGAAAGGTCTAATTTAGATATAATGTATCTACCTTTTGGGTCTCTAGGTCTGTTCATGAAATAAAACAAAAAGAAAAAGAAAAACTACCATTAGGTTTGGGGGAACCTGCTATAGCAGATGCACAGTTTCTTACCTCTCGTCTTAAAGTTCCCCCGCCACCAAACTAATTCTAAGGTTTAGAAATGATTTATTTCCTACCTTGAGACAACTCCTCGGCAATGATGCCAAAAATAATGGGTGTTCTATATGCACTAAAAAACACTTAAAACCCCTCAATTAAATTGTCAACCCGAGGTAAGTAAAATTAGAGTTGTAAAATATATATGGCAAGGTAGAAAGATTGGAGGTAGTATAGTCTAACTAAGGAAGTGGATATCTGAGAACTAATTTATTCAAGCAAAGGCTAATAATCAAACCCTATCAAGAAACTTAAACTATTTACCCTATGTAACCTTTGAACAAAGGATCAATGGATTGTCCTAGGAAAGAAAATGGAAACCCTACTTAAAGAAAATTAACTTAATCATGACAATAAGAAAAAACAAGCTATCTATTTAATCTATCTAATGAGCAATAACATCAACAAACTACTTTAATTAACCTACTCAAATTCAATAAGCAACAACAATTAAGAAAATGAACAAGCAAGCAACTATCCTATTAAAGCCAGTCAATAAGAAAGCAACTACCCTATCAAAGCAAGTAAACAAGCAAGCAATCAACTAACTAACCTATGATAACTTCTACAACAAGTTAACTAATCAAAATTACTTAATAAGCAACTAATCAAATTAATAAGCAAGTAAACTCTATTCTTAATTTAAACATCATAATTACTTCTAATTTACGAAAGGAAATCTTAATCTAGTAAATTCAAAGAATCATGAAAATACAAGTAATCAACAACTACTCTTTAATCTACGATAAGAAAACTATTATTTAATCTACCAAAGCGAGAAGACTATTCTCTAATCTACAAAGGCAAGGAAACTATCCTCTAATCTATAAAAGCAAGAAAACTACTATTCTATTTAATTCAATTTCATTCTATGATAATGTAAGAAAATTCATACTACTTAGAGATTCATAACTAAAAACTAAACTCAATAATCAAACTTTGAATTAAAATTGCAACCTAGATCTAGAATGGAAATTGCATAAATTAAATTAAATTAAATTAATCCTATTTTAACAATTTAAATTGCAAAGGGAAATACTCATAAAACATAAATCAAATCCTATTTCTATTTCAGCATATAACAAGATAAGAAAACTAAGAACTAACTAAGAAAACTAGATAAGAAAATTGAAAACTAAATTCAAAGCTAACAACTAATCATCCATCGAAACCTTGCCAAAGAAACCATTAACTAATTACTCTGTTTTAAACTCTATTTCAGCATGCATAAATTATAACTATCATCTAATCACACAATGGTTAGTGTCTTAAGCTTAATATGTTTCCTATTTAGTTAGAAAGACATGGCATATTATCTATTCTTCATAAGCAACCTGCAGCAAGAAACTGAAACAATTAAACTATAAACAGTAATTACATAGTAAGTAAGAAAGATAAAAACACATGTACAGGAAATAAAAGAAATGATAATTACATAAATCAAATACACAAACTAGCTAACTAAATATTCACCCAGACTGTTGGTGGGCCCCCATTAGATCATGGCTACTCCTCAAAGATGAATCACGAGCTCAAGCAACACGATTTCAACATTAAAATGAAAAATGCAGTTTTACACAATTTTAGCAAAATATGTCTGAAAATGGAAAAACAGAGTTTGACTATCTTTTTTCTCTCTAACACTATTTGTTTGACCATTGAGGTGGTATTTATAGATTTACAAGCTGAGAGGTTGATGACTGGAAGAGTCAACCTCCTCTAAAAAAAGCAAATTGCATTCAATGTGTCTTAACCGTCGGTGGGTTCTAGAAAGAAGGTGAGCCAATAAACACCCAGCATACCAACCCAATCTGAGTTGTTAGAAGCTCAGTAGTTGGAGGCCACGAGCACGAAGAAAACCCATGTCTCTGATTTGCCCATCGTTGGCCCTTGATATGATAACCTCCAAATCACCCATGGTTTTAGTGCAGGACGAAGTGTCGGATGGAGTATTGGATTGAGTGTCAGATGGAGTACCGAATGGAGTGCCAGACGTAAAATTGAGCTGCGATTTTTCCCTGTGACATACAGAACATGAATTAGTTTCTTGAAATCATTAAAACATGTTGAATTACACTCAAAACCATCATAAAACATGAATCATGCATACATCGTATGAATCATGGTGATTTAACACAAAAACTCTTCAAAACAAGAAAATACATATACACATTTGGTCAAAAAGGATCCAATCAACATCCTTATATTAACCATATCATGGGCCCAACAATGCATATATGTTATTCTTGATAAAATTGGTATTGCATATTTTTTCTTTGTATCTACCTTTTATTCCATTAGAGAATCCCTAGGGAGTGCTTATAAAAAACCCTCTCTTGATCCTTTTTGTGATTCTCTAATTCGAGAGAAAGGTAAGCTTGTGCAACTTGGATTGATCAACATTGCGTATATCCAACAAAGCCTTAGTGACCCAATAAAAATATAAATTCAATAATCCTAAGAAGCAACATCCTCACCACAACAACAAGAAAAACAAGGGTACCAAACCTTCCCAGCCAACTTCTAGTTGTAATGGTGACAAATGAGAAAAATCCAAAAATTAAAAGATTGAAAGTTATTGCAACTTATGTGGGTGAGATGGTCATGTGGAGCCTAAATGTTTTAAAAATATGGAAGCCTTAGAAGCAACAAAGAAGAAGCATAGCATTAGTATTGAGTCTTCTTCTTATAACTATTCTTCTCATGGACACACACTTTCTTCTTCTGGTTTCTCCTTCAATGCAACTTTTACTTATTCTTCTTATGAGTGGCTTATTGATTCTGGAGCATCTTATCATATGGATAAGTATAAATCCATATTTTATTCTCTTAATGAATGTAACAACAAACAAATTTTTGTTGGTGATGATAGATCTCTTAGTTATAGGGTCTAGAAAATTTTGGGTAAATAATGGTCATTTCAATGACGTATTATGTGTTCCAAGTATTTCTTGCAACCTTCTATCATGTATTAGATCACTCATTCAGGTGAAGGTAAAACCGTAGTGTTTTCACCTCACCAAGTTGCAATCAAGGATTTAAAATATCATAAGCATGTCCTAGCAACTGGACTTGTTGATGATATTACCAAGTTGTACAAGTTTGAAAACTTTGGATCACCATCTTTTCTATTAGTTTTTGTTGCTCATAGAAATGACTTGAGAAAACTTTGGCATGAGCGGTTTGGTCATCTAAACTATCTCTCATTGAAAAAACTATGCAATCAATACATGGTGACTGGTCTTCCTCTTGTTTCTTGCAGAGATGGTGTTTGTGTTGGTTTTGTTCTCGATAAATATCATCGGGATAGTTTTGACAAATGTGTCTCTTGGCACACCTCGCCCTCTTTGTAACTTGTTCAAAGTGATTTGTTTGGCCTGATTTCTTCTCTTTCTTTATCTAGGTGCAATTATTTCTTAAATTCCATTGATTAATTCTCCACACGCTGTTGGATTTACTTCTTAAAAATTAAGACAGAAGTTTTTGACAAGTTTTTGGCCTACAAGGCCCTTGTGGAAAAACAATATGGACATCAACTTCAAAGTTTAAGAACAAATAATAGTGGTGAATATGTGAACAATAAATTTACAAGTTACTACACTGCACCTGGCATTCAAATACAACATATTGTTCCATATACACCATAAAAAAATGGTGTTGTTGAAAGAAAAAATCACACATTAAAGAAAATGGCTAATTGTATGATCCAATTTAAGGATTATGTCTTCATTATTGAGTGGAATCCATCAACTGTGCAAATTACATAGTAAATCACACTCCAACAAAGGCTCTAAAAAATATAACATTGGAAGAAGCATGGACTAAAATTAAGCTAGATGTAAACCACTTCCATGTATTTGGTAGTATAGCATGGGCTCACATTCCTAATGAGAAAAGAAAATATTTGCAACCTAAAAGTGAGAAGTGTATTTTTTTGTGTATTCTGAAGATGTCAAAGGTTACAAACTTCTTCAACCTCATTCCAATGAAATTATTATTACAAGAGATGTTAAATTTGATGAAAATCTCTTGGCTTGTGAGCATAATTCGACATTTGTGCCATATTTTGTTCCTATTATGGTTTATTCTTCTTAATATGATGACAATGAGGATGAAAATCCACCTCCACCTAGTGACCTTCCTTCATATGAGTCCATTGAACATGAACCTACACCAACACCACCACTTCTGAGATGGATTCATTCAACACTAAAAGTAGCTAGTGGTATTGTTGGTGATCCTTTAGATCATTGTCAGACACGTTCATAGTTCTAGCAAGCCTCTTATCTTTTGGCTCAACTTTCAGAGACTCATGATCCATAAAAAATTGTAGAAGCTTCAAACAATCCAAATTAGGACACAACAATGAAGGAATAATATTGTTCCTTAATGGTGAACGATACTTGAGATCTTGTACCTCTTCTGAAAGGAAGACAACTTGTTAGATGTAAATGGGTGTATAGAACTAAGTATGCATCAGATAGAAGTGTTGAAAGACACAAGGCCTAGTTATTTTCCAAATGGTTCTCTCAAGTTGAAGGCATTGACTATAATAAAACCTTTTCTGCCATATCCAAAATTAATTCCATACGCCTTATTCTATCCCTCACTATCTCACATAAATGGGATTTTCATCAAATGGATGTTAAATCCACCTTCTTTCAAAAGAAGAAATCTATATGGAACAACCTCCTAGATATGTCTAGAATGACTCCAACCTTGTGTGTTTCATTAAGAAATCTCTTTATGGTCTTAAGAAAAATCCTCCAGCTTGGTATGCCAAAATGGACAGCTTTCTTCTTAACACTGACTTTTCTAGATGTCATTATGACCCTAATGTCTATACTAAGAAAGTAGGAAGTCATCTCATAATACGTGTTCTATATGTTGATGACCTTACCCTCACTGGTAGTGACCCTAAAATTTTAACTCATGTTGATGACTTAGGCTATTTGCATTATTTCCTTGGCCTCCAAGTATTGCGAACCAAGGAAGTAATTTTTCTTTCATAGTCTAAGTATGTTTGTGACCTTCTTCACCGATTTCACATGGAAAATTCTAAACCAATCCCTTCTCCCTCCCAGTTTGGATTCAAACTTATTACCACCTGTACTAATTCCGAAGTTGATGCCACTATGTACCATCAGTTAGTTGGTAGCCTCCTATATTTGTGTAGCGTCCCCCACCATCCCAGGGATGGGCATGCTAATAAAATTTTGCTATGTTCGATCTCTGATATCATATTGTGACATACCTAACCACCCAAGCCGGGCCATGCCACCTTACAAAAAAGATCACTTCCATTTGCAGACAATATCATACTTAATAAATTAAAAACAAACATCTACTTTCTGTTAACATACACATAAATATGTGGAAACACACAGTAATAAACACATGTGTAACATACATAATGTAATTAAACATGTATAAAGAGTACTTATCTATTTAATAAGGCCACCAACTATGTCCAGACCTTCCACAAACCTCCCAACCTTAGACCATGTTGCTCCAAGCTATCAGCAATGGGTAACCCCTGAGCTGGGACTAAACTCCACACAGGGTAAAGGGAATTCTAGGCTAGGATGAGGTTACAAAGTCTCCAGGAAGTATTTTGTCCCCAAGAGTCCACTCACGTCCAAAGCTTATAGTCCCTCATTCCCCACATGCATGTACCACCCCAAGGAGTGTGCCCCTTCTCTTCTTGACAGTCCTTCGGCTGCCCTACTCCCCTTCCAAGACTTCAACAATAGGTCAGACATGAAGTCTCAAAGCACTACCACTGTCGTGAGGCTACCTCTGGGAAAATCAATTCCCCGACAACCTATCTCACCTGGAGAGAGTTTCTCATAGGCCTGACAACCTACTTCTTCAGTCCAGCTCCTAGGCCAATACAGTCAGGGTAATAACAATAGCAAAATAGGGTATGGGGCTCTGGTAATAACAACAAGCCACTCCAGTCCAAAGAGAAATGTGGGAAGAAAAATAAAATTGTCTAGGGTGCGATATGGCTCAAGCACTGTGCAGATGTGGTATGCTTCACAGAAAAATTACGGGTTAGCTTCATGGGGTTTACATGTTTCAGAGCTTGCATGAATGTTGTAGAGGTCAACGATGGAGAGGATGGCTATGTGCCCTAAATCCGTGAATGAATGGGAAGGTTGTCCAGAATGGTCGAGAGACCCCCGCAATGAACTGATTTCCCCACATAAAACTACATGTCCCAAATCAGAAACCTTTCTTCATGAAGTTGCATGAGCTCCACTTATCATTCGTTCCCTTCCCACGTGAACTTAGGATAACTTCAGTTATTTCCTAAACTTTAGTCTTTAGGAAATAATAATATAATATTATTCCCTTAGAGATAAGCCCTCTATCTTGGCCCTTTTTCCTAGCCTCTTATCCCTTTCCCTTCCCCTAACTATTGGATCTTAGTCCCCCATAAATCTTTCTTCGTGGTCGGTCTACATGCAGTGATGCGATTTTTGTTTTAATGATATGCATAATTACATATACAAAAATAGGCTCACTAGACTTAAGCGATCTAGGCTCTCCGACCTAATATTCACATAAGCCTCCCAACTTATAAACACTTGGCTCACCAGCCTATAAATATAATTATAATTTACCAAGGGCTCAACCTTGGGGTATTACAATCCCCTCTTCTTATTTATGCATTGTCATCAGTGCATCATATTTACATATTACAACAAGATTCAAAAAAAATATTCAAAAAGATGTGGGTATTCTTCCCGCGTGGCCTCTTTGTGCTCCCAAGTGGCATCCTCAGGACCGTACCAAGTCCATTGGATCTTTACTAGCTCAATGGCTCAGTTCTGGAGCTACTTGATTTTCTGGTCCAAAATGCGTACCGGATGCACTTGAAAAACGCCTTCTTTCTCCACCTGAATCACATTCCAATCAAAAACATGATTAGCATCAGGTATATATTTCTTAAGCAATGATACATGTAATACATTATGAATGGTCATAGATGCAGGTAATGCAAGCATATAATCTACAGGCCCAATCCTTTCTAGGATTTCAAATGGCCCACAGTAACAAGCTTCCAATTTGGAACAGTTTCCCAACTTCAGGGAACTTCTATTGGCCTTCACTTTTGAAAAACACATGATCACCAATAAAAAATTATTTGTGAATTCTTCCCTTATCAGCGTATCTTTTCTTCATGTATTGAGAATCCTTTAGATTATGCTTTATCTTTGACATCTTCTCTTCCATTTCCCTGAGCAAATATAGCCCAACCACTACTCTATCAGTTGGGTTGTCCCATCTTATTGGTGTGTTGCAATTTCTGCCATAAAGGGCCTCAAATGGGCTCATATTCAGAGATTCTTGGTGCCCATTATTGTAAGAAAAATATACCAAGTGTAGATAGTCTTCCCATTTAGATGGTTTGTCCATCACGTACATTCTTAGCATATCCTCTATGACTTGGTTCACCCTTTCTTTTTTCCCATCAGACTCAGGATGATAAGTTGTGTTGAAGTTCAGATTTGTTTCGAACCCTTTGAATAATCCCTTCCAATAATTTGAGGTGAACTTTGGGTCTCTGTCAGACACAATTGTCTTGGGTATGCCATGCAATCCTGCTACTTCCCTCATATAAATATGAGAAACATTTGTTTCCTTGTGAGTAATCTTCATTGGAATGAAATGGGAAGATTTAGTAAGCTTTTCCACCACCACCATGATAGAATCATGATGCTTGCTTTTTCTGGGAAATTTGGTGATGAAATCCATTGACACCACTTCCCACTTCCACTCATGAATGGTCAATGGCTGCAACAACCCATTGGGTGTCTATGCTCAGCCTTGACTTTTTGACACTTCAGACATTTAGCAATGTACTCAACAAGTTCCCTCTTCATGCATGGCTAATAGTATTGGCTCTTGACGGCTGCAATGGTTTTTCGATATCCTGGGTGTCCAACATAAGGTACATTATGCTTCAGTTTCAATATCATACTCCTAAATTCATGAGAATTGGGTACATAAATCTTGTTCTTGTACCATAGAATTTCATCGTTTCCCAATTTATAATCTTCAACCTTCTATTGCATTTTACCTTGATGTAATTTTGTTACTATCTCCATGTACTGCAAATCTTCTTTTGCAGCCTCATAAATTTTTTCTTTAAGATCAGTTTGATACATGATAATGGTTTTAGCATGCAGTTCATGCACTCTCCTGCTGAGTGCATCAACCACTTTGTTCTCTTTTCCTTGGATAAGCTTGATATCAAAGTCATACTCACATAGAAACTCTAACCATCTACTTTGTCTGGCATTTAGAGTTAGATGATCAAATAGATATTTTATACCATTATGGTATGTCATCAGCTCAAACCTTTTTCCCATGAGTTAGTGCCTCCACTTCTTCAAGGCATGTACTATGGCTTCCAACTCCAAATCATGAGTGGCATAGAGCCTTTCATGCTCTTTCAATTTTCTGGATTCAAAACATACCACAACACTATTCTGACTGAGGACTCCACCAAGTCCTTCTTTGCTTGCATCTGTCTAAACCATGCAATCCTCATTAGGATCTACAATTCTCCTAATTGGAGCACTGGTTAAAAATTGCTTCAATTGTTGGAAGCTCCTTTCACATTCTGTTGTCCATTGAAACTTCACCCCCTCCCTTTGCAAGGAAGTGATCGGGTGAGCAATCCTTGAAAGTCCCGCAATGAATCTTCTGTAGTATCTAGCTAGACCCATGAAGGATTTGAATTATGTTACATTCTTAGATGCTTTCCACCCTTTAATAGATTCAATCTTTTTAGGATCCATTTCTATCCCTTCTTTGGATATGATATGCCCCAAATAGTGAATTTGGTTATGATAAAATGAGCACTTGCTCAATTTGGCATACAATTGGTGCTCTCTTAAAACTTGTAACATCATCCTCAAGTGATTCTCATGCTCTTCTTTTGACCTGGAATATACAAGGATGTCATCCAAAAAGACAATGAAAATCTTTTCTAAGTATTCTTGGAAAACACCATTCGTTAAGCACATGAAAACAACTGGTGCATTTGATAACCCAAATGGCACCATTGTGAACTCATAATGACCATACCCTTTCCTGAATGAAGTCTTGTTGATGTATTCATCTATGATTCTTACTTGATGGTATCATGACCTAAGATCAATCTTTGAGAATATCCTTACTTCCTTCAATTGATTAAAGAGACCATCAATCCTTGGCAAAGGATACTTGTTCTTTATAGTTACTTTGTCCAATTGTTTGAAGTCAATGCACAATCTCAATGTCCCATATTTCTTATTCACAAATAAAACTGGGGAACCCCAAGGTGACACACTTGGGTGTATATACCCCTTCTTCAGAAGTTCTTCAAGTTGCATTTGCAACTCCTTCAGTTCTAGTGTACTCATCCTATAGGGAGTCTTGGATACTAGAGTTGCTCCAACCATTAAGTTTATAGAGAAATCAATATGTCTCTTTGGGGGTAGTCCTGGTATCTCCTTGAACATATCCTAAAAATATTTCAGGACTACATGATCCTCAATATTTGGCACCTTATGCTTAGGTGCTTCCTCCATATGAGTTGCAAATATTTGGAAGCCCTTCCTGTAACACTTCTTCAACTACATTGCAGAGATCTAATGGACAGTAACTTCCCTGGGAATTCCTTGGACTTGTTCTTGGGTTCCCTTCCTCATTCAGGAAAATAAATTCCTTGTTATGAAAGTCTAAGACAACATGGTGTTGGTCCAACCAATCCATACCAATTAGACAATCATATGAACCCAAGGGAAGGATGTTGAAATCTGCCTTGGTACTTATACCATTCATGTACACTAGACATGATTTAACCAACTCAACAAATTTTCTCATGGCTCTTGTAGCCAGTTGCACCAGCAAAGATTTCTCATGCTTGCTTCTTGGCAATTGCAATCTTTCTACTACCTTAGGATCTATATAGCTATGACTAGCTCTTTAATATATTAAAATAGTAAAGGTGTGGTTATTGATCATACCTTCTACTTCAATCATGTGTGATTGAAATTTTTCTTGCTTGTTGTCCAGGGATGCATAGATCCTTGGAACACTTTTTCCCATGTCCTCCATTGTTTCAGCTTGCTGTACATTGTGGACAGCTCTCACTTTATCTCTTATGTGAGGACAGTCTCTATACAAATGATCTCTTTTACAACCCCAACATTGAATGGGATTTTTCCTTGGTATTTTCCCACATGTATCAGCCATTTTGGGCTCTCTAGGGGTTTGTTGTCCCTGAGAACTATTTCTGAAGAAGGGTGGCTTGTTCCCCTTCTTCCTCTATTCCATATTGAACTTCTTCTTGTCTTCCCAAGCTCTTTGGAAAGTAGGCTTTCCTATCTGTTGATCATATAAGCACGTGTCTCTTCTTATGGTTTCCTCCAAAGTTTTAGGATCATCATACTGAATTTTATCATTGATGAAAGATGGAAGCCCACTCAGGTATCTCTGGATCTTAACTATCTCATCCTTGAGAAAGGATACATACTTCAATAGTTCTAAAAATCTCCTTTCATAGTCATCAATGGTCATGCTACCCAATTTGAGTTCAAAGAACTCTTTCATCCTTTTTCCATAATACCTCTTGATTAAGTATTTCTTCTCAAAATTGTTCTTGAATTCCTTCCAAGTCACATTTTTCTCTTTAATGTATTGCACCTGCACAAGCTGGTCCCACCACATGGATTCCTTTCCTTTAAGCTGGTAGATAGAAATTCTTCCTTCTGCATGAGAAGAATAATTATGCAATTGGAAGTACTTCCTCATTCCTAGAAACCATGTCTCAACATCTTCATCCTTCTTGTGTTCACCATCAAAATTAGGAGGTTTGATCTTATTCATTTATCCTCTCATTTCATCCACCCCATACCTCTTATGTTTCCTGACAAGGGATGGACTTGAGCTGCTATGTTCTTGCCTTTTGGATTGTCTTTGAGAGTGATGGTTATGTTTTCTATCACTCATTGATCTTCCTTTTCCCTCAGGGGCCGTGTGGCTTCCTGATTTGTTGGACCAACTCTCCTTATCCAACTTCATTTCAATTCTGTCCAGGCTCTACATTAACTTCATATTGAAGTATTCCTAATTATATTTGGATTTCATAAGCCTCTCATTATCATCCTTGTAACTTTGGACATCTTTCTACAAATTTCTAATGGTCTCTACTATATTCATGTTATCATCATTTCCTTCTCCATGTCCATTGGAGTTTTTTCCTTCCATACCCAAATGGACATCCATTCCTATAATCTCATATTTCTGGCTATAAGTCCCCTATGAATCCTCCATATCTCTGCACTCTATGATGATTCTGATCTGATCAATTTGTTGTTAATTCTATAAAATGTGCAGCCAATAGAACCTTGTCAGGCTAACTGATTCAACAATTTTATAAAAACATGAACCATTTTGGTTCAATAACCTATTAGACTTATTTCCTCTAATTTTTCTGAGTAGTTTTTAGATCATTCCCATTTTCTGGGTGAACATATATGTTCTGTTGTCTCAGACCTTTCTAATGACTGCTTCCTTGCTCAATTCTGAATCCTGAGAAGAAAATTATGGACAATTGAAAATTGTCCTTTATGTGATGTAATACTTGTACTATTGTTCTCCTTTCTCAAAGAAAAATTGTCTCTTGGACCCTTTTTGGATCCTATCATAAGGTTCATAGGCCTTATTACTTCTTTAGGTGTAGGATTGAACAAATCAAAACCCCACGGGCTCCCTTTATAAGCCCCTTTTATTCCTCCAAAAATCATTTTCGGGCCTTAGCCCCTTTCTTTTTAGCCCAAAACCCATGTGACCTCGGGATATAATCAGGTGCTAACTGATAGGCCCTTAACTAGAGATTCGGGACTTTAGGCTCTGGAACTTCGGGTTTTGGAGGTTCTTACAACTTCCACATTGATTTCTCTTGAACGCTAAACTGGAGAACTCCTGGACTGGCTTTCTAGAGATTCGCACTTCAGATACTCAGAGGACGCACTGATCAATAGTCCTCATTCTCTATTTATATATATAGTCAATAGGATCTCTAGGACTCCAGGACTCTGGGATTTCTAACTGCAGCATCCAGTAATTCCTCCAAAGTCTGAACTGGCGAAGTTCTTCGGGGCTTCGCACTTCGGAGGTTTTGCTTCCTTATTTCTTTATTTACCCGATCTCCAGACTGATGAACCACCAAGGTCTAATCAACATCTATGTATTAGTGTGCCACATGGAAGAATTATGGAGTGGACACATGGATCCATCCGACGGATGACATGTGTCACATCTTAATTAGGCATGAAGGGCCCTTGAAAATCCTGAAAATCGATGACACATGGCATGTATCATCTGTTTCCACATCACCCCAAGTGACATTAGTAGACTGCATCACCTCCGTGACTTTGGAAATTCAGACTTTGGAGGTTTATACCTCATTGCTCAGTGATTCTCCTAAACTCTGAATCAACAAAGTACTAGGCTGGTGATCCTTCGTGGGTTCGTAGTTTCGGCGCTCTAGAAATTTAGGCTTTGGAGGAATTCACACCTTCTTCTCCCATTTCTTATGAATGTTGAACTCCTGAACTATTTGGTGATGTATCCCTTTAACACTTCGAAGCTTCGGGCTTCAGAAGATTTAACAACTTCTTCACTCAATTCCTTTGAACGCCGAATTCTCGAACCTCTTAATGTTTCTCGGGTCCACGTAGTACAACTGTCATCATATAAGATGGTGACATGTGGCCTCCACGTGTCAAACTGCTATTTTTCCAACAAGGTAATCAATAGTACAAAACTAGATGACAAGTGGCATGCCTAGGAGAGGTCCATGTCACCCCAGGTGACATCATCATGCCACATCACAATATGTTCTTTGACACTTCGTAGCGACGAGCTTCCGAGGGTTTCTTGACTCAACACAACGTTTCTTTCGAATGCCGAACTGTCGAATAGTCACTTCTCGAAGCTTCAGGACTTTGGGGCTACGGGACTTCAGAGCTTTCCTCAACACTACTCCTAATTTCTTCCAAACTTCAAATTTCCGAACTGTGCTACTCTGGCGTTTCTAGACTCCGGTGCTTTGGGACTTTGGGCTTCGACGGATTTTTCATTACAACTCAATATTTTCCCTGAATTTCGAAGTGGTTGATTGATCCAGGTGGATATCGATGGCCACCCACCTATTCCAACTGGCTCATTCTGGTAGTTTTGTTCCTATTTTTCGAGTCCCAAACTTTCAGGGTTGGTTTGAGGCCCTAAACATCGTTTTTAGGGCTCGCCACAATAAAATTGTAAACAAAGTCATATTATGATAGCAACATGTGTATTCCTCGGGAAGACCTTTCCAACAAGCTATTGTGTGCCCCAAATGGATATTGAATGCCAAAGTTACGCCCCCGGGAAGTTGATACACCAAACTACCCAAAACAGGGTCCACAAAACTCTTGGCTTTTCATCTTCTAGGGTTAGGGTTTTGGATTTTCTTTATGCTAAAAATAACTTTAGAGCCTCATTGTAAATCATCTTCTTACATATGCGAGTAACCGTCACATCTCTTCTTAGAGATAAGTTGCCACCATTCTAGCAAGTCTTTCACTTTGTATTTTACAGTCTTTGTACATTTTCGCTCATTAATAGAAAATTGTGTATTATTGTATCTCTGTGTTTATGGTTTCATCTCTGATACATTTATTTTATATGATTAAATATCCAAGATATCTTAGTACATTTCTTTATTATATCTTCTCTCTCGTTTCGTGCTGAAAATAATCCGGATTAGTGGTATCAAAGCAAGCTGATCTTGATCATTTTTTAGTGCATGTCCCCGACAAGGTTTTGTTGGTCACTATAATTGCTTATTTAACTAAAAAATCAAGTGCTACATAAATTGTCAACCCAGGGAAGTTTGTTTATTTCAAAGTTAATCACACACTGTATATGCTCAACCTCAAAAGCAATCTAGAGTTGTAGTAAAAATACACAATTCACACTTTGCCTTGAACAAACTAAAGTTCTACTTTGAATTACAGGAAAGCAACCTACCTATTGCAGAGTTCAAAGTTTAAAGAAATAATTATCCAAAGAATCCTAGATTACATTAAGAAAATAACAACCTAGGAAAGAAATCCTTCAAGATGCTACAAAAGGAAAGACCAACTATTCTGTAACAGAGAACGGGACCCTATTCCCCAAGCAGGAATCTTCAGCACCTGTTTCCGATCATCACGCTTTCATGAACTCATTGCTAATTGAAATGATTGACACACACTGAAGGCTAACTATATCTAACAGACAACAGGACCCTATTCCCCAAGAAGGAATCTTCAGCACCTATCCCTGATTATCATGCTTTCATAAATTCACCAAAAAGGATTGCTAACTAGGATGATTAACAGTTACCCAAGCATGAATTATATGAAAACAATGTAACAACCAGTAAAGCATAGTTTCAGCAAGACAGAGTTCAGTAAAGTAGTGTTTCAGCAAAACAAAATTTAATCAAGGCATGAACATAAATAACACTAACACACTACAAATCTAATGGGTAAATCTTGTGAAGAAGGTGGGCCCTCCCTTCTCACAAGATTCCCCTGAAACGAGAGGAACTAGAAAGAAATGCTCAGAACAATCTTGTATTCATCTATCAACTATGTCATGTTACAATGTCTGAAGTAAAACACATCCCTCTCTGTAAATCCTTTCTTAGCCAAAAAGAAGGTCCTCTCTAATGATTATTTCCTCTTATTTAAAGAGGAGAATCCCCTCGATACAATTTGATCATCAAATTACATGTGCACATCTAAATCCTATTCTTAGTCAGATCAAATCTCTATACTGGAATAGGATATCCTGGTCTCCCGTAACAGAATGCTATTACAATTGTTGAAAAGGAGTTGAGTGAGGTGTTGTTGTTGCGGCTGGAGTAACAGCTTCCTTATTTATCTTCTTGTTACTGTTGTTGTATGCTATTTCAGCATCACAAATCACGGGTTGTTTCAGCAACGGGATTTGCGTTCTGACTATTTCAGCAATGTGGTCTCACGCAGCAGCGATGGTTAATTCTGGCTCAAGGTGCGGTTGTTGTGGTTAGTGTAACAGCTTGTGTTGTTGTTTCAGCATAGACCATGGAGAGTGTAACAACTTTTGTGTGAGTTGTTGTTTCAGCATCGTAGACCACGAAGAGTGTAACAACTTCTTCTATGTGAGTTGTTGTTTCAGCATCGTAGACCACGGAGAGTGTAACAGCTTCTTCTGTGTGAGTTGTTGTTTCAGCATCGTAAACCACAGACTGTTTCAGCCACGGGGTTTGCGTTCTTTGATTGTTTCAGCAACAGGCCTTTAAACAACAATGCTAATCTGCAATTTGAACTGTTTTAGCACTTATATATTTTTGATCAACGGTTAAGTATGAGAGTAATGTAAAATTATATGCAAAACATATTAAACATATAGTAAAGAGAAGAGATGTTGTATACCTTTGGAGAGATAGGGTAAGGTGATAATATAAGTTTAAATGTAAGTGGAAAAAGGATGTAGTGGTATCAAAAAGTGTGAGCAAAAAGGTACATTGTAGGGTCCTAACATTCCCCCCAACTTAAAATGTTGCATGTCCTCAGGCAACTTCAATCTGAATCAGAATCTGGATACCGACTCTGAGCGTGGAAGTTACTTAAGCAGTAGTTGTGGAAGGTGTTGTCTGTTGGAGCTCTAAATCCTTGAACGCGTTGTAGCCTTTGCCAAGCTGTTGTTCCGACCTTCTTGGGAAACTTATAATGGACTTGATATTTCTCTGCTGGCATCCACAGGATAGGAAAATGAAACTGATAACCTATCCATATTTCAGCACATTGCTAAACACATTTGATGTAGCTAGGTACCCTGGAAATTGTTGTTTCAAGATTAGTGGGGCTAAAGGGATTGTATTCCTGTCTTTTTTCAGTAGATTGTTGCCAAAACATGTTATTTTCTTGTAGGGTAGCAATATCTGTGGATTTAATGAACTGTTGACAATCCTGCAGCACTATTGTCTGTAGTTTCTGAATGTGTTGAGTCATCCCTGGTTTCTTCAAAAACTGATAATACTCTGTAACAAAGGTGGCATCATTTTGTGGTTCTGGCTGTATCCAGAGAAGGCGGTTATCCTCGTTATGCTTGGCAGCTAGGAAGTCATCCTACCATATAATATGATTGTTAAGGAAGGAGGTGAGTGCCCGAATCTGGATGTCACCGACAAGAGGGTTAAGGTTAAGTTGTCGGTTCTCAGGGATGGCCTCATTATGAAAATATACCTCATAGAGGAGGTGTTGATCCATAGCAGAGGCTTCTGCAAAGGTTTTAACAAAATCTACTGGATTTAACACTGCATGGGGTCTTCCTTCTTTGATTGATTTAATCTGAAACAATGTAAGTCATTCCATGAGGAACAGAGAGTAATTGCAGGATGGTTTCCTTGTAGCCAACAACTTTTGTGCCAAGTCAAATATCAGGAGCAATTTGCCTTTTAGCTCTTTATTTTGTTTCTTATAGGCACGGGATTCCTGGCGTGTTTGCTCCAAAGCTTCCCAGTTTGAATAGATATGGTTTAGCCAAATTAGTCTGTGTTCCTGCAGGCTTTTGCCCTATGTAACAGCAGACTCTTTTTTCCATTTGTTCATCATTGCCTGCTCATCCCATGGTTGAGTTTGTGTTCAGCATCACAAGTGATAGCCTGAGGTAGGGTCTGAGTGGCTTATTCCACAAAGGTGTGGGTATTAATCTGGATAGGAGGGGCAGATTCACCAATAGGCAATGTTTGTACATCTTTATTAACAAAAGCAGGGGCTTCAGATTTGACAATTGTTGTAGATCAGGGTTCAATTTTAATTTTGGAAGGTCCTGCTGGTTCTTGTGTAACAACAAGGTTTTTTTCTTTGACTGCAAAAGTCGTAGGTGCAGGGGAAGCTCCTGGCATTGGAATTTGAATTACTTTGTAGCCTGCTTGATAATAGATGTCCCCACATTGACTGCACATATACTCTCTATACTGATTCTTTGTTGTATTTTCCTCTGTCATGGTCGCTATGCGAGCTAGAGTGTACAATTTAAGTTCCTTCCCGTAGGCTTCCTTTGCCATGACTAGCTCTTGCTTGTAGGCTTCCAGTTCAGACCTTAGGGACTCATTTTCTTGTAAGATAGAGGCCATTGTTGGTTTTGGAAGAGGGGTGACTGGTTCTTGTGTAACAATCACAGCAACACTAGCTGATTCTTTTGGAGCAGCTACAGGATCGATAGTTGATTCTTGTATTTCAGCTTCTTGATGTAGAGAAAGTAATGTTGTAGCAACCTAGGCATCTGATTCCTGTATCTCGGTAACAATATCAGCAGCTGGTTCTTATGTTTCAGCAGTAGTTGGTTCTTGTGGGATAGCTATAGCTAGTTCTTGTGTTTCAGCTACTGAATGAGTAGTTGGTTCTTGTGTTTCAGCTACTTGATGAGTAGTTGGTTCTTGTGTTTCAGCTACTGAATGAGTAGTTGGTTCTTGTGTTTCAGCTACTAAATGAGTAGTTGGTTCTTCTGTTTCAGCTACTTGATTTGAAAAAGATGATGTTGCAACATACCGGGCCTCTGGTTCTTGTGTTTCAGTGCCCGTGGGTGGAATAGGTAAAAATTCTGGATTTTGGGAGGTTGGAGGTGTACGGGGTTTTAACCGGATGGGTTGGGGATTTAGGGCAGTGGCAGTAGTGGTTGTTCTTGTTGATGCCCTTGTTCATTTTCTTTGTACAAGGGGCAGAAAAAAGGGAATTTGCTTTCGTTTGGGTGGGGGTTTTTCCTCAGTGATGGGACAAGGAGAGTTGTCTGGTTCAGAATCATCGCTAAGTATATGACTGGTAGGAGTGGATGATTCTAGTAAAATGTGGGGTGGGCTTGGTATGGTAGGGAGGTTAATTGGATTGATTGGGTCTATAGGCAGACTGTTAGGTACTTCCAGAGGATCTGGAGGGTTTTGTGGTTGCTGTTCCTGAAGATTTTCAGGAAATTCAACAGCTTCTTGGGGGTCTATGGGTGGGTCGTTTAGTGGAGGGTTTTGTTGGGAAAAACCCTTTTGGATAAGAAGTTGAGCGATACGATGATGGGTGAGGGAAAGGGCGGTATTTTTAGCCTTTTTACAGTAATGTGACATATATTTAAGACATCCGAGCAAATAATAAGGAATGTTCACCAATCTAGCATGTTGTAGATGAGACAACATGACAAAATCATACTGGTCGACTACCTGGTATCGGCCTTCACAGGTAAGGTAGTGCTTGACAAACTTTTCAACTTTCGGCCATGGAGGCGGCAATGAGCTAAGTTGGACACCCCGGCCTTTAGGCTCAATTTGTTCCCCTGGCAAGAGGAAATCCTGTTGGGCATTAAGGATGATATGTTTGCGGTTGAACCAGTGAATGCCATTGGTAGGGAGACCCGAAACCTACGCTATATCCTCCTCTGTAACTGGAATCCGAACCACTTGAACAATGGAATGATCTTCCTGAATATTTCGAGCGAATTGAAGAACCTGTTGTTGATCAAATCCCTGGAGCCTCTGAAAATAACCGAGCCATCCTGCTTGCAGAAAAAATTGATGAACTTCTGGATACAGTTCTAATAGGGCTGTTGTGGTGGGTTTGTACCGTATAACAGGCCCTCCCATAGCTAACAGCTCAGTAAAATGCACCGTCAGAGAGTCGAGTAACCGCTTCTGTGCAGAGTGAGTTTTTCGGGTGAAGGCATGCAAATGGTGGTAAAACAACGAAAGGATGGTAAAAAGAGAATGACGGTGGTCGGTTCGTGTGAAATTATGGTATAGGATTTCGATATCCCCCCCCCTCAAGTATGGCTGAAATAATGATTTTACATGAGTGGTAATTATGAGTTGGGATCTTCTCATTAACTATAGTTCAATTGTATTTACATATAAAGTTTACATACCTCTTCTTTACCTTTTGATTCGTACTTCAAATAGAATATAGTGCCTATCCATAATAATTCTGCAGTATCCATGGCAAAGACTTTTGATTTGTTAGAGGAATTGTATCAAGGATTTGTTTACTGGAAGGACAAAATGTAGTATGAGAGCGCAAAAGCTTATTGACAGAGAATGCTGAAAAGTTGGTGTTTCAACAACAGGGAAAGAATAGAGAAATGTTTGTTGAAGAGTGATGTTGCAGAATACTGCTGAGGAAGTGGTGTTTCAACAGTGGCGACATGTTGCTGAGTAGTGGTGTTTCAACGACAGAGAGAAGGGAGAAAAATTGTTGAACAGTGGTGTTTCGGCAATGGAGGAAAAGGCAAGAAGTTGTGGAACAGTGGTGTTTCAGCAATGGGGAAAAAGGGCGAAATTGCTGAACAGTGGTGTTTCAGCAATGGGGAAAAAGAAGAAGAAATGTTTCACAAGATGAAGCTTGGCTCTTCTTGAAATAAGATCGTCCTTTCTTGGTAGGCCTCTTCTTTGATCGAGAATCTGCAAAAATCAAGTGTAACATGTCATTTCTTGACAGGGATTATTAGTAGACTAAATCTAATCTAATCTAAAGAAATTAAATTAAAAAGAATTAATTGCAATGAGGGGTAGAAGGCCCCTCTAAAAAGAGGTAATGAGAGTCTGCCACACATGTGGCCTTAAAATCTTCTTTGGAAATAGGGCGTTGGTACAGACGGAGCCGATGACCATTTACAAGTAACGGTGTTTTAGAGTCATCGATTGTGAGGAGCCTTACTGTTCCATTGGGTAAAACAGTGTCTACTTTGTAAGGTCCAAGCCATCTTGTACGTAGTTTCCCTTGAAATTCTTTAAACCGAGAGTCATACAGTAGGGCCCAATTACCTTTTTGGAATTGCTTATGCTTGATAGTTTTGTCATGCCATTTTGATCTTTGTTGTTGAATCATAGTTGTCTGACGAATGGCATCTAGTCTTTTTTCATCCAATTCATTAAGCTGTTGCAACTTGGTTGTCTATACATATGTCAAATCAAGGTTGACAGCTAAAGAAGTCCTTAAGGTTTTGATTTCAAATTCCACAGGAAAGACGACACTTTTTCCATAAACTAATTCATAGGGAGAGAATCCTGTAGTATTTCTCCAGGTAATCCTGTAGGCCCATAATGCTTCAGGGAGCCTGTGAGACCAATCCTTTATGTTTTCCTTCACTTTTTTTGTGAGAATGGCTTCTATTACTTTATTTTTTCTTTCCACCTGTCCATTGTCTTGGGGGTGGTATGTTGTAGTCATTCTATGTTGAATATGATATTTTTGAAGGGTGGCTTTAAAACCATGAGAAGTGAAAGGAGGTCCTCCATATGTAACTAATTCTCTTGGCACTCCAAATTTGATGAAGATGTCTTCAAATAGGAAATCTAGAACTGCTTCTTCAGTCACTCTATGGAGTGCTTTAGCTTCCACCCATTTGGTCATATAATCTGTGCAGACCACTATGTAGACTTTTTGATTAGATGGGGGGTTAATGGGTCCTACAAAGTCTAAGGCCCATCTTTCAAATGGTTCGAGTACTATATAGGGGTTTAATGGAATTTCATCTCTATGATTAGGTTGTCCCATTCTTTGGCAACTATCACAGGCCCGAACATATTTCTTTGCATCTTTGAAGAGTGAGGGCCAATAATACCCCATCTTGAGAATTTTATGTGTTGTTCTTTTATCAGCAAAATTCCCTCCACAAGGGCCATCATGACAAGATTTTAGTAGATCATAAACTTCATCTTCTCTAATGCACCTTCGGATTTCTTGATCAAGTCCTGTGTGGAAAAGACACCCA
>ML787865.1:103957-132826 GCA_009831015.1 Picea engelmannii | reverse complement strand
TTTAAGACTACAACCATACAAACAGATGTCCCTCAAGCAAGCCAAGAAGGATAATAAATTATCACCAAAGTACTATGGCCCTTATAAGGTTTTGCAAAAGATTGGTACTATGGCATACAAATTGGAGCTGCCTGCATCTTCACTAGTACACCCAGTTTTCCATGTTTCATGCTTAAAGAAGGTTATAGGCGACAAGATCCCAGTTCAAACTATATTGCCAGAACTTGTCGAGGAAGGAAAAATCATATTGGAGCCTGAAGCCATCACTGACACAAGAATTCGCCAGCTGAGGAATAGATCCATTTCAGAGTATCTCATTAAATGGAGGAAACTATTGGCTGAAGATTCCACTTGGGAAGATGGGTATTTTATACAGAAGCATCCAAAGTTACTCAAGTGTTGCAAACAACACTTGTCTCAAGGGGAGGGGCATGTTAAGCCCTAATATTGTCTCATTACCCCTTAATTGGGGCATATTATATTAGTAATGTTATTTTATTTATGTCGACTTTAGGCCATTAGTTGTAATTATACCTCCTAATCTCCTATATATACCAAGGAGACATTTTCATTTTGAATCATCTTGTACTGGAACATTTAAGTGGGGTAAAAGGAGGTTTCCCCCTTGAGGAGGCTTATTATCTGAAATTATCTCTTTTTCAAGGTGTTGAGTACTTTTTCTGAGGTTTTTCTATGCTATATTGATATTTGGTTCTTAACAAAAGGGAATCCTAGGCTAGGCTAAGGTTACAAAGTCTCCAGGAAGGATTTTTTCCCTAAGATTCCACTCACAATCATAGATTATAGTCCCTCATTCCCCACATTCATGTCCCACCCCAGGGAGTGTGCCCCTTCTCTACTCGACAATCCTTCGACTACTGCACTCCCCTTCGAGGGCTTAAACAATAGGCCAGACATCAAATCTTAGAGCACTACCACTGTCGTGAGGATCTCTCTAGGAAAATCACTTCCCTTACAACCTCTCTCACCTGGAGAGAGGTTCTCATAGGCATGACAATGTGCTTCTTCAGTCTAGCTCCTAGGCCAATCTAGTCAGGGTAATAACAACAAAAAAATTAGGTATGGGATCTAGTAATAGAAACAAGCCACCCCAGTCCAGAGAGAAATGTGGGAAACAACAACAAATTGGTTAGGGTGTGATATGGATCAGGCATTGTGCATACATGCTATGCTTCAAAGGAAAAGTACGGGTTAGCTTCACGGGGTTTACAGGTTTCAGAGCTTGCATGAATGTTGCAGAGGTCAACGATGGAGAGGATGGCTCTATACCATGAATCCGTGAGTGAATGGGAAGTCTGGCCAGAATGGTCAAGAGACCCCCACAACAAATTGATTTCCCCACATAAAACTGCATGTCCCAAATCAAGCACCTATCTTCATGAAGCTGCATGAGCTCCACTTATCATTCGTTCCCTTCCCATGGGAACTTAGGATAACTTCAGTTATTTCCCAAACATTAGTCTTTAGGAAATAATAATATAATATTATTCCCTTAGAGATAATCCCTCTAGCTTAGCCCTTTTTCATATCCTCTTAGCCCTTTCCCTTCCCCTAACTAGTGGAGCTTAGTACCCCATAACTCTTTCTTTGTGGTCGGTCTACACGCAGTGATGTGCTTTTTATTTTAATGATATGCATAATTACATATCCAAAAATAGGCTCACTGGCCTTAAGTGATCCAGGCTCTCCGGCCTAATATTCACATAAGCCTCCCATCTTATAAACACTTGGCTCACCAGCCTATAAACATAATTACAATTTAGTAGGGGCTCAACTTTGGGGTATTACAATTTGACTCATATTCTTCTTGATATTTCCTTTGCTATTGGTCTTGTTTCTCGGTATACGCAAACACCCCATGAAATCCATTGGGAAGAAGCTAAAATGATACTTCGATAGGTCTGAGGTACAATTCAATTTGGGATACATTACAATTTACGGGGGACTCCTTTGTTGGTTGGTTTCACCGACTCGGATTGGGCCGACGAACTTGATGGTCAAAATTCTACTGTAGGTTATGTTTTTAGTCTTGGTTCTAGACTTGTCACTTGGGCTTGTAAGAAACAATATATCATTTCTTTTTCTTCAGTAGAAATAGAGTACTGAACAATGATTAATGCAAGTCAATAATCCTTGTGGCTTTGATAGATCCTTTCAAATTTTGGATTCCAACAACGACATATGACCACCCTCTGGTGAGACAATCAGAGTGCCATCAATCTCACCCAAGATATAGTTCAACATTAGTGCAACAAATACATCAATATACACATTCACTTCATAACAAATCTCATTCATGATTGAGTTATTGAAGTGCTCGTTTTCCCCACAAAAGATCAAGTTGCAGACATTTTCACAAAGTCTCTTACAAAAGCAAAGTTTTCCAAACTTTGATCTATGTTAGGAGTTCAGGAAATTGTAATTTAGGGGGGATAAGCTCTAATGCCTCCTTCCTTCTCCTATTGTGTTTCCTTTGTAAATCATTCAATCCTATCCCAAGTTTTTCTTAAGGGGGGATATTAGGATATTTAGACACTTAGGAGTTAGTTAAGATCAACTAGGTTTAATGCATCATTAGGTTAAAGTGTGCTTCTCCAATATGAATTTGTAATCCAATGGTCATGATATGTTCTAGACATAAATTAATCTGACGACTCATATTCTCCTCAATATTAACAACTACATTGATCCATGGCTTAAGACCTTATTGGTCCATGATCTCTATTTAAAGATCATGGAGGGTCATTTGTTGATGATCGATTGTGAAAAATTCTCTTGTAATATTTTTCTTTTGCATTAATAAATTTCCTCAAGTGATCACGTTGGCTAGGGTCATGGATGTCTCCCCATTGGGGTCTTACCATGTAAAAACATTGGTGTGTTGATCTCTGATCTGGTTGTGTGAGTGGTTACTGAAGGTGTTCATTCTCTATTGGATTACCCTATGTTGTTGAACAAGAAATGATCTTGATTAGGATAGGTTAGAATAGATGGTTTTGAATTTGTTTTGGTTAGTTAGATTTAGAATTAGATAGAATTATTTGGAGGACAAATTATTCTCCTCCTTTGTAACAAAATTCTCAGTGGCAACTAGGCCTACAGATTGGTCAGAACTTTCCATACCAAACAAGAGTGAGTCTAATTGGGACTCGTCATCATACATTTTCCCATACCGATTGACAAACCATTCCGACCCATCAATAAAATGGTATTTTGTTATTATCGAATCATTATTTTCTGAGAGTAATATTTTACGCTCAATAGAAGCATCACAATTAGATTCAAAAAAATGATCACCACAAATATCCCCCTTATATAGTTGAAATGATGTTTGAAAAGAAAACCCAAAATAAAAACACTTCCATTTAACTACACTATCATAATAACAAACTAATCTATCAAAATGAATCTTGATCTAGATTATTTTGAGAATGAAATGAAGGTAGAAATATAATAAGAAAATAAACAGATATATTGTCAGAAACACAAAGATACAATAATGCACAATTTTTATTAATGACAGAAATGTATAGAAGCTGTAAAAATATAGAGTGAATGAACTCGCTAGAATGGTGGCATGTTATCTCTGAGAAGAGATGTGATGGCTACACTCATTCACAAGAAGAAGATAATTTTTACAATGAGGCTCCAAAGACCTTTTTAACACAAAGAAAATCCAAAACCCTAACCCCGAAAGATGAAACGCCAAAAGGTTTGTGGGCCCCGATGGGGGTAGTTGATACATCAACTTCCCAAGGGTGTAGCTTTTGTATACGATCTTTGTTTGTGGCGCACGATAGCTCATTCAAAATGTCTATCCGGGGACTACACATTTTTCCATCACACTCTGGCTAAAGCCTGTAGTGTGATTGTGCCACGCCCAAAAAACATTTTTTAAGGCCTCAAAATGGTGCCAAAAGTTTAGGACTCGAAAAACTGCCAAGGTGGAAACTCCCATTTTGAGCCAGTGGAATAGGTGGGTGGCCACCGATTTTAGCCTAGATCAATATTCCCCCCTTAGGAATAAATGGTCTCCATTGTGTCAAGTTACCGGGGACACTTTGGTTGAATCTGAACCTTGGTGAGTTGCTTGTCTTGCTGAAGAAGTTGTTCGTCTTAACTTGTTGAAGGTTGTTATGAACCTATTGTTGGAGGGGTTAGATCCATTTAACCAATCTAGTTGCATGATCTGCCCGAGTGTGGGAGGAATATGTCAATGAATATGCAACAAGAAGAGTATGAAGGGAGTTTTTGTAACTTTTCTTGACTGGGAAGTGTGGAGGCACCTCTGTAAGTGCAGTAAGAATATCTTGGTGCTCTTCTACAATATGCTTCTATTGGATAGAAGGGTATTGGTTTGAGGCTTCAGTGATTGAAGTGTCCTTATCTTCTAAACAGATCATGAAGAGGCTAAACTTTCTAGTATGAGAGATTATTTTTTGGCACTGTTTTATCGAGACAATAGTTAGAACTATCTCTGGTATCTTGTAGAGTTGACTCCCCAGAGTAACAATGACACTATAGAGTTGAGACTCATAAACAACATGACGCTTCCACATATATGGTTGGTCTAACATAACATCACAGACTTCCAATGTGGAAACATAACACAATACCTCATCCTTGAAGGGATTGATGTCGTATGACAGGCGACACTACTGGTTGACACGAAGATCTCATCCTAGGTGAAGCCATCCAATGTTGTATAGCTGCGGGGGTGGTGTTGTTGGAAAACCCAACTGCTTGACGACCTCTGCTAAGATAAGGTTCTTCTAGATTACACTATCAACAATTAATTACAGCGGGGTCCCCTTCACCCACATCTGTGAATGGAAGAGGTGGTGCCCCTCCTCAGGATCCTCTGTTTCTTCTGGTTGGATTGTTGTGGTCAGGAAAATAACACTGGGTTTTGCATCAATGATCTATCTCCTTTTATTATTGTCTGAATTAGAGGCCGAGTCGAGGCTCAAATCTGTTTCTTTGAGCTCAACCACCAATGACTGTTTTGAGCGACATTTATCGGTGTTGTGCCAAGGGATGTTTTGGAAGCTGCACCAATTCCTAGTGTCCTTCTTCATCTTCCCAATGCTCTTATTTTCCTACAATTTGGATTGGTTTTCTTGAGGTTCGTTGCTTTGTGAGTTAGGGATTCCTTTACCATACTTTGGTTTTCGTGGATTTTCATACTTGAACTCCTGCTTGTTCTGTTGCTTAAATTTCTGCTCGATTTTGACAACATATTGATAAGTGAATCCTAGTGTAATATCCCTAAGGCTGAACCCAATTGCAAATGTAAATACAAATGTACATAATCTAGTGATCTGATTTGATATCATTTTGGTATACACATTTCATGGCATAGTGCGCGCATGTACTGCGTAGTAAAATGAGGAAGTGTGCACATTCTGGGATACCGCGCGCAACATCTTAAGTGCACATGATGTAGAGGCCAAGGAGCCTTGTGTATCTAATATGTTTTATAGGCCGGTGAGCCAGTATTATAAGCTAGGATTATGTTTTGATTAGGCCGGAGAGCCTATATGTTAAAGGCCAGTGTGCCTATTTTTGTACATATCTCATATTTAATATAAAATACATCACTGTGCGCAGACCGACCACGATAAAAGAGATGGGGGACTAAACTCCACTAGTTAGGGAAAGGGAAGGGGATAAGTTAAGGAATATTATATTAATATTCCTTAAATCATAAAGTATGGATAATTATGTTATCCTAAGTTCTAAGTTGGGGCCAAGTGGGCCAAAGTAGCTTCCAACATGACAAGTGTCAAGTTGGGGGCATGCATACATATTGTTGGACTTAGTTCATTTTAGGGAACTCTCCATCATTTGGACCATCATATTTTCCCTGATTCATCCATCACTGAGATATGCAGTCAATCATCCAGGAGGATTGGCAGCCATTGAGCTATCATTTGTATCTTCATGACTTTACCTGAACCCGTATCCAGAGCCTTCTGTTGGGAAACTGTTAGCTTGGGAGATGGATTGAAGTGAGTTGTCAGGCCCATGGGATATTGAAGAGGCAAGTTTTCAGGCCCGTGAGCAATTCTCTAGGTGAGAGAATTGTTGTGGATTGATTTCCCGAAGGTGCTGAACTACAACTGCAGGGCTCTGAAGGGTGCTGAAGTGGGGCAGCCAAGGGACTGTTGAGAAGAGAAGGGGCACACTTCCTTGGGTGGGACAAGCATGTGGGGAATGAGGGACTATAGGTTGTTACTTGAGTGAGCACCTAAGACGGAGTTGTTCCTGTTGTTCATGAGCCTTTAGCCTCGTTAGGAACCCCTTTACCCGGGTGGAGTTTAGTCCCATCTTGGGGGTGACTCACTGTTGAGAATGATGAACAGTGTAGTCTAAGACTGGGAGGTTCGTGGAAGGTCTGAACGTAGTTGGTGATATTCTCACAAAGATAAGTGTCAATTGTGTGATTAATTTACATGTTGCATTGTTAGTCATGTGTTATTTTTATGGGTTTATCCTATGCGTGATTATAGTTGTCTGTATGCTTATGGGTATTGCATGTATATATTTACTGCTATTTCAGTGTGAATTCATGCATTTACATAGCATATTTTTATGTTCACGTTTTATATATATTAAGATTCCACAAGATTTCTGTGTGTGCATATGTTTTAATTGCATGTAGTTAGAAAATTATATGAGACATAACTTAGTTAGGATGCTAAGTATGTTACAGTACGTTCTACACAGAGAATGGATGTGTTCTCCGGTGTAGCAAGGCCTGGCCTGTTTGAAGGCTGGGAATGTTACAAAGATGGTTTCAGAGCTAAGTAAAGTGTCTGAGGAGTAGGCATGTCCCGACCGGTGTGAGGCCGGGGTGTGTCACACCTAGTGATGAGATGTCCAGAAACTCCATTTAGGTTTGGATATACTTGTGTAGAACCCCATGGTATTTTAGAACCAGATTCCCCTTGGAGTCTTTGATACCCATCTTGGTGTGCAAGGTATGGAAGGTATTTTTGAACTCTGACATTGTTTGGCCCCTCTCTTGATGCAGCATGGTCCATCTCATGTACTGGCCATCATAGTTTCCCACAGGGTAATAATTCTCCTTAATCGCATCCATAAAAAAATCCCAAGTGGGATCGACCCCAAATATCCTAGACTCCTCTATGGAATTTTTCTCACAATAAGTTTCCCACCAATGTTTGACATGGGGGAGAGCCTTAAGGAGTGCAAAGGTGATATTTTCTCTTTCAAAAAAATTGTGAATAGAGAAATAACCTTCTAGCAAATTTAACCATTTTTCCAAAGCATCTGCATCGATCCAACCTTGTTGGCATAGGGGCAGACCTAGGTTTCAACGCTTCAACAACGCACCAACAAAACTCTAACTACCGACCCTTTTGGAAACACCTACGAAGCAGATGAAGTCTCACCCAAGGTAGAGGCAGGGGGTGTTGTAGGACTCAGGTGTCTACAACCAGGCTGGGACACATATCTGTGATTACAACACTTAACAAAGAACTTAACCAACAATATGCATTAGTTCTTGAACCTCATTCACATCGCAGATTAAACCCTTATTACAGATCAACACAGTAATAATACAAATCAAGTACTTTCAATCACCTAGCACATAGCATTATCTCAGGTCTAATATTCAAATACCATTAAGTACTAAGAAACAACATCAGATGCATTCATCATACATTATAACATCAACACTAAGAAGATAACCACATAAACAACATCAATCACATCGCACAAAGCACATCAAGACACTGGATATACGTGGTTCACCCCAGTGTGGGGCTACGCCCACCAACTTCTTCTTTTCTTATTTATTAGTCTCCAATCTTCTTACATTCATCTTCTCCTGTGCACAAAGCCACAAATCCAAGCTTCACACTGTACAGGTGATTTGTGCATAGTGCACTAGATCCACCTTCCCCAAAATCAAGTCAAGGCAAAGAGCCAACTCCTTAATAGCACAAATCCTTTCACAATATGTCACATGGAGCAACTTACAATCTCTTGCACTAAGACAACATTACACTTACAACAACTTGTGCACATAGCCAACCACTAGTAGTAGTACTTTCTACATTACATTCCTTCCTATATATACTTTTACAAAAAGACCTAAACATGGGTAAACCCATGGGCCGACATCCCTTAGCCTATTACATAAACCCTAAAATCCCTTTGTTGGGTCCACAAGCCCGCAAAACAAGCAAGATCCCATGATCTTAGCTATGCTTGGGAACTCCATCTTCGACCAGCCTGTAGAAGTCCTAAAAGTGGTCAAACACGACCAATGTTTCCTCAAAACTTATTCGAGGGCCATCAGGCCCCCAACACTCACGTGTGACTCATCCCGAGTCACTCAGATCTGGGCAACGCTTCTTCAAAGGCCTCGATCTTAGCTCGAGCTGCCTCGACTTGCCGCTTCACTAGAGCCTCTTGCTCGACGAACTCCTGAATCACTTTCTCGGTGACAGGCCCTTCTAGGTGTTGTTCTACTATCGCCACTACTTGGTCTAGATGCGAGCCTTGTCCTTCAATCTCTTCAAAAATCGTGTAGGCTTCATCCTGCACCGGCTGTAGTCTCTTTGTCACCTCCATGACTCTGCTCTAGATGGCAGTAATCTTCTACTGGACCGTGCGCTATTCCTATGATATTTTCATCTTATCGACTGCAGTAAGCAGCTTCATATGTGCTTGCACGGTGGATGCATGCTACTTCTCCTCCTGTAGTTGTGCTTCCAGTTTCCTCAGCTCCAGATCTTATGCGAGGCATTCATAGGTCTGGGCAATTTGGTTGCTCAACTGCTTACATTCTAAGGCGAGGGTCTTGATCCTTCCAAATGTGCTCTTAGTGATTTCTTCCCTCTAATCGCGCACTTCTTGTAGAGTGCTTGACACTGCTTGGATATCTAGTTCCATTACTCGTACTTGAAGCTGTTGAATGGCCTCAATGAGCTTCCCCAATTGAATCTCGGCTGACTCTTCTTCCTCCTGTGCCAAGCTCGGCATAGAGAGAAGTGCTTTAGTCACTGCATCTTTGACAGCAGTCTGCTCTGTGAGCAACTGGTATTTTTCTGTTTGCATCTTCACATTGTCCTCCTCGTACATCGCCCAAATTTCATCTTTCTCCTTCTGCGCAACTCAAAGTTTCTCTAAGACCTCCTCCTTTTCTTGCTTCAGGGATTCTGTAGCCTACTCCTTTTCTTCTTGGACTCGCTGAATTCGATCCTCTGTTGCATCTGCCAGCCTTCATAATTGGGAGGGCTCATCCCCCAATTCTGCGATCTTCGACAAAGAATACACAGTAGGTACTGCGCGGCTCGAATAGATGGCTTGTTGTATCTCCTTCAGCTCCTTCTCGATTCTTTCATGTAGTGTATCCTACTTTGCTTCATGTCGTTGCAAGATATCTTCTGAAGAATCCTCCATGGATGGGATGATGAGATCGACATCATCCACTGTGAGTACATTCTTCGACTGAGGCTTATTGGCACAGGTATTATTTCTTGATGAGGGTTCCTACGAAGAAACCTTCCTCTTCTTTGATGTTTTGGCCTCGGTAAGGGGATCCTTTGGCGGTGTAACTTCACCTTTGTATTTCTTTTATCCTTCTTCCCCTCCTTATTCTTGGTTCAATTCGTCTCCTCCTCCTCCTGCGGGTGAATCAAGCATACTCCCCTCCAAGGCGTTGTCCTCCTTATCAGTTTCTATGTTCTGCACTTCCTCCTTTTTATTCTTTTTCTTCGCGTTGGTATGTCCATCATGTTCGACTTGAGTGACCAATGGACTTTCGATGATGTCAGGTTCAGAGAGTTCTGCATATTCCACCGGTACAAGGAAATCTACAGGCCATTCTTTAGTGATCTCCTCCATATCTTCGCCGGTTAGCTTATAATAGGATTTCAACTCCTCCTTACTCTCATCCCTTCGTGTAGTGATGTAGATAAAGTGTCGATCTACATGGAACTTCACCAGTGGTCTGTATTGGTGCAATGTGTTCAGTGTCATTCTTGGAAATGCATCAATAGCACGCTTCAGTTGCTGGTAGTAGGCATGGAACACTGCATTCGACTGCCACTGCTTCGACATGTCATTTGTATACCACAAGGTGGAGAACCTTGTGACCAACGGCTCGGATGGCTCAACTTCAGGAAATGTCGCTCCTTCTGGCATCTGCCAAGTGACAAATGAGATTAATATCAGTAACCAACTGAAATGAAATTCATACCCTTGATCCTGCGCTTCGCGACAGTCCTTCTCGAGTTTGTTGATGAGGTAACTCAGCCAGTTCATTTTCATTCCTTCTACGCATTTCCCTGTGAGGTCTACTACGAATCTTGTGACCTGTGTTGGACAGTTCTTTCTGACGAGATTACCAGCTCTAAGATGACAAGCTAGGCACACTGTGCCATCTTGGATGGAGGCTACCTTGTATCCTCATTTTCCTTTTTCTACATCGCCATAGTCTTCCTTTATGTTCTGTGCCAGGGAGCGATTGGAAGTCTTCCTTGGGTAGAACTACTGAGGGTATGATCCCTACATGCTCAGTCCTGTGATGAGGTGGATCAATGCCGGATCCACAGTGACATGCCTGTAAAGCCATAGATATCCTCTGTGATAGAACGACAAGAGGAGTTTAACGCAAGTGTTAACCTCCTCATGTCGACCAAAGTGAGGGATCTTCATTAAATTTAGGATCATCGACTGTGCGATCTCCTTAATCCATGGCTGGGAGACTATGCGCGGATTCTTCCCAATCATTTTCATCAAATATCGATGTGATTCGAGCATCGCATAGTTCTTCTTGTCTCTGAGGTTAAAGTTGTTATTCTTTAGAGCTGGGATATGTCCTAACTGGGGTCCAACTACGCGTATCCCCTTCGGGATGTACGTAATGATCAATGTGTATTCAAATTCACATGGAATACTGTTGCGGTTCACCCTGCCAACCAAAGGCGATATGTACTCTGACAAGACCGACAGGATCTACTTCGCGTTAGCTAGATCATCGTGGTTTTTTCTTCGCTTCTCAGTAATGGGTCGGCTAGAATGACGTGCAATCAAAGGGGATTCTTGCAACCCTCTTGTATTCCTATAGACATAACTTTCTCATCCATGAGCTCGACAAGAATCTCCTCTACAGACTTTTCTAACGCGCTATGTTCGCCTGACATTCACACTTTAATCGACTAGATCGGGTAGGCGAACAAACATTCATGGTAATCAAATGGATGGCAAGGTCTAGAAAACACAACGTAGTATACAATCGATTCTCAGTTAGCTCGGATAATCACGGGTGGCAAAAAGTGGTCCCGACACAATGTCCGTCAGGTTAAATAATCGCGCGTTGTAACAGATTCCTCCAACAGGAAGGAATGCATCCATCAATGCGAATCATTCCATTATGACGCAGTCCCAACAATCCAATGAAGATATTTCTATCAATAATTGTGTTTCTAGTCGTTCAAGGGCGTTATTCTAACAGCCAGGGCACCTCCAACAGTCATCTAGCTTTACCATGGCGAAGTCCCATTCTACGCGGTTCTGCTGTTCCGGCAAGGTTCAGGGCCTGCAAGCCTGCCTTCTATGAAGTCTTCACTGGAACTTCGTGTAGTTTTTCCAACTTGGATTTCTTCTTACTAAGATTTATTGCCTTCTTTCCTATGAAGTGAGGCTTTGGATTCCTTTTTCCATTCTTATTCTTATCTTCTCTTAGCATAGTGACTTCATGTTGCTGATGTTCTTTCAAAGGGTTCAAAGGTAATACCTCTTTGCCAACTAGGTCCTGAGTGGACATACTTTCTTCGTGCATGGATAGGTCCTTCAAACCTTTTTGCGCTCTTTCAACCTCGACAGTTGATTCTATTTCCTTCTTCTGCTTCAACTCAACTTCTTGTTCTTCGATCGGTCGATCTATTTTTCTAGCTATGAGATCCCTTAGTTCTTTCTTTTTCTTTTCTGCAGCTTCCTCCTCTGCTTTCCTTCTGATCTGATCCTTCTTCATCCAAGTCTTTCCTAATACAAGTGGAAAAGGGGCACTATTCTCAACAAACTTAATGACTTCAAATTCTCCTTCAATCGATGTTCCATGAGAAATCATAGGTACATTAGTAACTCTTCCACATAGGGTTATCATATTCCTTTAAACAAGCCTATCCTTCCTAAAGAAGGTACCATAGCAGGCTTTCCCAAAATTTCCCAAGTGCTTTCTAGCATAATGTTCACATGTGTTTCCTCATCCAATACACAGTCAATGTCAAAGTCTTCTATTCTTGTAACTATGTGTTGTTTTTCTTTCAGGGTCTCTGGTAAACTGATGTCTCTGTGATCATCCATTACTTCTTTTAACTGTATTAGCATAGTCTCTGACTCTTTTTCTGTATGATTCTTTAATATATCCTTAGTCTCTTGACCTTCTTTATAGTTTTCCTGTCTCATGTTCATCTTTTCAACTTTAGCAATCATCCTTGGGAAAATCCTCAAACTCATGGCCAATAGCTTTGCAACAAAGACAAATAGGACCTGTACCAGGGCATTCCTTAGCAAGATGTCCCGATCTTCTACAATTATAACATAGTGTTAATCCTCTCTTTCTTTTAAACGATCCCCGACCTCTCTTGTACTGTGCACTAGGATCACAGTGCTAGACTTGCAATTTGCAAAATTTCTTTCTAGGTTCTTGCATCCACTTATTAGTCCATAAATTCTTTCTATGCATAGGAATAACATATCTTTCTCTATCAAATTTATTGAGATCAACTCTTTCTTCTAACTGTGCCCTAGTTTTCAGACAAGGAAAAAATCTATCAAACATACCTAGATTCATACTTTCGAAATAAAAAATTTCACTTATCTTACCTTTAATAGAACACAAATCTTTAAGATCTTACCTCTTTTCTTCAGATCAACTTTCTTTCTTAGCACAGAGCTTCGCAAGTTAATTAGAATATTGTGCACTACAACAACAGATCTACGCATAGAGCTTTTTCTTTTCTTCAGTTCCCAACAATCATAATTTTAGGTCCCGACAACATAACCATTTGTTGGCACAGGGGCAGACCCAGGGTTCAACGCTTCAATAGTGCACCAAAAAAACCCTAACTACCGGCCCTTTCGACAACACTTGCAAAGCAGATGAAGTCTCACCCGAGGTAGAGGCAGAGGGGGTTGCAGGACTCAGGTGTCTACAACCAGGCTGGGACATAGATCTGTGATTACAACACTTAACATAGCACTTAACCAACAATATGCATTAGTTCTTGAACCTCATTCACATTGCAGATTAAACCCTTATTACAGATCAAAGCGGTAATAATACAAATCAAGTACTTTCAATCACCTAGCACATAGCATTAGCTCAGGTCTAATATTCAAATACCATTAAGTACTAAGCAACAACATCAGATGCATTCATCATACATGATAACATCAACACTAAGAAGATAACCACATAAACAACATCAATCACATCGCACAAACCACATCAAGACACATGATATATGTGGTTCACCCTAGTGTGGGGCTACGCCCACCAACTTCTTCTCTTATTCTTTATTAGTCTCCAATCTTCTTACATTCATCTTCTCCTATGCACAAAGCCATAGAGCCAAGCTTCGCACTGGATAGGTGATCTGCGCATAGCACACTAGATCCACCTTCCCCAAAATCAGGTCAAGGCACAGAGCCAACTCCTTAATAGCACAAAGCCTTTCACAGTCTGTCGCACGGAGCAACTTACAATCTCTTGCACTAAGCCAAGGTTACACTTACAATAACTTGTGCACATAGCCAACCACTAGTAGTAATACTTTCTACATTACATTTCTTCCTATATATACTTTTACAAAAGGGCCTAAACATGGGTAAACCCATGGGCCAACATCCCTAAACCCATTACATAAACCCTAAAATCCCTTTGTTGGGTCCACAAGCCCGCAAAACAAGTGAGATCCCACGGTCTCAGCTCCACCTGGGCGCTCCATCTTCGACTAGCTTGTCGAAGTCCCAAAAGTGGTCAAACACGACCAATGTTTCCTCAAAACTTGGTCGAGATCCAACAGACCTTCAAATATGGGAATATCAAAATTCACTTGTACCTTGAATGGGGCAACGTCTCCAAAAGTGACTGCTTGACGAAGACAAGACTGCTATTAGTGGTAATCGTTGAAGGATTTGGGAACAATTATCCAGCATCTCATTCCTCTGTTGCGTGAGGGCTTCCGTGAGCAACAACCTGATGGGATCTTTTTCTCTCTCGTCTCTCTTTTCATCCACCATGGGAGGTCGCTTGGGCTGGCGAGAGCGGTTATCCTCAAAAGAAACTAGCTCGAGACCCAACTCTCTATACCTTGACCTCGTCGGGGACATGCATTAAGAAACGAAAAGGAGTAGGCTGCTATTATACCACTGATCCAGATTATTTTGAGAACGAAATGAATGAGGAAATATGATAAGAAAATACACAATATATTTCCAGAAACACAGAGATACAATAATGCACAATTTTTATTAATGACATAAATGTACAGAAACTGTAAAAATACAGAGTGAATGAACTTGCTAGAATGGTGGAAACTTATCTATGAGAAGAGATGTGATGGCTACGCTCATTCGCAAGAAGAAGATGACGTTTACAATGAGGCTCCAAAGGCCTTTTTAACATAAATAAAATCCAAAACCCTAACCCCGAAAGATGAAACGCGAAAAGGTTTGCGGGCCCCAATGGGGGTAGTTGATACATCAACTTCCTAAGGGCGTAACTTTTGCATACGATCTCTATTTGGGGTGCACGATAGCTCGTTGGAAAGGTCTATCTGACGAATACACATTTTTCCTTCACACGTTTGCTAAAGCATACAATGTGACTGTGCCACGCCCAAAAAATGATGGTTAGGGCCTCAAAACGACCCCATAAGTTTAGGACTCAAAAAACTGTAGAAAAACTTCTAGGGTGGAAACCCTTGTTTTGAGCCAGTAGAATAGGTGGGTGGACATTGATTTTTGCTTGGATCAACTCTACAAGATTTAAACTTTATCTTAATTACTTATTCACATTTCAAACAAACAAAACATTGATAAATAATTTAATATCCTAAAGTGTTCAATTTGTATATCAAAATTACTCTACAAGATTTAAACTTTATCTTAATTACTTATTCACGTCTCAAACAAACAAAACATTGATAAATAACTTAATATCCTAAAGTGATCAATTTGTAAATAAAAATAGAAATTGATAACCCATTGAAATCATTATATCTACTAAAAATGCCATTCTAGTATTTTTGTTAAACACTCAGTGTGCACATGTCATCCAAACTTTAGATCTCTAGATTAACACTATTAATAAGGGACAATTCTAAATGTTCTATGTTTTATTTTTTATTTATTTTGGCAGTCATCACCATAATTTGATTATGAAATTCTTGGTGAAATGTCAATTTTCTATTGCTTAAATTTCATTTTTGAATGTATAAATCGATTTAGTACCCTAAAAAACCTTTAAAACACTTAAATTGTGCAATCTCAACAACTTAAATATACAATTCTAGCGATCCTTCTAAAATTTTGACCGAATTTTGGAAAAAACTGATAAAAAAATATACTTGAAAAAAATTAAAAACATAAAACGTTTAGAATACACAATAAAACATACGTTTATAATACACAATTAACCAATGAAACTTGCTCCATACAAATTTACAAAACTTGCTCCATACAAATTTACATCTATTGTTATTTTGATAATACTCAAAATAAAGACTTAATTAAAATATGTGATTTAACAATAATTTGGTGATCTCTTATGGATTTGTTTCTCTCTACAAAGCCCTTCAACAATATATATTTTAGACTTACCTAGGTTAAGTTGGTGGTATACATAGATATAAGGTGACATACAATAGTCATGACTTAGGTCTTTACCTTGGTGTATGTTCTAGTCACTCGAACTATACCAAATCTCATTGGAGTTAATAATTGGGTGGCAAGAGGGCTGTCAACGCTTCCAAGATTAAAGACACTTGAATTTCAACACTCAAAAAATAAACCAACATTAAAGTGAAGACCTTATGTGGCTTATCTATTGGCACGGCCGCTTCACTCGCGCTCCACCTCATCTCATTCTATCGGCAATCGATCCTCTCGTTCGATCAACAAACTCTTTTCCTTTCTAAACTCTCAAGGCACTTTCTCGCAATTCCAATCCACCCCTCATCAAGCAAATGGCATCCACAGCGATTGTCTCGCCATCTTCATCCACCCTGCACAGCAGACAACAGCCCATTTCATCGCCAAATGCTTCAATAATCCAGGTAAGTACACCAAAACTGAATGTCACCCACCTCAAATTCATCTAATTTAGACAAAAACAAATTTCAAAACATATTTCCTGCCAAAAACACTTATTTTTGCTCGTTTGGGGTACACATGATCAGACATCATGTTTCTTTGGGATGTCCTTGTTTGAGGCCAAGGGGGGTCTCTCCATCTCCAAAGCATACAATACCAACACCAACATTACCAGAACTGGTATGCCACCGGTAATAGTTCTCTCCGAATGTGGCTCCCATTGGCTTCTTTCCACTGTTTAGTAGCATCTTATAGATTAATGCCTACCTGGTTTCTAGGTGAGAGCAAGGACTGCAGGTGCCTCAAAGACCATAGAAGTTGACGTGGATAAACCTCTTGGGTTGGCATTAGGGCCGAAGTCTGGTGGTGGTGTTTTAGTCACGGTTTGTTTCTCTCAAAATCCATAACTCTCTCTTCCTCTCTGAGTTTTGAGGGTATATTTGTTTGTGGATGATGAAAATTGGACCCATTTTTTCAGGGAATTGAAAATGGTGGTAATGCTGAAAAAGCTGGTTTAAAAGTCGGGGATCAGGTTCTGTACACTAGTAGTTTTTTTGGAGATGAACTTTGGCCAGCTGACAAATTGGGTTTTACCAAAACTGCCATCCAAGCAAAACCAGATTCAGTTTATTTTGTAGTAAGCAGGTTAGCATCTCTTTCATATCCTTGCTAATTGTCTAGTTGTAATTGAAAATTTTAGTTATTCTGGCCTAATGGGATCACTTTCAAGCGCGTGCCTGTGTTTGTTAACAGGGCCCTGTGATCTATCTGTGAAGGAAATTATCATATGAGCCCTTGATATGTAATATGGGTTTTAGAAAGATTTAGGTTCCTTAGCATAGTTGTTTACAGGTCTGTTTTTGATGTTGTGATTAGTGTATGTGTTCATGACCATGAGTTTGAGAATTGAACTCGTAACCAGTTATTGGCAGTGACTTGAGATTTGAGTGAGCCTTGTCTTGTCTCTTTATTTTACCACATTTTGAATAGGGGTCAAATGAATATTATGTGCTTGCAGAGGTGCAGAGGTCGATGTGAAAAGATTGCCGAAAAGACCGGCCCCTCCTCGATTTGGGAGGAAACTAACTGAGGCTCAGAAGGTCTGTTATTTTCCCCTCCACCGATTCAGTGCATTTTTATTACTTCTGGTGTCATTTCTTCTGATCCATTGGAAAACATGTTGACTTGATTACCTGGATTCTCACAGGCTCGAGCAACACACATTTGTCTCGATTGTGGATACATATACACATTGACTAAATCATTTGATGAGCAGGCAAACCCTGGCCTCTGCTATTGATAATGTTTTGAATTTTGAGTACATATGAATAGTGTCTCATGGAAGTTCGATGTGTTATTGTTTATAACCTTGATGTTGTAATCAACCTTCTTGTTCTTGTTGTTAATGTTCGCAGCGGGATGATTTCGTCTGCCCTCAATGCTCTGCACCTAAGAAGCGTTTTGCAAGGTATGATGTGGAGAAAGGAAAGCCAATAGGTGGCAGTTTGCCTCCAATTGGGGTAATACTTGGACTAGTTGTTGGCGTTGGAGCTGTTGGTGCACTGCTTTTATATGGCCTTCAATAATCATTTACAAAATCACTCAATTGGGTACAAAACTAAAATTCTTGTTTCTTTGCTTGAGTGGAGGTTCAAAAGAAGTTGCAGAAATGTCTAGTTTTGAGGATCATATCGTGTTCATTTTGCAAATATGAAATGTAATGGGTAGTGAATTATGCCAGTTTAGTATTAGCATTGGAGAACCTATCTCAACAGATGGACTTGGAAAGATCTATTTCAACGCACCAAAGCTGGATTTGTTATATTATGAATGGAATTCTGACAAACTACCCCAAAGGGTAACTCGTCTGTATATGCATATTTTAATATGTAAAACTGGGTTATGTCATTCCTAAAGATCCATGTAACAATCGCAGGATGTCCTAAAAGGTATGTTACAGCTTTTACATTTCAACAATTTCTTGGTAATGTATTTCTTTTACTTGATCATTTTAAGATTTCAAAAATCTTCATTTTATGTTGTCAAAGCATAATTCCCACAGATTATTTTGTAAGGACAAATTTCAGGAACGGTGGACTAACTGTTGCACTGACGTAGTAGTGCTAACATCATTCAACAGATATTTCTCTGAAAGTGCCCTATATTAGATATGCAGAAGTTCTGTTGTCTCTCATCTGCTTTCAAATGTTACTACCTAGATCATCTTACAGCTCTGGCCAAAAATATTTTACAAAGAGATAATCCAGACTCTATTCTTATCAGCTTTTGTCTGAATAAGCAAGCAAAACAGATCTGCTACCCTGATGAGCAAACATTGTTCATAGCTATCCTTGATTGATAGTATGTGAGTGCTATTCCTGTTCATTTGTTCTGCAATTCACAAAGCTGTGCTGTTCAAATTATCATAGGAGCTTTTCTAACTAACTGCAAGTATGATCTTATTCTAAAATTGATACAAATTGAATAACTTGATATTAATTGACATGATCATAAGGTGCTTTTTGTAAATTAGCATGTAGGAAGATCTCGCAGTCATCTCTTTTTCTTCAAATCTTGTGCATAAGCTCAAAGGAGGTCTTTAGCTTCTTTTCTCCACTCTGAAATGTAACAGACCAGTGCTTGTATCCTGCACAGTGCAGAGTGCAGATTCTGCAAGAAGGAACCGTTACAAGACTTAGCAGGTAAAGCATAGACCTACAATGACAGGAGATTTAAGAATCTATATGCATTTCATTTTTCTGCTAGCCTAGAATTAATAGCTGCTAGTAGCCATAATATTCGGTTGGGTATTTCACATAGTCTTGTGTGCATGTTTATCAGCCTAGTCCAGAGTCTGAATTGCAATGACTCTATTTCATAGCAGATTCTTTTCCTTGCCATCACTAGCCAATGGATGGAAGCAGCGAGTTTTGCAGAAAGGCACATATACGAAGGGATGCTTGACCTCTTTGGTGCAAAGTAATCTTATTTAGGAGGTCTTGGAGGCTGCATAAGTTATAGGCTTTTAGGCTACCCAAACCTTGTACAACCATATTCAAGAGGGATTGAAGCTTGCAATGGCTAGCTTATCAGTTAGACCACTCAACTTTGTGTGTTCCATCTTCCAGACTAACTCCGTGACTGATAATTTTCAATTGAATCTCAGATACATTGTTGTCCGTTGAATGCAAGGTATGCAAAAAATAAGAGTGCAGCTATGAAACCAGGAACAGAAAATGACACATGCAACAAGAATAGATACATGAAAGGGGTCATATATGGAAATGAGATTATGTTTGTTTGGTTAGGGACATTAAATCAAGGCTGTAGCATTCAATTTTTTCACTATGTCTCCATACGCACTCTACTATTTTCATGAATCCTAATTGGGCCCTATAAGTAGGCCATTGATGGCTTAACAGGTTGCATTCCATTAACCACGTTCATGTGGTAAGATCCACCGATATGGCTAAATACATGTGTTCTCAAGCTCATTCCGAAGATGCAAATGAAAGATGGGAGTGAAACTGATGGTGACAAGTCCAGTTCAAAAGTTCATCACAAAGGATGTATTGCGAGGCAACTTCTCTGTTCCACATGCTGTAATTGATCATATTGCATATGGCAGTGCTTGTGATAGTCTAGCCACTTGCATTTTGGTGGGTAGAATTCCTTTGAGGTTTGTCATCCTAAGTTTGTATAAGTAAGAAATTTATAGGTAGGGGTCCTTTTAGATGAGCCAATATGAATATTTCGCTTAGCCACTTGCATTTTGGTGGGTAGAATTCCCTTGACGTTTGCCATCCTAAGTTTGTTTAAGAAAGATATTTATAGGTGGGAATCTTTTTTGATGAGCCAACATGAATACTTCGCTTAGGTGAACTTAAAGTTTCATGCTTTGCTCTTACTGATCTTTCTTATCAATAAGTGTAAATACAACTATTGGGCAGCATCCTATGCACATACTTTCACATGATATATATGAGCATACTTGAATTCTCAGCACATGATTCGTGTATGTAGGAGTTTAAGCTCCCATTGCAGTCACATGAAATTCATTAACTTAGGAGGTACTTGTGTCACTAATAAGTAAACTTGTACTATTGTGGTTTCTGTGGTCAATTTTGGAATATTTTTTTCCAGATGGATTTCACTTCTATTTTGGAATATTTTTTTCCAGATGGATTTCACTTCTCCTTGAGCACTGGGAAGAAACTCTAGTGCCTTGCAACTCATGTTGGTGGAAATTCTTTCATTGCATCTCAACGGTGTATAAACTACAGAGTACATGGCAAATAGTAGAGAACGTGCACATGAAATCTAAACAGTAACTAGCATGGACATTAATTACTGTCCTTGGGTACAAAGAAACTACAGAGTACATGACAATTAGTAAATTTCAAATGATAGCTGACCTAATTATCAGCTATTGAAAGAGTGTTGTTGACAATGATGGACCTCAAGATGTGTTCGACTGTTTTGTCCACTTTGCATATATACCATGACCTCATGTTTGTTACATCAACTGTTTTGTCCACTTTGCATATATACCATGACCTCATGTTTGTTATGCTCCAATTTTAGTCATAAACAATGTCCATGACACTCCTTATCTACCATTATACCATGAGCTGATCTTTGTTATTCTCCAAAATTTAGTCATAAACAATGTCCCTGACTCTGCTTGTTAGATGTCTCTCTCCAAAATATAAACACAATGTCCCCGACTTTGCTTGTTAGATGTCTCTCTCCAAAATGTAAACACAATGTCCTTGGAAATCCCTTTCTCAAAGGGAAACCCACATGAATACTAGTAGTGGGTTTCCTTTCTTGAATATTTCAACCCTTTCGTTGTTAGTGATTGATGTAGCTTATGTGGTGTGGTGAGAATTCTCCCCCTGCAAACAGGTTGAGTTCCCCTCATTTGGGTTTCCTACAAGTGAGACAGCCTCTAACAAATGGAGACTAACATCCTCCTAGCAAACCATTCTATTTTATTGCGGGAGGGTTGAGAGAGAAGGAGAAAAGGTGTGTGTACCTGATTTCTAGCGTTTGTCCTCGTCGTTCCAATGGTTGAGCTCCAATCCAAGCAGTGCCCTCACGAAGTCAAACCCGCAAGAACAGAGGAACCTTCTCCTACTACTATCTATGATTAGGTAATAACAACCCTACCTGCTGATAACTTACACAAAGTGATCAGATAAACAAGAAATGAACAAGAAATTCTAAGAGAAATAGGGCAAGTTCTTATATTAGTGAAAGCATGAAAAGGTTGCAACCATTGAATGTTGCCGCAATACTCTAAGCTTCTTTCTTCAGCCCTTGAACATGAATCCAACTCAACTTCTTCACATAAACAAAGGTTTGTCTCTCCTTGACAAGATCATAAGTTTGATATGCTTCTTTTCCCTCCCCTCTCACTCTGAAATGGCTTGGTTATATAGATGCAGGAAGGGCTAACCACTAGGATAAACCAGAAGTGTAGTTGAGGATAAGGTGGGATAGGTTAGGATTTGAGTTATTTTCATGGTTATACTTTCTCTCAAGATAGGATGAAAGAAGGATCGAACCATATCTCGATGGAAACAAGAAAACAAACCAAGAACTATCCATAATTTCCTAGAGAGATGCCCCTAGATTCATGGGATTTGACCAAATTTGCATGGACGCTCCCCCAAAGAGGTATACAGGGCATCCACGATGCCCCCCTAACACTGTGTCAAAGAGATGGATGCTCCCCCAGAGTGGGGAAGGGGGTGTCCCTGGTCAAACAAGTCTAAAAAGGCAAGGGGGAAAGTGGGATTTCGACCCTTAAATGATGTTTTCCTCTTCTTTATGATCAAAGGAGTGTAATGGATCATTCTTGCATGGTGTTGAAGTGGTGACACTTAGGAAAAGTGCGACAAATAAGGTACGACACTTAGTAGAATGGTCCATGACATTTGCGACATTAACGACACAGAGAAGAGTGAAGTGTAACACTTACGACACTTAGCAAAGTGGAATGTGACACTTGCAACACTTAGCAAAGTGTGACAAAATGGTGTATAATAGATGCCCCCCAAAGTGTGAGATCAAAGGAGAAAAACAATGGTTGAAACACTTTGTAATAATGTAAAATCAAGGGATTGAAGTCAGAAGACTTGTCGGAAAAGAAGACAAACATCCATCAAGATACATATATCATCCTCGAGGTGGGCATACCCATACTCGAAATAATCTAGCTCAAAGCATGGCTTCCGACCAATACATTGCAGATCCATGAAAGTACTGACTAAGGATATGGCCACCAAACATACAATGTAGATCCATATTTCCATGACTCGATAAAAAATGTAGCCACAAGATTGTACACAGTGGAGCTACAATATGATAGATCATAACCACAGACCAATACAACGTGGATCTGTGTCACATTATATATCACAAATTCATAATCTCCATCGTAGCCTGGGGAAGGAAGATAACAAAAATGAGTGCTTACTAAAAAGTCCCCCCCCCAGGGTCTTCAATCTCGATCCTAAATAGTACGAGTCTAGCCATGTGAATAGATGTCTTGACGTCGAACATGGTAGAAACCACTTGGTTATCGATCAATAATCTATACTGTTCACAAGTGTGAGGGAAATCACCAATGATGAAAATGACTCCCAAGGTACCCTGAGTACATTCCACTGAATGTGAATAGATTATCTGGATTCGAACACTCGTGGAATTAATCAATCAGAGGTTAATGATGTAAACCAACTACCGAAAACGAGGAAACCTGCCATTGGGGCATGCAGGTCCCACAATACTGACTGGTTTCTAAGTCTAGTTCTTGGATAATGTATTGGAGTCAATAAGAATAGACTTGTCGAAAGAGGGCCATGATGATTACCCCATCATCGACACAAAACAGATAAGGATAGTGATGAAAAGTGATGGATCAAATGATGATGAACCGACATAGGGGTGAAAATGTAGAGGTTGACTTCCCTTGAACATTGCGTGGCACAATGAATGACTTGGCAACATTGACTCAATAAAGCATGAAGACCAAGTATGATGACGCGACGACAACCAATGGATCTCTTTGAAGGAGTCGAAAGAGTATGATGACACATGGGATTCAAATAAGTGCCATGTCCAAGGGCAACATAAAGTTTCCATAATGATAAAAGACTTGACCCACTTCTCAAATTCCCCCCCCACCTAGATAAGCGAGTACCTCTTTGTTTTTTAGCGAGCTTGAGGAGGATAAAAAATGCTCAGTTAACTCATCTTCGATGAGTCCCATATTCACATGTTTAATGAACCTGGAGAAGGAATAGTTCGGTCCCAGATGGGTCCTTGCATATATTTTATGAGTCCAAGGAAAGAAAACTCGATGGTATTTTCATATTTTGAGAGTCTGAAAAGATTCGATAAAGAAAAATCCACAATGGACTTTTTCGTAAAGTTAGTATCTAAGGCCCGAAAAAGTATAAAACGATACCCAGGAGATCTCTTCTAATCATTCTTGACTAGAGTATGCCTTTTTCGTAATTAGTTTAACGAGGCCGAAAAAAGGGTAAACTATCACTCAACAAACGCCCTTTCTAATCCTTTTAACGAGTGTGAAAGGAAACAAGCTCACTCGACAATCTTTTCATGTCTAGGGAGTCTGAAAAGAGCTTAAAGAAGACTCCAAAGAGTTCATTTTTCGTATAGCTTTTACAAGTCTGAAAAAAATACAATAGTGGACTCGGTAACGTATTCTCATGTATTAATGAGCACGAGAAAGAACAAAGACTGAGCTTGGTAACCTATTCTCATGTATTTACGAGCATGAAAAAGAACAAAGACTAAGATCGTTCTAGAAAATACTACTATTTTATGATGGGAACGATCCCCAAGCGAGGATCACTCCTAGTAGGGTGTCTCCCTAGAGGTGTTCTCTCCCAACTTGTATGACAAAAGCTCTTGGGTTTTCTCTAGCATGATGCCCAGGGGATGGAGACCTGCCCCCCAAGCATCATTTCCTTCGACGAATTTTCTTCTTTCCTCGGTTACGTGTCTGTTACTAATGGGAACATTTTCACTGGGCAGAAGAAAAGAAGGTTCAAGTACGCGATCCAGAGTGAAACTCAATATGAATGGAAGGGGGGTTGTTTCATTTGTTAACGAGCTTAATAGAGACAATGAAATATGCTCGTCGAGTTCAGGAACTACCAAAGGATCAGATGATTCTAGGGATTGTCATGCCCGAGTCGAAATTATATTTAACGTGGAAATCTATGGAGTGGCAGGAGTAGGTAAAGGAAAAACCCCCATGAGCGAGGAATCCTTAAGGATACCCACCCCTACACTCTCAAGACTAGAATGTCCTAGAAAAGGGACATCAGTCGTCATGGCATTGTGGAGATCCAGAGTTATATAGTCCAGTTGGTCAATAATGATAGTTTTTCCTTGATGGGGAAATCATAGGATACGAAACACTGTAGATGCGACGACATTCATCGCATAGAACCAAATATGACCAAGTAACAAATTGTAATCCAGGGGCGCATCAACTACTTCGATATCGACCAAAACAGTCTTACCCTTCAATGTCACAATGAAATATTGCAAGAGTCTATGAGGTTGGAAACCACGGCCATCAAAAGCTTTCAAGGTGGTAGGAGACGGGGTAAGTTTAGGAGAACCTAGGGCTCTCCAACAAGGAAAAGACATGACACAGGTGGAGGCTCCGTCATCCAAAACAATGCGATGGATGTTCTTTCCACTTACCAAAGTTTGAATTTGTAAGGCTAAGTGGTGGGGGAGCCTCTCCTTAAAGTAATCCAGATTGAACATGATCAGATTTGACTCCTCTGGATCCATAGCTCCAATGACTGACAACATGGTTCTATGTTGACTCAGACAGTTTTGTAGAACTTTGAGGGATGACATAGCACAAGGTGCTTGTGCCAAATCTTCATAATGTTTTATTTTTGGGCAGCGCGTGCATTTGGATTAAATGTCACTTTTCGAATTACGCTCTTGGTTGGGCGTAACACTACTTCAGAGGTTGGTTTCTCAATCTGAAGAGGATTGGAAGACGAAGGAGGAGTGGATGTGGGGGGCTGATCGACAAACTTTTCCTTAGTCTGATCACCTGGAGGAGTGTCATAAGTGTTTTCTCGAGTCGTTACATTAACTGCCTTAAGCATGCACACCTCAGAGGCGCTTGAAGAAGCATCCCCATGGTGGGAACGACCTTCGTTGCCCCCTTGCGAAGGGGCATGATTTTGTGCAACCAAATTTTGCTGCTAAACTGATTGGGAGGCACCCTTTAGAAATTTAGCGGCTGCCTCACGATGAGTGAGTAGTCCATCCTCAACCTAGTTCCAATTTTTGAACTTTTTTTTCTATATTCAAAGTTCTAAACCCTTGCACACACCCCCCAAAAAGGAAATTAATCAATGTCTAGAGGGAGTGCCCAGCTTGATGAAGTCAAAAGGGGTACCAATTAGGGGCATATTTGACTCTTTCCAGCCTTGAAATAAGGATAAAGTAAAAATTAGATGAGGATCACCCCATATAAAAGGGGTTATAATAATTGCTTAGCACACATGCTTGAGGAATGCCCTAGCTAAGGAGATGAAACATGACAACTAAAACATAAGAACATGTATTAAAGTTCATCTTGGAAGGAACGCTCCACCTTATAAGGCAATATAAGGTGATTGTATGGTATGATCAAGGATTATGTATGCAAACAAAGAGGATTTCTCCACTATCTCGAGGTTTGAATTCTTATTTTAAGGAAGGAACATGTTAGAAGAGCATGGTTTGAGGAAGCACTTCAAAGGAGAGAGACGTGTGGTAGAAAAGACTTTTTCAAACCCTACTTTGAGCATCTTTCCACCTTTATTGAGGAGTGCCCAACTTTTAATTGTGGATCTTGAAGAAGTTTAATAATATTTTATTTTATTCTGACATATTGCATACATACTCCTCTTTATTTCTATTTTACTTATAATTTTTTATGTATATGATTGCTTTCCTTAATCATTCCAATGACTAGGCAAGTGCCCTTGGTATTTGTCTTAATCCATAGTTAAGGGACATCCTTGAAGAGATTATTCCTTCTTATTATGTGATCACGATCCCAAAAGTGGGAAATAGGAATGTTCCTCTTCATTTGAGCCAACCCCTCTCCTCTTGAATCGTTTGACTCCCTTGTAGGCTTCAATAACCTCACAATTGTGAAATTAAGAAAGATGAAACTCTATGTTTATCTCAATAAACATCGAGGGAATGACTATGTTAAAGATCTAAGAATAATCCCAACAACAAACATTCTATGCACAAAGGATCTTGAATCCAAGGACACTGATATGACCTCCTCATCCATACGTTTCCTTGGCCTGCCCACTGATATGATTTTCTCTACCACTATTGTCTTCCTTCTCCCATAAGAAAATTAGGTTGGTGTGATCCATATTATAAAAGTTGGATCTCAATGCAAAAAAATCATGTTGGGAAGTGTTAGAACAACTTTAGAATGTTAAACTTTTTAATTTCAAAACCTTTGTTTTTACCTTCTAAAATAAAATGAAAATCAACCAAAAACTTAGGAGAATTGTTTTTTTTTAATTAAATAAATCTATTTTCATTATATATCGATAAGGTGCTTTAAATATGATCCATTGAGGAGTTTTTAGCTGAATGGATCAAACGACTCTTGTGTTTTCAGGATTATAAAGCTGCGTGAATTTTAAAAGAAATCTTCCAACAATTACTTCGAGACTTCGAAATTCGGGAGTTTCAAACCATCTAAAGAACAAAAATCCCGAAGTTACAAAGCTTCGAAGTCCCGCAGACAGTTTTCCCTTGAAAATATTCTAAGCAGATCCACGGATGATTCACATGACACTTGTCATAAAACCTTATCCTGGGCTGACACATGTCATTCATTTTTAGCATTTGTGACAGATCATTCATGTCATTTTAGGTGACATTTGTCACTCATATTTTCTTGACACGTCATTAAAGATGAAGTCATCACTGCCACGTGACTCCAAGAGATTATCCTTCAGGAGGTAAATCAAATGATAGGTTCACGACCGCCGAAGTACCAAAGTATCGAAGCATTTGATATAATAATGAATAAAAAACACTTACAAAACTAATAAAACATTAAACAAGTTTAATTAATCGTAATTAAATTTCAATTAATCACTCTGTGAGTTCGCACTTTGTGATATTTTCATTGTTCTTCATTCACAACCCTCGAATGTTCAACTGCCAAAGTTTAATTGCATTTAAAGCTCATTGAAGTTAAAGATTTGGATAAATATTGTGATTCCCAGGTAATAAATTCCATAGATTTTTCTTAATAACTATTTTCTTAGTAGATTAATGTGAAAATTAATAGACTTTAATAGTTTTATGAATAAACGTAATTTCAAACTTCAAACCATTCCGCCATTTGCAATCGGATTTTTCACATCTAGTGTTGAGATCTTACATGTTTTTTCTTCTCATAGGAGGGTTAAATTCATGGTGCCATGCAAATCGGGAAATTCTATTGAGGATTCTAACCCAAATATTGATATTCTCCCAGACACTATTGCTCGAATCACGGATGCTATCAAAACTTGGAAACAAGTGTATGACATCTTGGAGCACAAATTTTTTCTATATCCTGATGATTCAGCTGAAGAAGAGGATGAATCATTCTCAACTAAGCTTAGGCTGGTGGCCCAATATACTGATATTATCCCAAACACTATTGCTCGAATCACAAACGCTATCAAAACTTGGAAACAAGTGTACGACATCTTGGAGCACGAAATTCTTCTCTGTCATGATGATTCAACCGAAGAAGAGGATGAATCATTCACAGCTAAGCTTAGGCTGGTGGCTTAGTCTGAATTACACAAGGTTGTTGCTCGACCGAGGATAATGCCTTATAATGACATGATAAGCTGGGCCCTGGACCATATATACATCCCAACCAGAAGCATCTTCAATCACTAGAAGACCTCTGTTGGCTCCTTTCGACCAGAATATATACAAGTAATGTATAAATTATCCTTTGAATCTAATTATACTTATAATTCAACATTTATATTGGATTTCGAAAGGAGGGAATGCACTCAGTATGGTAGAACCAACCATGATATAATCAAATCCTGGTGGGGTAATACATCCAAATTCAAAACTGATGCTCATGGCATATATTCCAGAACATCTTTGGATGCTCACATTTTGTACATCGCCATGATGCTCTGTCGATTATTCGGTAGGAAAAATCCTACACATTCTACAGTGGAATGGGTTTCCATAATCAATGAAGTTGTTGAGGGTTATAATTTTAACTAGGTGAAAATGTTATTAGATAACCTAGACAAGGAGGTTGTTGAGTATAACGCTTTGAAATCTAGAGGATAACATGCTCCCTTTTATATGGTCGCATACATCTTGGATGCAATCTGTTTTATGACTCATTTTCTGCTCATGAATTGGAGTTGGACCCCA
>ML787865.1:65085-103857 GCA_009831015.1 Picea engelmannii | reverse complement strand
GTATTTGTCTTAATCCATAGTTAAGGGACATCCTTGAAGAGATTATTCCTTCTTATTATGTGATCACGATCCCAAAAGTGGGAAATAGGAATGTTCCTCTTCATTTGAGCCAACCCCTCTCCTCTTGAATCGTTTGACTCCCTTGTAGGCTTCAATAACCTCACAATTGTGAAATTAAGAAAGATGAAACTCTATGTTTATCTCAATAAACATCGAGGGAATGACTATGTTAAAGATCTAAGAATAATCCCAACAACAAACATTCTATGCACAAAGGATCTTGAATCCAAGGACACTGATATGACCTCCTCATCCATACGTTTCCTTGGCCTGCCCACTGATATGATTTTCTCTACCACTATTGTCTTCCTTCTCCCATAAGAAAATTAGGTTGGTGTGATCCATATTATAAAAGTTGGATCTCAATGCAAAAAAATCATGTTGGGAAGTGTTAGAACAACTTTAGAATGTTAAACTTTTTAATTTCAAAACCTTTGTTTTTACCTTCTAAAATAAAATGAAAATCAACCAAAAACTTAGGAGAATTGTTTTTTTTTAATTAAATAAATCTATTTTCATTATATATCGATAAGGTGCTTTAAATATGATCCATTGAGGAGTTTTTAGCTGAATGGATCAAACGACTCTTGTGTTTTCAGGATTATAAAGCTGCGTGAATTTTAAAAGAAATCTTCCAACAATTACTTCGAGACTTCGAAATTCGGGAGTTTCAAACCATCTAAAGAACAAAAATCCCGAAGTTACAAAGCTTCGAAGTCCCGCAGACAGTTTTCCCTTGAAAATATTCTAAGCAGATCCACGGATGATTCACATGACACTTGTCATAAAACCTTATCCTGGGCTGACACATGTCATTCATTTTTAGCATTTGTGACAGATCATTCATGTCATTTTAGGTGACATTTGTCACTCATATTTTCTTGACACGTCATTAAAGATGAAGTCATCACTGCCACGTGACTCCAAGAGATTATCCTTCAGGAGGTAAATCAAATGATAGGTTCACGACCGCCGAAGTACCAAAGTATCGAAGCATTTGATATAATAATGAATAAAAAACACTTACAAAACTAATAAAACATTAAACAAGTTTAATTAATCGTAATTAAATTTCAATTAATCACTCTGTGAGTTCGCACTTTGTGATATTTTCATTGTTCTTCATTCACAACCCTCGAATGTTCAACTGCCAAAGTTTAATTGCATTTAAAGCTCATTGAAGTTAAAGATTTGGATAAATATTGTGATTCCCAGGTAATAAATTCCATAGATTTTTCTTAATAACTATTTTCTTAGTAGATTAATGTGAAAATTAATAGACTTTAATAGTTTTATGAATAAACGTAATTTCAAACTTCAAACCATTCCGCCATTTGCAATCGGATTTTTCACATCTAGTGTTGAGATCTTACATGTTTTTTCTTCTCATAGGAGGGTTAAATTCATGGTGCCATGCAAATCGGGAAATTCTATTGAGGATTCTAACCCAAATATTGATATTCTCCCAGACACTATTGCTCGAATCACGGATGCTATCAAAACTTGGAAACAAGTGTATGACATCTTGGAGCACAAATTTTTTCTATATCCTGATGATTCAGCTGAAGAAGAGGATGAATCATTCTCAACTAAGCTTAGGCTGGTGGCCCAATATACTGATATTATCCCAAACACTATTGCTCGAATCACAAACGCTATCAAAACTTGGAAACAAGTGTACGACATCTTGGAGCACGAAATTCTTCTCTGTCATGATGATTCAACCGAAGAAGAGGATGAATCATTCACAGCTAAGCTTAGGCTGGTGGCTTAGTCTGAATTACACAAGGTTGTTGCTCGACCGAGGATAATGCCTTATAATGACATGATAAGCTGGGCCCTGGACCATATATACATCCCAACCAGAAGCATCTTCAATCACTAGAAGACCTCTGTTGGCTCCTTTCGACCAGAATATATACAAGTAATGTATAAATTATCCTTTGAATCTAATTATACTTATAATTCAACATTTATATTGGATTTCGAAAGGAGGGAATGCACTCAGTATGGTAGAACCAACCATGATATAATCAAATCCTGGTGGGGTAATACATCCAAATTCAAAACTGATGCTCATGGCATATATTCCAGAACATCTTTGGATGCTCACATTTTGTACATCGCCATGATGCTCTGTCGATTATTCGGTAGGAAAAATCCTACACATTCTACAGTGGAATGGGTTTCCATAATCAATGAAGTTGTTGAGGGTTATAATTTTAACTAGGTGAAAATGTTATTAGATAACCTAGACAAGGAGGTTGTTGAGTATAACGCTTTGAAATCTAGAGGATAACATGCTCCCTTTTATATGGTCGCATACATCTTGGATGCAATCTGTTTTATGACTCATTTTCTGCTCATGAATTGGAGTTGGACCCCAACTAGTTCTGGGCCCATACATTTTTACCCCTCAAAAATATGGGAGGAAAATTCCAAAGATTTCTTTTAATAAATTTGTCACAATGTAGTGATACCCATTCATGTGGCTATCTACAAACATCCTCCGCCAAGAATCTCAAAACAGATTATGGGAAATTTGGGCGCAATTGCATATTAGTATATTGAAGAAAATTTCTCCTACATCAGAGTATTCGGTTTCCTTGTATAACCCCATGCCATTCCCAAATTTTTACCTAATAGACTGGTTTGCAGATAAGTGGCTTATCAAACAGTGGCAGGAGGAATTACCAAAGATTTGAAAGAAGCACAAAAAAATGTGTGGCCAACTTTTCCCATACAGGTTGGCATGTTCACATTATCTGATTTTTGTCATACAAAAGTTGAGGCTTCATCTTTGGAAGATGTCAAATTGGTTGATATCGAATAAAAAATGCATGATCCTCATAGGGTAGTTGAGAATCATTTATCCTAGTTCAATATGAAAAGATAAATACATGAATATCCCCCCTATGACGATGTTTTCGGGGGAGTTAGATCTTATGATAAAGTGGAAAACAAATTACAAAATATACCTCCAGATCAACATGATGGATTCCTCAAATTTCAGAAACATAGAAGGAACATCCTACAAAGATTTTACAGGGAGAAGCAAATCCTATTTCATCCTCACAGGAAACAAGAACTACTGAGCCCCAACAAAGCTTGACCAAGGACAAAGTTATAGAAGTAGTGAAGAATACAAATGTATTATCTAAAGAGGTGAAGACACCAATACTAGGTAAGCATGATCAGAAGTTATTAGTGCCCTTTGAAGCTTTCATGAACCTTGGACATGATTTTACCCTTTCATCACCAACTACTATTATTGTTATCCAAAGTGTCACGAGTCCAGAAAAATCCACTGCACTCACTTCCCTCATTCCATCATTAACTCCTATAGAAAAAAGTTTTGAAGTTCCCAGTTCATAGGTTATTCATATAGATGACCTCACACCTATTCTTCCTAAAGAGATGCCTCCATCAAGTTTCTTTTTCAATAAGAAAAGAAAATCCATCATTAGAAAAAAATCTCAACAGAAGGAGGGACTGATTATTAAGAGACACAAAATGATATATGATGGACATGGACGAAATGCCCCTAACTTTTCCAAAGGGGTTGCAGATTCATCAAGAGCCTTTTCCACAGCCAACCAATGGTCAATGTATATTATTCAAAAACAACTGCAATATAAGAGTCTTCTGGTTGAACATTTGTAAAATGAGATGCAACACATAGAACATACTAGCAGAAGTAAAATGAATTTTGACATGGAGCAAATCATACTGTGTTATCAACAATAGATGAAGTAGCTGCTAGAGGAACTGGAAGTGAGTGTCCAGGATTTACAGATGAGAAACTCTATTCTTTCTCAGCGAGACAGTGCAATAGGAAAATTTCATACTCGAATAGCTTTACTAGAGAACACACGAATAGATAATGCTGCATTTAAAAGGAAAGCATCCGAGATTAATGAAAAGATGGAAACTGTCCAACAAGATTTATATCAAAGTATGGATATCATTCATAAATATTATCAAATGATGAATAATTCCCTAAAGAATATTCATGAGAAAGAAAAGGAAGCCTGTGTAGCTAGATCAAAGTTCCAGGAATTTATGGTATGGAGATAGAAAATCAATATTCCTGGGCTTGCCCCTTTTTCACAGTATGAGAAGGTAAAAGGGGAAATGGCTTTAAAATCTTGGGAGACAAACCTTGAAGAAAGTAAGAAGCTGGCTAGGGAATAAAAAGAAGTTTGTCTCAACACCCTTTCTACTGTAGAGTTGGAATTGGTTGATTTCAATAGTAGTTCTATCCCTGATACACTGGGTCAAATTGAGATTGAAAAGAATAAAGAAAATTCAAGGAAAAATAAGGAAAGTATACAAAATACCATCCAACTGATAAATCAGGATGATTTGCAAAATATAAATGATCAACACCAAGCTACAACTCAGGCAATCGAAAAGATTCAGGAAAAGTTACCATTAGTGCATAAAAATGTATTTGCATTTGAATTAGATGAGAATGTTGAACCGTCCAGATTTGTTGTAGCATTAATGGAAATGTGTGCTCAGTTCAATGAACATAGAAAATCAAGCACATCTGTGAGAAAATAAAGGAGCTAATGAAGTGACACCAGATCAAGCATATCTCAGCAAAATCTACATTTTGTTGTTCATTTTTTATTGTATTCTATAGTTAGAGCAGCAAATGTGGAATGTCTAACTACTTTTAGTTAAGACATTTTTGTATAAATAAAAATATCATAGATCTATTCCAGGCTTCTTCTTGTCGAATGTAAAAAAGATAACTGATTGAATATCAATACCAAGAGAAGATAGAGATTATAAGTCTCATTTCTTTGAGTTATGTTCTTTCCTTGTATTTCCATTTCCTTCTCATGATAGCTTCTTTCTATGGCTCTTGAAGATTGAAAGATTTCAATTTAGTAATACATCTACTGTGATATCAATACATCAGAAGTCCGTTCAGTTACAGTTTTTCCTCTGTTCTTTCTGTGAGTAAAACAAGACCTATAATGTGTGTGATTTTATTCATTTTTAGTCATATGTCAAGGAAATATCTTCTAGTTTTCTTCTACTGCGAATGAGGTAAGATTTATCTGTAATTGATACCTTACTTTATTTTAATAGTTTTTTGATCATTTCAACCCTACATCAAAATTAAAATTATGACTCAGAGAAAGAGATACCGCCTTTGCATTTTATTATCATAAATTTCATTTGAAGCTACATCTTATAAAATTGAAGGTATAAGAAAGAATTACAAAAAACATTTCATTTAATCTTTGATGCCTGACATTATTATTCGATCCTAGAATCAATTTAAGGAACAACAAGAATGAAGGCATGATGACCTTCTTCAAATTGATCAAAATGGAATGCTTAAGGGGGTTGAGATTATTGGTGAAGTATATCCTTCCTAAATGCATTAACATGATGGAATAATTCTCACTGTGCTTGGCCATTATGCATGCTAACAACCAACCTCCCAAACACAGATGAGAAAACATCATCAACTCGATTCATTGGATTTATTTACAATGTGAAGGTTTTCCAGATCAATTTGGACAATAATGAAAAGTGAATGATGGTAACAACCAATCACCATTCTCAAGCGTGTTCACATTGTTCCCTCTAGCTTGGTCTCCTCCACCCTCAGTGACTTATGTCTCCTCCGATGTTGTGCCCTAGATCTCCTTCTCCGACGTTCCCTCGCGCAGATCTCAGGGTTTGGGAAGCTACTCATGGTGTTCTCTCCTCATCTCTCCTCATCTCTCCTCTTCTTATCTCCTCAACTCTCCTCGTCTGATCTCCTTGTGTGGTCTCCTCGCGGTTTTCTCTCCTCACGCATGTGCAGGTTTGAAATGTAATAGGTTTGAAATGCAATTTTTTTGTTTTTGGTTGGGATTATTATATATAATTAATATATATTATAATTATATATATTTAATAATTAATATGTATATTTAATAATTATTATATTATATATTATATGATAGGTGTTAATGTGTTAATAATCGCCTAACCTAGACCTTGAATCTACACCCCCTAACCTTCTAAATCATCGACCCATAACCCATAACCCTTCTAAAGAGGCAATGTGAATTATCCCCATTGCTCTGCATGTCAAAGTGAATAAATTCAACCAAGTGCGGGTAAAGGATGAGAGTAACTATGAATATCTTAAGGTATCGAGATGCCTCATCATCTAATTAGTGACGCGCATGAATGGATCATTAACGAGATTCCCCACTGTGCCTAGCTACTATATTCTAGAGAAACCACATCCAAGGGAATAGGCTTATCAGAATTAGCGAGGAAAGAAGATCCTCATGTTGAGCTTGACTCTAGTCCTAACCCATTCATAGTTTGGGAAAATTAGACCATAACATTTGTTTTTGGGAATCAAATTGATGATGGAAACAAGTGGGTGTGTGAGTCAAATTTGATTCTAGAAACCCTCCCATATCGTTAAGGCATGTGAATAGTCTATCTACGATCATGATGGTATAAAAATGAATGATCTTCCCTTGTGTCAACCAATTTGTGTACTTTGAAAGAAAAATAGGGTTTATGGTTTACATGATGAATTGATGATGGAAACAAGTGGGTCAAATTTGAGTCCAGAAACCCTCCCATATCGTTAAGGCATGCAAATAATCTATCCATGTAAAATTTCATTGCATACAGAAACAATTTGAAAAAATTTCAACATTAGCCCCATTCATAGGTCACTGTTTCCCATGTCTAGTCCTAGTACAATGTCTTTTCGTTGTTCCTTTTAAAATTCGTTCGATAGTACACACTATCCCGCATATAGTACTACAAGGGCATATTTTTGTGGTGTTGATTAAACAATGAACAAAAAAGATGGATTTTTTCATCACAACTATGACACACATACATTGTATATACATTAATGTAGAACCTGAAAGAAAAATGAAGAAATGTTGATGCAAACTTAAAACTTGTGTCAATCAATTTGTGTACTTTGAAAGAAAAATAGGGTTTATGGTTTACATGATGAATTGATGATGGAAACAAGTCGGTGTGTGACTCAAATTCGAGTCCAGAAACCCTCCCATATCGTTAAGGCATGTGAATAGTCTATCAATGTCAAATTTTAGTGCATACATAAACAGTTTGAAAAAATTTCAACGTTGGCCCCATTCACAGGTCATTGTTTCCCATGTCTAGTCCTAGTAGAATGTTGTTTTGATGTTCCTTTTAAAATTCATTCGATAGTACACACATTCCCGCATCCAGTACTGCAAGGGCATATTTTTATGGTGTTGATTAAACAATGAACAAAAAAGAGGGATTTTTCAATATCACAACAATATGGTTCAAACGAAACGAGACCGAGATCAGATATATAGAGTGGGTGTGTGAGTCATATTTGAGTAATTTGGAAATTCACATTCTTCTTGCCACATAACTCAAGTACCAAAGTCCCATGTTTTCAAACGGTTTCAATGAAGATTCTATAGAAATGAAAAACACGTTTATCGAAACTTCTTTGATGCAATACTATGAAAACAATGATGACATCTACGATCATGATGGTATAAAAATGAACAATCTTCTCTTGGTTTCAAGAATAATTTATCCTCTACTAAAAAAGGCCAACCATGTGAAGGTGGAAGATCATATGGCCCCTCCCCCCCCTTTACATCACTCTCAATTCCCCAATACCCAATCTATAAAATATAAAATAATCGAAAGCAACCTAGTAAGATTCATGCATAGAAACTACAAAAACAAAAATTACTGAAGGTAAGTGAAATTAGGTGTTTGTAAATGATATTTTTAGTTTACCACGTGCTTTAGTATATTTGCAACTATTTTCATGTTTCACATAATAATTAAACAACATGTAACATAGGATATAAAAATGTAGCATAAAACTTAAAAACATGTAATCAACCCATGACATAAGTAAATTATTTTAAGAGAATAATTCATACAAATTAAAACATATAGTCATGTACTTGATCCAACTCAACATCTGTATAATCATACTTATTTTTTATCTTCTTCTTCATCTAACTTGACATATTTATCATCATTCGGTTCAGAAACGATGTTTAAAGGATTAACGATATCATCATTGTCATCAATGTCATTTTCGATCATATTTTCATCTACATCATCATCAAGAACTACATTGTCTTCTACGCCTGGATCATGATCTTCTTAGTCTTCTTCGTCTGTCGACCTTGCATGATATTCCGAATCTGTTTGATCTCACGAATCTTATTCTTCCTATATATGATTATACTTAACTGACCTTCCTCTTGGATCATATCTAACAAGAAATGACCAATCCCTCTCATTTGGAACATTTGAGTAAAATACCTGTTCACATTGGCTTGGAAAAACATTGCGATCATGTCCTCTTTCAAACATTGTTTTTTAATCATCAGAAATCCGTTGGCATGTTGAATAACAATTCTTTCCTCATCGCGTTCATGCATTCATAACCTATACCATTTGATGTCGAACAGAACTAATTTGAAGGAATTAAAGTCACACTCAAGTATATCATTCAATTACCCATAGTATCTATTTTTAGATTCTCAGGGATGTATGCCACTCCTAGAGGAAACATTAGTGACCTAGAATACTGCAGTTATCCCACTATCAAAAGTTTTCCTGGTTTCATCCAACTGTTCGATGCGAAATTTACGACCATTGCACCACATAGCCTTGTGGTGTTTCAACCACAATATGCCATATATGTAAAGGATGCATTGCCAATTAATAAATCAACATATTTATATAATTTGGAAAGTATCTAAAAAATATATAAGTACACATGTAGTTACATTAATATAATACAAAATAACTGAATAAAATGGGTGAATTTGCTTACCTGTCCTTCTTTCAAACCATATGCTAAACCAATTTCCTTTTGTGTAACATTGGCATCTTCGTTACAATGAGCTTCTCTAACCAATTCAAATAGTCATTTCCATGATAACCTACCTCCATGATGGTGTTTACATCTTTCAATCCATACATTCATCCATTCAAGATTGTTTTCAATGTATAAATGTAGTGCATCCCAATCTTGAGAAACTGAATCAAAAAATCATAATTCACGAATATTAAATGTTAGTTAAAATGTCCATGGTAAATACTAATAATTTATGAAATAACATATATTAATATATTAATGAGTATGATCATATATACAAAAAACAAAAAATTATATCTATTAAAATAAATCTCCATAATTATTAATATATTACCTCTCATTTTTTTCATTCTACCTTTCCCCAATAATTGCTCCAGATGTTCAAATTTTTTGATGGAGTTCACATCCCAAATGCGATCCACTACATGCACAATTGGTACTGCTAATTTAGGAAGATACTGACTAATATACACCATGGATTGATATACCATATATACTTCCACCATAGAACCCTCAGGATGTGCTCTTTGTCTAACCAAACCCTTCAATGATTTCAAGTGCCTCTCCACCATCCACATTGACCTTGTGTGTACAGGTCCACAAATTTCAATCTCCTCAAATTGGTGTATGAGGTAGTGTTCTTGTGCATTGAAAATTGTTGGAGGTATATACTTTTTCATTTCACACATTAGCCGAGGAATTCTCTCTTCCAATACTTTATATCATCTTCATGGATTTCTTTCAATGATAACCATCTACATGAGATCATGACACAATAAAATAACATGTTTAAACATAACATAATATAATATATTACATTACAATTAAAACACATGTCATTAAATACAACAACAAATTGAAAGAACATTTTGCATATAAATCACAACTACTTACCTCATGTATTTTCCAAGATCATATATAACTTGTTTGACGTTGTTATCAAAGTCGTTTGGGAGAGATAGCGGTAGAACATGCTGTAACAAAAAAAAATGAATCGTTATTTGTTTCGAACAAAGTAGACAAAAACAAATAAAAAACTTAAAATATGTATAAGGCCAATATATATAAATATGTATACAAAAATTATTACCTTAACGAAGGTATGCCAATCATGTGTTTTTACCCCACCAAATTCACCTTTCTTTGTTAAGATATTATTTATATTTGAAGCAAAACTCATGAGAAATTTACTTCTTTGAATGACATATTTTACATCATTTCTTTGTTGATATTTTAATAACAATGGAAGGTTATTTTGGTCTAGTCCATCTCTATTTGATCAGATCACACTTCGCATTGCATGATTGGCTTCCTGAATGTTAGTACAAATTTTGACAATTTTTTCTTTAACCCTCCTACCATCTATTATTCGCCATAACGTTTCTGTCACATTCTTCTCGATATGCATTGTATCAAACAAATGAACTATTTTTATCTCCTCATAGTAGGGAAACCTCATGAATTGAGTGGGATAACATTTCATTCCTCGTGGAAGCCCATTATTAATACCTTCATGATGGCGGCCTTCATGAAGCATAAAATAAATCAAAAAAATAATCATCAAATACAGTAAAATAAATTCAATGATTGAATTTTTTTTTCAAAACATTACATATACGATACATAAAGGAATTGTGTACCTTGACGATTTATATTATATTCCAACCTCCATATGTGAGGTGTCATTCTTCATGGTTTTAAACCGGTCTCTTCTTTCCCATTGAAAAGATTGTTTTCAGTAGTACGATACCTATGGTTCTTAGGGAGGAGGTGGCTATAATCATCAAACACCATCTTTCCTAAAAATTTTGAATGGAGATACTTCATCTTAGGACCACAAAATGGACATGCAAATTTACCCTTTTTATGAAGACCTGCAATAGATGGATTAATGTCAATTATACGATGAGATGATTTAAAAATTAAACATAAAACATGATATATTTAAAAAATTATATAGTATTAAAGAGAAATAGAATGATACATACCAAAAAAATGTGTTAGTCCTGGGGCATCATGAATTGTCTATAAAAGTATTTCACGGAATTTAAATTTCTTCTCCCCAATTGGTTTACAGATGTCATACATAGTGATGCCAAGACATAACTTTAGTAGCTCATCGATAAGAGGCTCAATATATACATTCATATATTTAACATTGTACCTACCTGATTTCTTGAAATTATACATAATTACTATAACCATGATATGTATATATAAGTGAATAAATAAACAAAATATATTATGAAAAAAACAAAACAAATGAAAATGTTACATTTAATGTAAACAAATACCTGGAACAATCATTGTCAACATTATGTTCTCCCTCTTTATTGACATCCAAGGAGGAATGCTATTGTTGATAAAAAAATATAGGCCACACTGAGTAAGTAGACCTAATCTCTTTGAATGGATTAACATCGTCAGCTTCCAATGAAATCCTAACATTACGAGGTTCATCTTTGAAATCTGTCTATTTTTCCTCAATTTCCCTAAATGCATAACCATTGATAAACATTTGAAGAACACCATATCCACTTCTATTACATGCATGGTAATACATAAATTGTTCTATTCTTTAACACCTGAACAATTGCTGCAAACATAGAATTATGGGAATATGACGAAGAACCTTTCGAGGCACCCTTTTTGTTACTTGATCGGTTCGATATCTACTGATAAGACATTGTGGGCATTCTGTTTTCGAATAATGTTATCCATAATATATAATATGATCATTAGTACATGAATCTATATTTTCATAATCCATTCTAATGTATTTCATAATGGCATGCAAATATCGATATGTGTGAGGTAAAATATTTGACGAAAGTAACAAAAATTCACCTAACAATATACAACATAACAAATAACTAGTTAATATAAAGAACATTAATCATAAAAATTGCATTCTTATTTTACACATTAATTAACACTAAAAGAAAATAGAAAAAAATCATCATTTATGTATATGAGATGAAACATATTACATGCCTTAGGATCTATGTCATACAAGTGTTCACCAAATTATTCATAACCTTTAAGTTCGCTAGCAACAATGTAGCAAAGAGAATATTTGCTCTTGAGCCTTCATAAACTTGTTTATTTTCCTTTTCTAATAGAGGTTCATCATAAATACCATCACTGTCCCCATCCTCATTCGGTTGAGAAAACAAATCTTGGATCATTTGATTTGTCCCATCATCTTCTTCCATGGGATCATTAACTTTATTTTTCCCATAATCGTCTTCCGTGAGATCCTCATTTGCTTGATCATGTTGATGTAAGAGGGAAAACCACCTACGGAATACACTAGGGTTCTAAAGTGCAGGAAGAGATAACCGTCTAAAGTCTCCTACTTTTAATAACTATCCCAGCATTACCTCACAATCATACATAAAAAACAAAGTATAGGGATCTGGTAGTCCTACCTTAAACTCTGTGTCCGGTGTCGATCCATTTGCGCTTGGTTGTTTCCCGACTGCAAGTCTCCTCCCAAGGCTAACCTGCATCCATCAAAAGAAAAACAAGAAACTACAAGCATGTATTCTACATATGGATTAGTGGGTTAGATATCATAACCAAAATGCAAATAAATCATGAAGATTGAAGACATCATTTGGCGGGACGAAAAAATTATTTCTTTATCTTAATCTCACAAAGTTGGTTACAATATGAGACTGACAACTACTCCTCGAACTCAGTCCTAGGCTCCTCTTCACCAATGAACCAACTGATTCCACGTATTCTTCTCCTCTTCATTTCTCTCTAGGGAAATGCATAGGATTTGCAATGGAGGAGAAAGGGTTGAAACAGAGAATTCTGGCTCAAACTCACAATGTGGTTGCAAAATATTGGGGAAAAGGGGGGATATTGAAATGGGTAGAGTTTCTTTGCTCTTGTGCTTCCTTTTGAAATGGGACCCCAAAACCTTTTTTTATAAGCCAAAAATATAGGTATTTGGTTGGGTGACCAACTATAGGCGGTCAAATGATTAGTAACGGCCCAAAAGCCTGTATCCCTTTGAAATTTTTATTTTTTGCGCTTTTTTTGAGTGTACACGGGCTGTAATGGTGCAACAAGTGTGTGTACGTGGGCAGTAGTGGTGCAGGGCCCATACATCTTCAAGAAAATGGTTTTTTAGAAGAGTTGTTCAATGATGAATTGACAAAGATAGCAAGTAAGATGGCCTAATGCCAGGTATGCATGTCTGGTGCAATTTAGGGTTATAAAAGATGCCCCCTAATGTGTGAGGTCAGAAGAGCATTTGATGGCCAAAATACATTACAAATCCTCACCAACGTACGAAGCGAGTGAGCTTAGAGACCAAAGTTCAAGAGGTGACATATGCAAAATAATAATTTGTCTTATAGAGGCAGGCATAGCTATGCTCGGGATGAAATAAAATCATGGGTGCCAATCAAATACACTGCAGATCCATGTCATATAACTATATAAAGTGTATCCATGAGAAATACACAATGGATCTACATCTTAAAATCAAAAGATATACATGTATAGTATCCATCTTTAAGAATCTAATGATGCCCGATGGCTGGAGATGAGGCCTTCAGAGCTCAAGAAAAAACTTCGAGATATTCCAAACTCGGGTAGGAGTGTAATATAAATGTACAACTTCACTACCCAAAGGTCTTCGATGGATCGCCGAGAACAGACAAGAGGATATCGGTGATCAGGCAGAGAACTTCATTGATTTTGAACAAGGACTTGATTGGTCTTTCGGGGTAGCCGGGCATGAGAACAAGAGACAAACTGAAGAAGGGATGACTCAATCTTAGTAAAAATTCCCCTAGAAAATGCACACCAAATGATGAGACTCAGGCAACATGGCATTGACATAAGCTCATGATGTAGGGGGCAACACAAACTCTCCATATGTTCAAAAGGATAACCAAACGGAGGATGACATAAATCTATGTAGCGAGAACAACTTCCTAAGGTCATATTAAATCCCAGAGCTTGATGAACAAATGAAAGGATGTGCTTTTTCCAAGGGAAACTCATTGTGCTACCAATAAAAAGAAATAATTTTCCCTTTCTCTTTTTGGAGTATATTTGATTTTTTTTGTCTTTTTGAATAATTTTGGAAAGCTTGAAATAATAAAAGAATGCTACATTAAAAAGGAGTAACGAGTGTCGCAAACATACTAGTTCCAAGCGCAAGGAACACACTGATGCTCAGAGCAAGGAGACATATGCAGGAAAATGACACTCGGGAAAAATCCTCCATGGGTCAAGGTGTCAAGACGTAGAGGCAAAGTGATACAAGGATTGTGTATAAGGCATGCTTCAGATGGTTCAGTTGAAAGCAACATGGAGCCGACATTAGGCCAAATACGTAGGAATTTAAATGTGATTAATAAGTCACAATGATAACGTCCTTCGATGTAATATTAACGAGCCTAGAGAAGGTAAGCTCGACATTTTTTCATTTTTAGAGAGTCTAAAAAAGCGTAAAAGGAGACTCCACTAGGGTACCTTTTTCGAAGGTAGTTTAGTCAGTTCGAACAAGGGGTAAACTAGCACCGAAAAGACGTATATTCAAAACCATTTTAACGAGTGTGATAAAGACAAGATCACTCGACAATCTTTTCATTTTTAAGGAGTCTGAAAAAAGATTAACTATGGACTCTGTAAGGGATGTTCTTCTGGACCAATTTAATGAGTGTGAAGAAACAAGGTCACTCGGCCATCTTTTCAATTTTAGGGGGTCTGAAAAGATCTTAACTATGGACTCCATGGGGATTCCTTTTTCGTAATTTTAGTCCCTCAGGCCCAAAAAAGGGTTAAAATTATACCCGAGAATACTCTTCTAGAGAACCAAAGATCCTAGAGTATACCTTTGTTTGTAAAATTGACTGTTCGGACCAAAAAAAGGGTAAACTACCGCTAGACAGACATGCCTTCAAGTTTTAGTTTGGCGAGCATGAAGGGAAACAATATCACTCGACAATATTTTCATGTTTAGAGGGTCTGAAAAGGGCTTAAAAGAGGACCCGTCATTGTTTTGGAGTGCCGAGGGCGAGGTCAAGAGTGATGATGAATCATGCAAATGAGGCTCAAACTCGTAATCAGGAAAAACTAATAAGGATTCCCGAGCCTATAGTCATTAACGACGACATGGACGCCAAAATCAATGAGGATCTAACTAGGGCATCCATGTAAAGACAGGATCTACCACTAAATTACGACACTTCTAAAGCAAAAAAGATGGTTCCTTGTCGTAACTCAGTGGGGTTGATCCTATGGCAAAGAGGGAAAGACAACGAGATGCAAAAAGTGGAGGTGGGAACCTAACTTAGATGCAAAAAGTTGGAAAAACAACTTTTTTACCAAAGGACCTTTAAAAATGAACCAACTCTCAAAAAGTTTCCCAATACCAAAAGTAACATGTATCGTAACATCCCATAAGAAAATCAAGAACAATACTAAGCAATCTTCGAGCTAGAAAAAATGTCAAAGGGGTCCAAAACAATGACAAAAAGGGGCCAAAAAGTCTATAAATAGAAGCTGACAACTCATTATCACCATTGTAAATTGAGAATTGACCAAGAAGTCAAAAACACCCCTTTTCTAAAAGATTTGATTTGGGGAGCTTTAGAGGACGAAACAAACTTCCTCTTGGACCAAGTAAGTACAAAATAGCTCCTCTTGCATTTCTATACTTTCCTTTTGCATTTTAATTTGGTTTTTGGGGGGCACACACCTCTAAAAAAGGTCCTCCCTACATGTACGTGGGATTTCTTAGGAAATCCCATGTATGCCCGCGTGAAGAAAACAATTTGCCCATGTGCATACACAACTGTGTCCAATACAACCCACATACACCCTCCAAATTGTGGATTTTTTTTTAAAAAGCAAGATTTTTTACTCTCTTTTGAACTTGTTCTTTTTGCAGGATGTACATTCATTGGAGATAAAGGGAGCATGAAGACATTGATTCTTTGGTCTCGGAAGAACCTGATTCTCTTGCCGTATTATCTCAATGTGGTTTTTTTAAATACTTCCAGTGTCCACTCATGAGGGCACATCCCAGGTTACTGAATGCCTTGGTAGATTACTGGCACCCGGACGCCGAGGCATTTATGCTTGAGGGGAAGTCGTTGACTCTAATGACTGAATACAATTACTTCCTCACTGGTCTCTCGAGGAGAGGGGATCCGTTCAACTTACGTACCTTTCCCCCCGGGCCTCACAACATAGCCAAGTTAATCAGGCTACACTGCAAGGCAGGCATAGATAAAGTGGGTTCTTAGGTGTCGATCCACAAGATTTCCAACCTATCACTGAAAGTGATAGTTTTACTTATTGGGAGGATCACTAGATCCACGGCTTTACATCAGGCTTCCCGGGTGCACATTCATTATGTGGTACAGTGCTTGAATGCACGAGTGTTCGACTGGAGCACAACCATGCTAGATTGCATGAAGAGACAACTGATAGAGTGTTGGGTGCGGGAGACCAAAAACTTTGATTTCAGGACTGTTTTATGTTCTTTCTTCTTCGAGAGGGTACCCAGTCTCAGTCCATGAGAGACAGTGCGAGGGAAGGAGGCCTCCCTCCTAGCATTATGTAGATGGGCGGTGATGTTTCCGCGACAGGGGGGAGGGAGGACCATTGAGGCCTTCGATGATAAATATTTTGACTGGTGGTCTCGACAGATTCCAGCCATAGAGGACTACCCCTATGCCTAGATCAACTTCTCTAGGGAGCCTGATATGCCCGTACCTCCCAGAGTAGAATGAGGAGATATAGGTATGTTTGTTTTTCAAAGTTATATAATTTTTATTTCTTTATANGTTATGTACAGATGTGGGACCAGTGTGTCTAACAAAATTCTCGAGGACCAGGCGATATCCTCTACCAGAGGCAGGACCAACCACAACCGTTGGACCAACAATAGTAGGGGGACCTCTAGCCAGAGAGGCTTAGAGAGTATTGAGACAGGTGGAGCAGAACCTCACCGCGCTCACTCGTGTAGTCCTTATGGAAGAGATCGAGGATCTGCCACTAGTGATGCAACCTCATGTAGTTGGGGTACCACAAACCTGGGTCCAACTCTTTCGGTGTTTGACAAATGTCATTGTTCACTACAACAGGGCCAACAGGCCCCGCCCTTAGCTAGGCTGGACTACTTACGTGCCGAGGGAACCTTTTGTATATTTTTGAGGGCATAAGCCACGCGACTCTTACTGGACATATATATTTTTGAGGCGCTTACGCCCACCTATGTACTCTGATACTTTCGATATATATATGTGTATTTACATCTTTTTATGTCTTATGGATTACATTTATTTACAAACGTATTTACATGTGCATGTGTGTGCTTTTTCTTACATGTGTGCAATATGCCAATCTAATACATGATTAGCTAGAGTATCTGTGATTTGATTCAATCTCCTAGGAACATGGATATACGTAATGTAATCAAAGCTTCGTTCTAAGAGATGTATCCTAAGGAACCGTCGGTGTAGTCTAGGATCGTAAACACGATAAACCCCATTTAACTGAGACACAACCAGTTGAGCGTCTAAGTAGACCCGAAGGTGAGAGATACCATGCGAGAAAGTGTCACGAAGCAACTCTAAGACTGCGCTGTATTCGACAACATTGTTTGTGGCATCTCTTAAACAGATACCCCCTAAAGATAGCAGCTGGCTCTGAGGTGTGAAAATGACCCATGCTACGAAAGCAAGCCTCCGAGTGTGTTGGATAGCACCATCCGCAAACCCAACGAGCACCTCTGATTCACTTGACATATGCCACGGTGAAAAATATGACATAAAAAATGACACGTCCATAAAACCAAAAAGACAAAAACTAAAAAGGAAAATTTATAAGAACTATACATATGTACAAGAAGTCACCCAAGGCGACCCACCTACGAGTAATACTTCTTGAGGTAGAGCCCATTTCTAGGCTCTGCCAAAGCATTTCCCTCAAAATCCACTAGACGATAAGCGCCCTTCTTTAGAACCTCCTTCACAATGAAAGGTCTGAACCACATGGGTTTGAACTTACCTGCCTCCAGGGGATCCTTATCTTGCTCATAGACCAGGACAAGGTCGCCTTTAGAGAAAATCCAAGGATGAACGAACTGATCATACTTACACTTGCCTTTTTATTTGTGAGCCTCGTTGGCCAAGGCTGCATCTCGACACTACTCATCGAGCTACTCAAGATATGATAAACGCTCCTCAAGTGGTGAAGTGCCTAGAAATAACTGTACTTCCAACCTTAGAGACGATATTTCACACTCTATAGGAAAGACTGGTTCCAACTCGTAAATGAGTTGAAAAGGTGAGAAACCGGTTGTAGTCTTAACAGACATTCGGTAGGCCCATAATGCCGAGTACAACATCAAATGCCAATTTGACTTGGCCGAATTGATCGTTCGCTATAGAATAGTCTTAAGGGACTTATTCACAGCTTCCACCTAACCATTCTCTTGTGGGTAATAGGGTGATGAATGTTCTTGCCTCAACCCAATCTTTGACATTAGCTCCGACATCATTTTGTTCTGAAAGTGACTGCCATGGTCAGTGACAATCTCTCTCGGGATGCCTAACCTTGCTATTATCTGGTTAAACAAAAAGAGAGTTGTTGTCTCACCATCATCTTTAAACATTGGCATAGCCTCGACCCACTTCTTGAAGTAGTCTAATGCTATGATGATATAATGGTGCCCTCTTGCTGAAGGGGGGTTGCATGTAGTGTAATCAATCCCTTACTTGGTGAAGGGACCAACTGTGATGACGAGAAACATGGGAGTAGGGTGTGCCCTCATCTTCCGAGAGAAGATATGACATGGGTGACACTTCTTGACCGATTCAACACAATCTTTGATTAATGTCAGCCAAAAGTAACTAGCACGTAGAATCTTTTGGGCTGTTTCCAACCCAGAAAAATCACTGCCACATGCTCCAGTGTGGCAATCATTAAGCCTGATTTCCGCTTCTTCATGAGTGAGACATCGATGAAGGATGCAATCTACACCTCGACGATACAGAGTGTCCTCGAGTATGAGATAGTTCTTGGCCTGATGGCGTATACGACGACGCTCATCACAGGAATTAGAGGTGGAGCACTTTAAATTCTGGAGATAGACTAGTACATCTCCATACCAGGGGTCCGAAGATGCGATTAAAAACATGTCTCCTTTAATAGGCGACTCTTTGGGTATAACATCACTTATTTTGACCGGAAGTTCCAATATGAGTTCCGCAAAGACCAACGACTTTTTGGATTTCTCCGAAACAAAATCCAAGTCAAATTATTGGAGGTAACTATCCATATACTGATCTTTCCATTGATTACACACCATGTCAACACATATTGAAATAGATTCAGAATGAAAATGAAGGTGGTCTTATGAAACAAGATATAATGACAGAACCGTTAGACAACATGAACTGCTACCAATGCAAGTTTTTCAACATGGGAATAATCGAGTTCTGGTCCAACCAGACCTTGGCTTAGGTAATAAATCATGTATTCTTCGAACAAATCATCCTCCTGAACCAAGACCATACCAATGGTCGACTCTGTAGCAGCCAAGTACAATATGAAATATTTATTATAATTGGGTGGATGAAGCAGAGGGGCAGACATGAGGGCACGTTTCAACGCTTCGAAAGAGAATTGAGCGGCTTCATCCCAATGAAAAGGAACGCCCTTCTTTAGTAAACGCATGAAACCCTTTGTGATCTCGACATAGTTTGCGATGAAACACTGTAAAAAGTTCGCTTTTCCCTGTAAACTCTGAAGCTGAGAGACTGTGCACGGGGGAGGAAACTGAACTATCGCCTCAACCTTTAGAGGATCGACCATGATCCCTGTTGTAGAAACTATGAAACCTAGCAGATGACCCGACGTCACGCAAAAACTGCATTTGTTTGGATTTAAGTGAATCCGGTAGTAGCAACATCGCTCAAAGATAAGTCGTAGGTGTGTGGGATTATTAACTCTCCTACGAGATCGTGATGTTAAATCATCAAGATAAGCCTCGACTATGTGTTTGAGATCGTGGAAAGCAAAAGAGATGGCCCACTGAAAAGTAGCTCCAACATTTTTCAGACCAAAAGGCATCTTCTGATAAGCGAATGTACCCCATGAACAAATGAAAACGGTTTTGTGTTGGTGTTCGGGTTTGATTTGTATCTGATTGTATCCCGAAAAAACATCCATGAAAGAAAATACCTCGCAACCTGTGCATTCATCGAATATCTGGTCAATCAATGACGTGGGAAAATTATCCTGTGGACATGCCTTGTTCAAATCACAGAAGTCCGTACATACGCAAATCATACCCTGTTTTTTGTTGACTTGAATGAGATTTGACACCCATTGAGTCAATTGGACGGGGTAGATGAAACCAACTTCAAGCAGTTTATCTACTTTAGCCTTGATAGCTGCTCCTTTCTTAGGATTAATCAGACGAAGCTTCTGTCGGACTAGCTTAGCATCAGGATACATCGTTATTTCATGTTCAACTATTCTTGGATCTATGCCTGACATTTCCTCGTAAGACCAGGTAAACATGTTGCAAAATTATTTAAATAAGTCCTTGTATATTTGAATCTCCTTAGGAGAGCAGTCCACTTCGATGGAGACATTCTCCATGACGCCAGGGGTTCTGGAGATATTAACAGGTATCATTTTAGTGATGGTTTCCATATTTCCTTCAGCGTAAACTACATGCATAGCCAAAGGATTGATAGGACAAGACCTATCTCTAGTCATAGTCAAAGTGAATTCACCTTCTTTAATTCTTCTTAACTCTATGAGGAAATAATATCTGTGATGGAGATCATCCCAAGGTCCGTCTAGACTATTCATTGCCTCAATAATCGCCTTGTTTGAGGGAAAGACTAAGTCTAAAGAATTAGTATCGACGAGGGAACCGCAAGCCCAAATAGGCTTGAGAACCGGATCTAACTCCTGTGCGGGAGTCGGATCGGGATCGACGAAAGCTTGTTGGACTATAGAGTACGCAAACTTTGCCACGGACAAAGGCATGGCCACACCATGGTGCCATGTCCCTTCCATCGTGGCTGATGGGGAAGGAAGAGTCCACGGTTCATCAAAGTAAGTCATACGAAATGATGAGACTTGAAAAATTTCAACCTTAGACTGGTCAGGGACCGCCGATATGAACTTAACGTCGCTAGAAGGAGGTGGGTAATCGAAAGTACCCATCAAAGGTGGGCACAAACCAAACCCTACATTGACGATGTTGGGTTGAGGGTTATCAATCATCGGGACCGTGGATGCCCCCGATGAAGGGTCAGGACATGAGAAAGAAAACTAATGAATGCACACGATCCGACCCTCATGTGGAAACAACAAGAATCAGAAAACTATAGCGACCACTGCATTCATAGCATAGGTCCAACTCCTTCCTAACAAGATATTGTAGTCAGGAGACACATCGACCACTTCAACCTCAAAACACACGGTCTTCCCCCCTAACTGCACAGGAAAAGAGGGGATGATTCCATGTGGTCGGAATGAACGACCGTCGAAACCGTTAAGAAGAGTAGGTGACAGAGACAAAACAGGTTGGCCAATGGACTTCCAAGACACCAATGACATCATGCATGTCAAGGTTCCCTCATCAACCAACGTGCATAAAATGTTCCGAGAAAATTTTTTCGTGGTATAAGCCACTACTATCTGAAACACCACATGGTAAGAGAGACAAGGTTTTAAGTCAGTGATATCAAACATGATCATTCCTAGATTACAAGTCTCAGCGGATCCTAAGGCAACTAACAAAGCCTTTCTCTAGGAAGGGCAGCTCTGGAGGACCTCCAAAGCAGACATTGCACAAGGGGTTTGAGACAAATCCTCCACCATAGAGTAGTTCTGGGTGGCCCTTGCGTTTGAATTGTGGGAAGCTTTCTTGAAGGCACCTTTTGGGATGAGTTTCATTGTTTTTCCCAACATCTTCTCAATCTGGAGAGGAAGAGATGGGTTTTCAACTTCTTTACCCTTCTCAGAGGTGTTTGGCATTCTATAGTCATGTGTCCTAGTTTCTATATCAACACTACCTTTCATCATATACACATTTGTGGATGAAGGATTACTCGAATATGGAGGGGGTACCTGACTTCCCCCTTCCGCGCTTGTAGAGGATTGAGTTAAATTTTTCCCATGTGGAAATGGGTTTGTTAACATGACAGGTTACTGCTGTGCTAATAACTTCTGGGCCTCCGCAAGGTGAGGGAACAGGTGAGTCGAATGGTCTTATGTGCAAAGATTACATGGATAATTGGACTTCTTCTTTTCTATGTTTCCCCCGCCAGCATTATTGATAGGTTTATTATCCCTCTTACCCTTCTTTCTTTGTTTCTTCTTTTTGTCGGGCTGCTAGGTGGCCTTCAAGTTTTTCAATTGCACATTATGTACATCCGACCTTTGAGCAGGGGGAGAAACCGAACCTGTGGTCTGGCTAGCCATTGTATGCTATATTGACAATTATTGTAATTGATTTGACAATTGATCAGCGGGCTTCGTTTACTCTGAACCAACAATACCATCAACATGTGGTCCAGATCTCTATCTGGTCTTGTCAAGTATCAACAATGGTGCATCTGGAAAAACTTCGTAAATTAAACCAGACTGAGAGTAAATCATCTCTAGTTGTTGAGCTCTCATTATCGCTTCTTCTTTTGAAAATCCCCTGACGCTATGACGTCTTTAGATAATTGAGGTAACAAAGAGTTAAGGAACCAATCAAGAAGGAATGCTAGTGGGACTGGTACTTTTATCAAACTCTTCTGGTGTCTCCATTCTCATATGTGATCAAAGATATGGTCCACCTTTGTTTGCTCAAAGTTGGCCAACAACTCGGTGTCGGCGTCGTATCTCACGGGTAATTGAAAATGGTTTAAAAAAACCATTGCCAATTCACCAAAGGTAGAGTATATTGAGCGGTCAAGCTCGATGTACCATTTTGTAGCACTCTCGATGAGAGTGCGTTGAAAGAAACACAACTGGATGGAGTCGTCTCTCAAAGAGTTGGATGAGCACCATAAATGGAAGGTAGTCACATGATTGCCTGGATCTTCATTAGGCTTACCTTTGAACTTTGGAATGTCTGAAGGCAACTTGGTTGGCATAGGAGGTCAACGCGGATCGTGAAAAATGGGGTTGTTTAATAACCTTGTCAAGTCTGGCAAGTGCAAAGTTGCCAGAAACGGTAATTTGGGTTATTGATTATAACCAGGGAAAAAGGAGCCTGGAGTTTGGCTGGCACTAGGTTGCCAGGAAAAGTTAGGTTACTGGCCAGGGTTCTATAATAACCATGGCTGTGACCAACATACATGTTCTATGCTTTTTGAGACGTCATCGACTGACTCCCGTAATAGGACGTAGAAGGTTGGGCTTGTGTTGTATTCCAAGGATTTTTGGAAGGGTTTCCCCTGCCAATCTGACGAGCATAGGTCCTGAGACTTGCCCAGGGTTCCATTGAATATGGAAGGGGTTTCCCTTGGTTGACATCTCTGACGAGGGAAATGATCCCTGCCATGGATTCCAAGGTCCTTGCGAGGAAGGAATTCCTGAGTTTTCCCCCTATGCAGGAATAGTACCCTGCATGGGATTTTGTTGTCCATAACCGGGGTCACCATTGGCTGAGATGAAAGCTGAAGATAATGCGTTCTTACCAAACGTGATGAACAAAGAGAATGGTGTCGAACCTACCGGCATGATATAAGAAGGAAGTCCTTGACTACCTGCTCCAAACGAACTATAGTTTACATTCAGCCCAGCAGAGTGCTGGTGAGAACTGCCGAGTGAAGGGGATGAAGGAGGTATATGACCCCCTCCGTAAGGGAAAGTGTTATAGGGAGCTGAAATTCCCCCCATGGATCCTTCCAGAGGAGTGTTCAAGCTCCCTGTCCCTAGACCTAAAGTCTGTAGAGTGGAGTAGGAAAGGAAAGAGTTCGTATCGAAGCCAAGCACCTCGTATGAGAACAGAGGGCCTGTCGTACTTTGGGTGAAAGGAGCAGTGATTGCCACCATAGACGGAATCAGACCATTTCCCGAGGTAGAGGCGGTCAAGACCATAGTGGTCCGGATCGACGAAGGTTGGTTAGGAGGCGGAAAACCCCCTATAGTGACAGTCGTAGAGGGAGTATGAGGATTCCCTGAAGAATTAGCAACATTTGTCTCCATCACTGCTTGTGACACTACCTGACACTTGTAAGGGTGAACTTGTACGATAGTGGGCGCTAATAGATTGGTAATCAGAGGGTTATATGGACCAAGAGCTTCTACTCCAAGGTAAAAAATGGTTGGTTTCTCTGGAATCAAATGTTCTCTTCTCGGATATGAGTCGGGCATAGTTTTCTGTGGCCCGGTTGCCTCAAAATACCCTTGTTTTTCTAGTCTTCATCTTAGCGGTGGCAAGGGTGGCTCCAGATTAACTGACGACAGGCCAAGAAGCCTTCGTGACCGATGAAGCTCTTGATCCTTCATGGTGTGAGAATATCAATGACACACTAGGGATTTCTATTAACGTTAAAGACCAACACACACTAAAAAATGCTCCTATGAGATAAGACAAGCAGATCACTAGCTAGTTGGAAGAACAGTTACACCAACCAACACTAGAGAAACTTACCAGTGGAAGTGAAAATCGAATACGGAAGCACCCTCCGAGTATACTCTACAAAGTGTGGCCCGATGTCTGCCCTAGGTACCGTGGTATACCCCCAAAGTCACCTGTGTAAGTCACTAAGATAAAGGAAACTAGGTTGCCAGCGTGCGAATAGTCACCAAGATGGTACAGTCGATAGTCAGGTGGACTACAATGAGCAGGGTATCAAGCCTAAAACCTATCAAGGGTATCAAAAGAAAGTGTTCCGGAAGACGACTGAGGACCACGAATGGATTCAAGACCCACGAAGCTCTGTGGCAAATGCAATCAACGAAATCCTAAGATAAGCCCTCTATATGCGTTCCCCAATATGCTTGGTCCGGTTTTGGAGGGGTTATCTCCACTACCTTTCTGCACGTGACCTCATGTTTAGCCCCTGTGTTAGAGAGGGGTCACGGATAACTTTCACGGTTACTAGAGTTTCAAGCACTCCCTAGCATAGACTCCTATGTTTTGTTTTGTAGCCTTGAAGAGTTTCCTCTCCAATTCTAAATCAAGGCTCTAGCCTAGACTAAATTGATGGACCCTACAAACACAAAGTATAATAACTTTTGATTAAGTGTTAATTTTAGTGGTTGTCTTAATTCAAAGGGAACGGAAGTGAAACCAATGATGTTCTTTAAGAGACGAAAGAGAAGAGCATACAATGAAACTAAAAACAAACTACTTCTTCTTCACAAATAAAGATTTTCCAATTTAAACTCTTTCACCAAACTCTTCGTAACTATTTTTCTCAGATCTTTGAAAAGAAAAACTTAAAAAAAGATTTCGCTCGACTACGAGCTAATTAATGTCCTAAGTATTCAAATAAATAACTTAAGAAAACTTTCTTTTTCCTTGATAAATAAAGAAACTAACCTAAACTACTTTTACCAAACAAAGAAATGAAATTTTTTATTTTATTTTATTTCAAAATGCTTCAAAGTAAGAAACTTGAAAATGAATTCTTTTTATTTTCTTCTAAAGCAAGCGAAAGGGAAAAGTGAAGACAAGACAATACCAAGAAATGACTTCTGGCCCCACTGCGGATCACAGGGAGTCACTGAACAAACCCAATAGGCTGATCAGAAAAGACTCACAGACTTGTCTGAAACCCTAACAGAAAAACACAAGAAATATTTTAAAGAAAAAGATAAACTAAGGTCAGACCTAAGCTATAGATTGCCATAACAGAGACCAGGACTAGATCAAGAAAACCCCTGAGAAGTATGACTTCTGATAGGGAAGAGGATGACTGCTTCTTCTTTAAAAAATATTTTCTCAACATAGGCATGCTACTGACACTTCAGAAGCCAGCGTATGTACGCGGGCTGTCCAAAGGTAGGGAGTGTATGTACACGTGCAGACCCACTACAGGCCGCGTACACCTCTATAACTTTCTAAAAAAATAAACCAACAGTCAAGAGTCAAGGCAGGGAATATTGGTATGGAAGACCAGAATTCCTTAAAGACTCAGACACTTACAGAAACTCAAAAAGGAAATTAAACCAATTAAAATGCCCAAAAAGAATATCCCCTAAAAAACCCTAGAGGTGTCCGTAGTACGGTCGCCAATTCTGATGTAAGTGGGAAAACCCCCTACAGACTACACTAGGGTTCTAAAGTGCAGGCATAGCTAACCATCTAAAGTCTCCTACTTTTAACAACTATCCCGACATTACCCCACAATCATACATAAAAAGTAAATTACAGGGATCCGATAGTCCTACCTTAAACTTCGCATCTTGTGTCGATCCCTTTGCGCTTGGTTGTTTCCTGACTGCAAGTATCCTCCCAAGGCTGACCTGCATTCATCAAAAGAAAAAAAAGAAACTACAAGCATGCATTCTACATATGGATTAGTGGGTTAGATATCATAACCAAAATGCAAATAAATCATGAAGATTGAAGATATCATTTGGCGGGACGGAAAAAGTATTTCTTTATATTAATCTCACAAAGTCGGTTACAATATGAGATCAGCAACTGCTCCTCGAACTCGGTCCTGGGATCCTCTTCACCAATGCACCAACTGCTTCCACGTATTCTTCTCCTCTTCACTTCTCTCTAGGGAAATGAAAAGGATTTGCAATGGAGGAGAAAGGGCTGAAACAGGGAATTCTGGCTCAAACTCACAATGTGGTTGAAAAATATTGGGGCAAAGGGGGGATATTGAAATGGGCAGAATTTCTTTACTGTTGTGCTTCCTTTTGAAATGGGACCCCAACACCTTCTTTTATAGGCCAAAACGATAGGTATTCGGTTGGGTGATCGGCTATAGGCGGTCAAATGATTAGTGACAGCCCAAAAGCCCATATCCCTTTGCAATTTTTATTTTTCGTGCTTTTTGTGATTGTACGCGAGCTGTAATGGTGCAACAAGTACGTGTATGCAGGCAGTAGTGGTGCAGGGCACGTACATCTTCAAGAAAATGGTTTATTAGAAGAGTTGTTCAATGATGGATTGGCAAAGATAGCAAGTAAGATGGCCTGATGCCAGGTATGCATGTCTGGTGCAATTTAGGGTTATAACACATGTTCCTTGGATTGTACAACATCATTTCTACTAGTACTACTTGGTGCAATATTCTGCAAAAAGTTAGAGGGAAACTTTAACTTTATAATTACAAACAATCGTGCAAAATTAGTGTACTAACAAATATTCAAACAATATATATACATATATATAATTTTATATAAAATCGACAATATAAAAAAAGATAATGAATATATAGCTAATTACCACGGGAGGATATGCATTCGATCCCCCATCAATGTGCCCATATTTCCAACAATTTTTTGTAGCTGTTGGTATTAAAATTCTTACGGGATGTGTAAGGCAACATTTTTTGCAAGGGAAATAACATCTACCATCACCCTTTTCACCAACTTTACTTTTTCCCACCTCTAATATTATGCGACAATCTTTCGCATAAAAATACCCTTTTTGAAGTTCTGAACTATCGTTGTTATAGCAATCAGATTTTCGCAACATATCTAGTTTGAAAAATATTTATGGATATATTTTTTTCCGCAAGAGTGACGACAGTTGACCAATTCAATGTTGACTTTGTCAAATAGTGTAACGGTCAATGTTGACTTTGTCAAATAGTGTAACGATCATCATTGAATCATCTCTCTTGCAACGATCGCCAAAGGTCGTCGCAAGAGAGATGGGAGTCCACTATCTCCACGGTCGTCACTCTTGCAATGTAGATCTGGTTTCATCACTCTTGCGATGATATCCAAAGATTCTGTTAGAAGCACGACGAAAGCGGGTTGGATTTATAGAAACATTTAAAAATTCAATTCTTTTTCTTCAATTGTGCGATGAAAGGTTACATTCGTCACAAGTAGTCGTAGAAAATTTTCAATATGTAGTAGTGTATTTATACTTGTTTGTTTCAATCCAAAGCTCAAGTCAGCTCCCCCCCTAGAAATAAACACAGGTCATCCCTAGGAAACCATTAGGAACATGTCATATCCAACGTTTTCTTTAGGATTTAGGTCGGCTCGTGGGCTGCAAAGTGCCCTCTTTTTTGAGTATTTGGATGGAATGATGCCTTATTTACTATTTCCTCATGTTATGGCATGAAACAAATCTAGAGGCATAATGAAAAGACTCTTAAACAAATCTGACCCTACAACAGATCTTAAAATAATCATTTTCTCTAGCTATTCCTAGCTATTTTAGGCACTATAAGTAGGTTCTTACAACCTAGTAACAACATCCCTCTTTCCAACAAATAGACTTATATGCTTATTTATGGTTGACAAACATATCAACAATGTGAAACTTGTTACAATGCCCATATCTCTAATTATGTGTGGATTTGGATCCAAATATGCACCTAGAAGGGTATTATTTGTTGTAATGTGCTCCAAAGGCTCAAATTACCTCAATGAATATGAGATACAATATTTGTGGTGATTGGTCGTCAGGTTGATATGTTTCATTGGAACTGGCAACAAACTCAATTACAATACCAACAATATGATAGTCCCTGGAATGACCATGTATTCAGGTTGCAAAAACATTGCTTTCCCATTGTTGTTTGAGCTACTTTGCCTCTGTTTATCTGGATGGATTGTGAAATCATAAATACATATTCCTCTTAGTGATGATTCTAAACATGAAAGCCCATAAAATGCAACACAATCCAACAAATATCCCTTTAGTAGATAAATAATCATTCTTCTAATTTGGTACTTCCTTTAACTAAGAATTCATGCTTCCTTCAAAAACCTGACATATTTCATGAGATCACGAGATAATTTCTTTGGTTTATTGACTTCCAATCTGCTACCTACACTTGATTTCCCATGGATCTATAGGTGGGAAAATGTTTCAAATCTTCCACTTAATGTATTATGAAAGGTATTTAAATAAAATATCCACCCACATCTGTGAAAAGATACAAACTCTCTGAAAAGTAAAATAGGATGACCAATAGTGTTAATACTATGTTCTAACATAGCCTCTGGATAGATCATAATATGTGGTCAACAAAACATTTGATTTTCCTTTGATTCCTGAAGTTGGATCAGATAGTTAATAGTCACATGGATCTCCTGGATCTGTGGGTGGTATTCATCTCCAAAAATAAATCCATGCACTACATTCTTGAACTCAATCCAACTGCTATCTTGGTCCTTTTTATTCCCTTGTTTTTCATCAAGCTTCTCATCTTTGAAGCAACATAAATTTTTGATAATAATATATATTTTCCAACATTTTTTGGCTTTAATTCAAAAATGTACTCATCATCTAGCTTCCCTATCTCCAAATTTACACATACTCTACAAGCATTAAGCAAGCCCCTCCAAACATAAACATCTAGTTCAATTGACATTGTACTAATAAACTCATGTGCCTCATCTAGGTGTGAAGTTTGACCCAATAGGTCAACCATACAAGCATAATGATCAGATTCAAGTGAAATACCATAATATCTTCTCATAGAATTGAAGTAGTGCCACCCTTCGTTTATAAGGCCTGCATGGTTGCAAGAAAACAAAACACCAACACAAGTGATATAGTATGGTGGTATGAATGCTAGTTTCATTTCTTTGAAGACTTTCATGGCCTCTTACCATACCCATAATAATACGATCAATTCACAATAGTCTTTGTGTTCCACCTATTTCTAATCAAACATAAGAAGCAACATTACTTTCAACTCTTAATAACATTGTTGAAGGAAACATGTCTCGTTGATCTATTCCTTCAAGCTGGAAACCCATATCTGCTGTGTGGAAAAATAAAAAGGTCCAGATTACTTGCTATCAAATATCTAAGAAATGATAGGTTCATGAATAAATCCATCCATAAAACGATTCATTAATGAATAGATAAACATGAAGCATGCAACTTCACATAAACACAATTATTTGATTATGCAATCTTTTAAAGTCCATAATGCATGCTCAAAACAATCCATCTCACTCCTTCATAAGTAGGAAGTCTCTATTCTCTGTGCATGTCATTAGACATCAAAATAAAAAATATTCAAAACATAAATGATTTTTCCTTCTTGTACTTACTATTAAAAGTAAAAGGATATCAACGAAACACAGAATCCTTATTGCATTGAGTTGCATCCTAAACTAGTTGAATATTGTGGGTATCGATTTTAAGATGAGGTTTACCATTTGGACATACTTGAGATTATATCCAAGCTTTCTTTATGATTATGATCTATGTTGATCATATTGATCATTCCTATGAAGTTTGGATTCAATTTTCTATTAAGAATCAATTTCCTAGAGATGTCTCTCAGAGAGAGCAATAAATCTTCTTTGGATAGACTTGAATTTCATGCCAGTGAGAGCTTAGACAAAATCCTCCTCTCAATATAGGAAGTGAGCCTATGGAGTGCTTAGTGTTTTTAAACATGAAATTCTTTTGTTTCAAAATCCATACCCATCACAAAATCCTTAGAAATTCTATTGAAATGATGAAGAGACTCCATATCATGACTTGCTAGTTCTAACTTCTTTACAACATGTTTTGAAAAATGCAACTTATGTTACTTCTAAATTCATATATGAACCAGATTTACGACAGATGAACATAAGAGTTACATGAAGATCCTGTTCCTATGGAAGCTAAAAAGGATAACAAATGGGCCTATGGCTTGAGGGGCTGGGGTCCCATCCTTTTGAAACATATCAACTCTAGCGTTGAAATGAATTTCCAAATCATTATGAATTCTTGCAATTCTTTTATCCATAGGTGAGAATTGTCTCAATGAAACGTTATTGTGCACCCTATAAGATGACCATATCATATGCCATAACTCTTTGCAACAATCCCATGTCATCCAAGTGTCACCTGGGAGGGGACCTTGCCAAGGTAGGGGGTTGTAGAAATGTAGATAGTAGATCGATGATCTAACATGACATTTTTTGAAGGAATTCTACTCTCAAGTTTCTTCATTCATTTAGTCCTAAATTTGTTACCATAAAAAGAAAAGAAATTTGAAATATTCAGGAGAATAAATTAGGGTTAGTGTGGGTTCAGGAAACTTATATTTCCGAGGAAAGAAGGCTAATTTAAAGGAATTGATTTCCTGTTATTTTTTTGGCCTTGTCTTACTCTGATTTTCATTCCCTTTTGCTTGTACCATTTCCACCATGGGGAAAAATATATAGGTTACCGTTTTAAAATATTCACAAGAAAAGTTTGTAATGTCTCAATGTGAATGTAGAATGCATTGAAAATGAAGACGATAAGACTTTGAAACTGAATTGAAATTTTTTAATGTGATTCTATTGGCAGTAAATTATTTGATATAATTGCAATACTATGTGAAACTTCCCAATCTTATATTTTTTATATTTTCTGTCTATGATCATTATTCACAATACCAATGTGATCACTAATCATATTGGTTTTTATGGTTATATGTAAATACTATCTCTAAACTCTGGTGACAAATATATTGTCTTTGAACCATCTAAAGACACATTGATTCTTGTAGGGGTTTCCACTGAACAACTCAACTCAAATTTATGGGATCTTTTTCACAATATAATTCTAGTTCAAAACCAAGCTGAGGGTTCTTTACTAATGTAGATTGAGAGTATGCACTAGTTTGATAATCTTATTAGTGTTGCAAAAAAGATGCACAAATGCCATATTGGGATTGAGAGGCTTAGGAGGGGAGATCAAAATGGTCTAAAGGTAGTCATGGTCGATATATTCCTAAAATAAATTATTAATTTGCATCTATAGGTTATAAAGTAGGAGAATCAAAGTTGAATATAGTAGGCAACAAGTAGTCAATAGACAGTTTAACAATCTAAAGTACAAACATGGCTATGATGATCTCCTTTGGATCATGAAGAGTCCTATAACCAATGGTAGAATCAAAGGTGAAGCTAGTAGTAAACAAGTAGTCAATAGAAAGTTTCACAAACTAAAGTACAAAAATGGCTAAGATGACCTCCTTTGAATAATGAAGAGTCCTATAGCCAATGGCAGAGAAGAAAAAAGGGAAAGTTGTGTGCATTTTCTTCAACCAATACATGTGTAACCTTGGTAACTGAAATTCATTAAGAAGGGAAAACATTGTACATAAATATTAACTACTTTAGTCAACATTATAACTGCTCCGTGTGCCTACTCCATAACTATCTAATCCAAGGAATAAATATTAGATCTCATTAGAGTACATAATAAAGGCACTTAGTTACACTGATAACCACGATGAGCCAAAGACCTTTATGTGGGTTTTCCCCTGATGGTAACAAATAAATAATTCTATGTCTAACAAGCACTATGGATAAGAGGATCTGCATCACCACACTTTTTCTCACTGCTATGCAATTCATGACCTTGAAGTTGGCTATGTGAAGAAGATGTCACCCTAATGCAATGCAAATCTCTATTTTCTTCACTCTAGAGGCCCACGATTCCATAGATATTGTTCTTGATTTTGAGCAGATCAATCAATAAATATGATGTCTCTCACAACATAATTCATTGGCTCTACCAAATAAGTTAATAACAATCCAAGAATATGAATGTTGAATCACCTGGTCTCCATACAATCTTCCACAACCATGTGCAATTTGTTGATTTTGTAATGTTTTCTCAATCTGATTTATTGCATCACTGTTTTTGAGTTTAATAATTGTCTGGATTGTGGGAGTGATGTTGAACCAATTTAGTGTAGGATGGATATATATTTTGGAGGTCAACAAAGAAGAGCCTTGACTTTTCTACCTTATTATTGATTGATAATTAGTTAGGCTATGAGTTACAAATAACAACATATTTTCTTTGTCTAGTTTTTCAGTACATAGAGGCATAAAATAAACCAATATAATGATTCTTTCGTCCTTGATGATGAGATGAGACTACTTGGTAGGAATTTTACTAATTTTATATTATTTCTCTTGTAGGTTTCACTTTTGGCTTCTAGATCAATTTGAAATTTCAATTGTGGAATATTTATTGAGATGTCAAACACCGATCGTGGGAAGAAAATATCAAGACAAAATGATCTATCATCATACTTTCAAAGACCTCAATCCAAGGATCCAAATTCTCTTCATGCTTCGAGCTATTTTGAGCAACCTATCACTGAAAGATATGCCAACTCTTGTGAGAATGCATCTAATATCCAAATAATATATAAGGAAGTATGTTCCTCTAGTGATCAAAGCGAGATAAATGCATTTTCACCAGAAATTGGCAGTAAAAATGTCGAAAATATTTCATTGGAAAAGAACACAACCAATTCATGGAAAATACAAAAAGGCCAATGGGACATAGGGAGAGGCTTCCAACCAGATTGGGTCTGAAAATTTCCATTTATTGAACCATTACCTCCAAAAAATGAGAAAGAGAAGACAAAAGTTAGATGTAATATATGTAGTTGGAAACTTGGCATGCCAACGACATTTCATATGAACTTAGATACAATTGAGAAGCATGTATGAAAGGTGCATGAAAATAAAATTGTAGATGGCGAGGATAAATCTATTGTTAGATGGAAATCTTCCGATGAATTTCGACATGTCAAATATGCTGATGAATATAATGAATATTTAATAAGTAAGCAAAAACTCGAGGAAGGTGGAGGAAGCATCACATCTCTATTCGAAAATACGATGGAAATAAATTTGTTATCCAAGACAATTCAATTTAGCATTGTATTTGAAATATCTATCTTTTCTTCAAATGCCAAACTTTCCATATTGTCATTGGTCTTTAACGAGTGGTTGGGAATGGGAAAAATATCTATCTCATGTAGAAAATGATGATGTGAAAGAGAAGATTGCAAGTGCTAGGATTTTGTCATTGTCTTTGGATGAGGTTACAACTATTGATAATAATTCATGGATTTTTATGAGTATTTATATGGTTAATGAGAATTTAAGCATTCCTATCTACTTGGGGTTCATAAAATGAAGGAAAATTCTACAACTAAAAATATTTATGAACTTGTTAATAATAGTTTGAAGGAAATTGGTGGTATGGATCATTTAATGATTGCAAAAAAGTTTCTATGTGTTGGAGCGAATGGAGCATCAGTAATGCAAGGACAAAGGAATGGCTTTTGTGTTAGACTGCAACTATCATCTTGACCCTATATGTTGAGTATTCATTGTATGACTCATAGGATAAATCTTGCATTTAAAATAGTAAGAAAGTTTCCATTGGTTTCAAAATTTGAGGATATTGTATGAGAGGATAATGCATATTTTTCTCATAGTCCCAAATGATTTTCAGAGTTTAAAAAATTTGTTGACGATGTTACAAATGGAAACAATATATTAAAAGATGTTGATACAAGATGGATCTCATTGAATGGACCACCTCAAATATTATTTAGTGAGTGCCAATACTTGGTAGGGTTGATGTATGCACATCACTTCAGTGTAGATAAAGCTCAAGATCTTATCTTTCAACTAACTGATATAGATACATTATTAACATTGGTTGGAATTATTCCTATGCTAGATTAAATTAATTTCCTTGTGAAAATGTCTCAAAGTATCACAATGTATATTGTAGAATACACAAATGAAAGAAAATTTGCATGCCTTTCATTGGATAATTTGTATACAATGCTAGAGTCTTTCACAAGTCTATTGTTTACAAATCGGACTACGATCATTGATATAGAAAATACTAAAAATTATTTGAAGTTTGATGAAAAAGAGATACTATGTATGGAAGTGCGTGGGTATATGGTTCCTTTTCATTATATTGATAAGACAAGACAAAACACCAAAGAGCTCAATGTGTCAAGAGACCTATTCGACAATGTTGTCATTTCAGTGAGACACAACTTGATAGAAATTGCAAAGTCACTGTCATCGGAGATAAAAGAACGATTCCCTCGAGATGAATTGTTGGAGGCCATGTTTGTGGTGTACCCTGAATATTGGAACAATATAAAATGTCAACCTACTTTAAAACATGACTTTGTGGCAAAATTAAATACTTTAGTGGACCACTTTTTCAATAAGGTCGAGATACATGGAGAACAGGTTGAAGGTATTTTGGATCAATCAAAATTGTTTCAACAAGCCACACACTTTGTTGAAACAATGTGGAATCAATTTTGTGCTTTGGATAATCCTCTAGAATATGGTGCAATAACAATATTATGGACTATTTTAGGTGCTAGTCAATACTTATAGGAAAATATATCTGAATATTTCAAATTAGAGGATTTGTGTCAAACCATGATTTTGGGATCAGTGGAGGATGAGAGAATGTTTAGTGCATTATCATTTTTGAAGTCAAAGATGAGGAACAATATTGATAAACATATGGATATATGTTTAATATTATATATAACAAAGTATGGAATTACCAATTTTCCATATGAAAGAGAACCAACTCTTTGGCGATTAGATTGTGATATAAGGGGAGAAAACAATATAACAAGTTTCTATAATGAACTTGATACGAAACATAATTCTTTGGAGGCTCATAATGATAGTCCATATGGAGAGGGTATTGTTCATAATTAAGAAAATGAGCACCAATATGAGAACTGGGAAATTGATATACCACAATATTTGATCTAATCCAATATATATGAGGGCCTAGGGGACACTTATTTCGGTATATGTGTTCCATTGGTGGTGAAAGAAATAGTGAATGGAATAGCACAAATGATGTGATTATTGTGATACATTCTTCCTCTATTTTTGGAGTAGGTTGGGAAGTATTTATCATAGCAATATTACTATATGCCAATTTGAGGATGCATTTTAGGTAAAATAGGCTCTATAATCTATATTTTTTGTTTTTCATTGTAAAATTGGAGCCACATTTTCTTGATGCAAGTTATTTTAAGATTGATGTTTTGATATTTAAGTATTACAATGTCTCTTTCTTGTATGTGATAGGAAATGAAGTTGGAATTAGATGAATATGGGACATATCTCTTCATATATATAGTGTCCTAGTATTAAAGGGTAGATACCTGATTTAACAAGAATTCCACTAAGCAAGAATGGGCTCATTCAAGTAGATGATATTTCTTTGATGTCTTGCTCTAATATGTTGATAAATATTAATGGTTTGTTTGTTTGTTTCATTTTGGAGCATTTTGTCAAGTTTGGAATTTTGTGTTTATTTTGGTTAAAAAAGTGTTAGGCCATTGAATGCTTCTAGTTCTCATTGGATGTTTGATTGAACATTTTGTTATGGAATGATTGGCTTCATCTGATTTCCATTGAGTCAAGGGTTTGGGTTAAAGTTAAAGACCTTTGTTGAGTAAAAAACTATTTTTCATCTTTTTGTCATGACATTTATTTGAGAAACATATGGTCTTAGGCTTAATATATGCCTTTAGTTATTTTGTGGGCACTCAATGTGTTCTCCATAATTTTTTTTTTTTTAATATGTTTGATGGTCAAGGAAATATTTTTTTATTTCCTTTAATTTTTTGGCATGACTTGAGCATATTCACCTTTTAGGATCTACTATGTTTATTTTGTATTTTCTTTGAAAAGAATTATTGATTATTTAGAAAAGGAAATGAGCTCTACTTAGCTAAGCGAAGAGAAAAATGGTCTATGCACTAGGTTCCTATGCATTCATCAAAGGAAACCTATTAGCATGAGACCGACATTCCTCTAATGAAATTATACTTTTGATGCCAAGACTAAAAGAGTATTACATGTAGCCAGTGGAGGATGAGAGAATGTTTATTCCACTATCGTTATTGAAGTCAAAGTTGATATACGTGTTCCATTGGTTTTGAAATAAATAGTGAATGCAATAAAGTATCGTCAAATGTATATTCAAATGGAGAAAGAGAAGCATACAAAATTTACCGTAGGACATGGAAAACAATGAAAAAGTCAAGGAAAAACATCTCTTTCATTACTTTATCTGTGCATTATTATGAATACTTCCATTCTTGGAGAAAATGTTGACTTTGTGTGTGAGTTATCAGCCTTAAACCATCTATTTCATTCACCTTTTTGTTCTTATGACCAATTTCAAGTGTGCATAATCTAACCTTTTATTCTAGGTATAATGGGTCACTCCACCTCACCTCATTTCATATCATGCCTCTTATTGACAACCATTTCTCTATTATGTTTTAAGGGTCAATGATAGTTAAATTTACTTGCATACATTTCACCTAACTAGATTTCAACTCTTAGATTCATCATTCATCCCTTATGGCGCACTATTTGCAAGAAGCACATGGATACTGTATGCTATATAATGGTTCTATAATGTATTTTCCATGTTATCTTTTCTTAGGTTACTGAAGGGACCCTTTTTTCTTCCATATGGTGGTTGAATTTAATATTACATAAAGAATTCTATGCAAACCCCTTTGTTGATTGGATAAATACCTCCATTACCCATACTTTACTGCTACTTACCTTGCAAACCTCCATTCCATCCCATGAATAACAACACACATTGTCTTGTTTGTATTTTAAAGTTTTCTTGGTTGAAATATGTTGGCAAATTCCGTGGACAGAATGCAGTGGATGCTTGTCATTGATGACAACAGTAAGGATGGCAGAATGAGAGATTTGAAGAGGATGGAAGAATAAGAAATTTGAATGTAAAGTTCAGGTGGAACAAGATGGAAGAAGTTGCCCACAAAAGCTCGAACATACAGAAGTTTGCATGAGAAGAAGGAAGATGGTGACTGTCGGATCCCATCCAAATTTCCCGAAAGGCCAATAGCCATCAGATTTGCAGAAGCTGCGGAGAAGTTAAGCACAGGGGTTAAGTTCTTCTATGCAGAGGAGAAATCCCGGACAAGTCATCGGGATATTGGAGAAAGAATCCGAGCCGTAGGATCTGAGAAGAAAACCCGACTGTCGTCGGATCTGTAAGAGTCGTGCAGGGGTTAAGTCCTACTGTGCAGTGATTTTCGTAGGGACACGCGTCAGACATACAGAGGAGAGTAAGAGGACAGGTGGAATCGGAGAATCGGGAATCAGAGTTTCACAAGTCCCGTGTTTAATTACAACGAAAACCCCGAAATCGTGAGATGCGATTTCGCGATTTAATCGCAGCCGTTAAATCAAACATGGATATGGACCGTTAATGTGTATGGACACGTGGCAGCCAGGAGGCCTCATCGGCAATTCGGGGATCGGGATTTCATAAGGCAAAGTTCACTCTACAACGAAATCCCCGATTTCGCGATATGCGAAATCCCGACGGAATCTGAACCGTCAGATCAACATTGACTTGACCCACGTCAACAGACCATGTCAGCTAAGCAACACGTGGCACAACCAGGTAGTGACAAGTGTCAGACAGATTCAACACTTCAGACACATACAAGTAATGAATCAGAGTGACACGTGGCAGTGTTTAATACGTGTCGAATCATGTGTGATGACAACAGCGCAGAGGACAGGTGGCATCGGAGTTTCGGGGATCGGGATTTGATTTGTCAAGAACACAATGCATCAAGAACTCCTAAATCGCGAAATGCGATTTCGCGAAGTGATCACAGCCGTTGGATAAGAATGAATCTGATCCGTAGATCATTGTTCGGAGTTTTGGGGATCGGGTTTTGGTTTTGACAAAACTCTGAACATCAAACATCGTGAAATCGCGATATGCAATTTCCCGATAAGGCATATAGCCTGTGGGCCACCCAGGAGTCAGTGGAGGACAGGTGTAAGGAGTAGAGAGG
>ML787865.1:42509-53502 GCA_009831015.1 Picea engelmannii | reverse complement strand
GCCTGTGAACATTGCTATCTGAATCAAGTGCTATTTCTGTTCAAGTGCTATTTCTGTTGCTATTTCGTATATCATTTCTGTGTATTGTGAAGATTATGCTGGATATTTTACTGTTATTCTGTTATTTCCAGCATTTCGTTTCTATTCTGCATATTTTATATATCTGGTATCTTGCACTTTTCAATCTTGTAATTCTCTTCTTCACAACTACTCAATTCACCTTTTAGTATTATGTTTGTGTTTCTAAGCTTTCTATTTTCAGTTTCAACATGCTTCAACTTTTCAAGATTCTCATCTTCTTGTTCACTCTCTGCATTGCATTTGTATCCCCAAAAGGAATCAATGTTGGTTTCATCCGAATCTTCTTTAGAAATGATTTCTTCTTATTTAGAACTCTTGTGATCATCATCCTGGGTTTCTTGGGTTATGAAAAGGACTTCTCCTCCATCATTATCTTCTTCATCACTCTCATCTGAGGAGATGTCATCATCCTTGGAGTAGAAGCTATTTTTATTGTTGAGACTTCTCTTCTTATAGTAGTAATTTTCAACAATATGTCCTATTCTACCATAGTTAAATAATTTGAGAGGAGACTTACCTTTGTATCTTCCACTTCCCTTCTGGAACCTTCTTATGAAATTTACTATTTCTTCATCAAGGTCGTTATCCTTATATTTTGTCTTCTTTATGGCTTTAAAGGATGCTTCATTGTTTGGTTGGTCACTTTCTGTACATGTTCTCATTTCATATGCTATAAGAGACCGATGTAATTCATCCATTGTCAGTTTGGTCAAGTCCCTAGTTTTTCAATGGCGGAGACCTTGGCATCATACTTCAAGAGAAGTGATCTCAACACTTTTTGTACAACCAATGATTAATTGATATCTTCACCTAATCCTATGATACCATTAACAACTTCATCAACTTTAAGAAAATACATTGCAATATCTTACTTTTCATCCATCTTCAAATTTTCAAATTCTTCTCTATGTCGTTGAAGCTTGACCTGCTTAACTTTTGGATCACCTTCATAGATACTCTTGATTTTGTCCCATACCTCTTTAGCAGTGCTGCAACCCATCACTTTGCTAGCAACGGTTGGTGCCAATGCTCCTAGAATAACATGTCTGGCTTTTGAATTACAACTCATAAGCTTCTTCTCATTTGGATCGGATGGAGCATTATTTGGGATTACATAGCCATTTACAACTAAGTACCAAATGTCTACTCCCAAATCTGTTAGGTAAGTTTTCATTCTATCACTCCAGTATGCATAATTTATTCCATCAAATCTTTTAATTCCATTTAAAATGTGATCATGGTCATCCATCTCTACTCAGGATTTTCCTTCCAGTGGTTAAACTGTTTTGAAGGCAACCTGCTCTGATACCAATTGTCGATACTCAGAGGGGGGGTGAATCAGTATGAAGTACAATTTAAAAACTTTTTCAACTTATACTTCAACCATATTATATATTCAATTATATCCAATGAGAAATGAACAATAGTAGAAGAGTTACACCAATACACCACAATACACCATGCACAATATGTGAGAAATAACCAATAGTTATCGTTCAAGGGAAGTATGACTTCCAAAGGTAGCTACAACTTCCAAATATAAAGGGAGGGATAAACCTCCAAAAGGAATATACAATCCTCCAATATGAAGAGAGGGTTGAACTCTCCATCCTTGCCTCTTCCTTCCACCCAAGAATATATGAGAGATAATAAAAATTTACATTAAATTATCACCATCAACTAACCATCACATAGAACCAGATAATGCTTCCCGATACTTCTTCAACTTATGAAATTCTTCACTTTTTAGAATAATCTAATCCTATAGATAATATAACTCAATTTATTCTCTGAAACTCCTCCAATTTTCACTCCTTGAATCCTCCCCAAAAAGAAGTTATAGAGAGAATGGTAGACCTTATTCAATTCTGGTTTATTCAGAAGAGAGAACTTGTAAAGAATGCCCCGCGCTCAATATTTAACATCAGATTTTGAAACTCACACAAAATAAACTAAAGCCCGTACTGTTTCCACTGAAATTGGTCTCACTTCATTTGGATTCTCTATGAATAAGTTATTACTATTTTACTTGAAACATCTGTTTATGACTAGCTTCAGGACTAGTCAAAAACCCTATCTTCCATAGAGTGTATCTCCAAAATTATAGAGAATAAGAGATGAAATTTTTACCATAGGTACCTAGATATGTCTTCTCAATACCATATCAATTTCACCATCTGAATCATTCTAGAAATTGTTTTTATAGAGAAAATGGTAAGATGACCTGTAAATAACATACCTTAGAACATATCACCAAAAGACTTCATCCTCCCTTGAAATCCGGCCTTCTTTACTTCAAATTTCCTCTTAAATTCGACTTGTGTGTGTAAAATGAATGTATAATAATATGTATTTATACCCTTTATGTCACTTCCTTTTAACATTAGGGCCGACTTGGAACTTTCTTATTTTGTAATTCTTTTCTTTAATTATCTTAAGGTTCGACCTGTACTTCCTTCTTCAATTCACTTTGTCATCTTCAAAAATTCATTTCTCCTCAACCATGAGGATCCATGTGACGTGCCACCTACCACCGGAAACAACATGATGTATAATATCCATCCATGGGTGTTGTTTCTGCATGTGCACTGTCCTTCATGTCCAAATACCTTCATCAATATTGCGGTCCAAAACCAATGACTAGGGTTGACATCAATGGAAACAACCAATCTTCCAACAATCGTGACATTATTATCATTTGAAAATAAGAGCTACAAAGTTGTTTGGATTGGCTAATTGTATTTGGACAATCAACTTTAGGAATTTGAGTCCACAATTGTTAATGGAAATGGGTTAGAGACTGGCCACATAATTTCAACAACAATAGGTGGTCAAAATGGGCAGCCAAAATAGGTTTGTAAGGCTCATAATGTTTGTCAATTCAATTGCACTCTCTTTTTCTGGTTTAATGTATTGAAAAAATGGTGCTTATCTCTGTTCTTACAAAATCTCAGGTGTTTGTATAAAAATGCAGTTTTACAGTGTTGTTGTGGATGGGCCCAATATTCCTTGCATAATACAGATGCTCAAATATTTTGTTGTCTCTGATATTAAACTGCATATGCCTACATTAGTTGTTTACTAAATTATGTAATTGTAATTCTAGTGTAGTTTATGGATAATATGAATGACCAATTTAGTTGAGAACATAAACAACATCTATCTGTTTAGTGCAACAGAAATCACTTCGGTTGGAAATTGGGGAATTATGTGCATTTAATCTACGTAAGAAATTTGGTCCTCATAATGGTAACTACTAACATAGTCACTTGTCATAACCATATATTTCCATTATAAATTAGTAGATGACCCTAGTATTAATAAACCAATAGAAAGAAACATTGTTATTTCCCCATCAAATACCTTATCTCATGCAGCCTTATGGGTTTTGTTTCCATTCCTTTATTTTAGAATTAGGTTCAGTGGTTTGTTTCATCAATGATTATGATTATTATCTAAGTCACCTGACATGTCCCAACCCCCCCTTGTGTCGCGAATCCTACGTGTCGGACACCAAATGGTAGGACATGTGTCAGATACACGTTTAAAATATGTCATGTTCACAGGACACGCGTGTCTTGAAAATAGGACAAGTGTCCTGCTTAGAAAAGGACCTTGGCTCATGTTTTCTCATGCAATTTGCAGCTGTGTGGTGTTTCAGTGTGCAACTAAGGGTTAATTTTCCTTACTAAATCTATTTAGAGAGGTCCCCACCCCCTCCATTTTACCCGCCCTAGTAATTAATGGTAATATTAAATTTCTCCTTTATCTTTCATTTTCATCCTTTTACTTAAATTTTTAACATTACCATTAATTGTTTCAGGATGTTTAAGAGTGGTTCCAACCTCATTGGACTTCATATGGAGAAAGTAAAATTTTAGGTCCCGTTCAAAATTCAACAGACTTAACGGTTTTTAGGATTTCAAGATTGGTAGGATTGCAATGTTTCCACTGGATTCTATCATGTGAGAGGGTATGAAACTGGCATTTAATCAAGGGCACCATACCCTTTATGTACCTCGATGTTGGTGGCATTGATTGTTTAACTCTTCTGTCACGACCCCAGTAAAAATGTACCCTTCACTCAAGTATAAACTCTTTTGTTGAACTCTTCTCTTTGTCATCATGTCAAGTGACTTAGTGGTGTATCTGCACACCGACCTGTATCTTATTTGCAGGCACTGGGCAGAGAGGAGTGGTTGAAGGGAAAGACAAAGATGTGGGATGTGTTTCCTCATGATATGGGTTTGGACAACAGTGATGAGTTGGCAATGTCATCATTTATGTTAGTAACTTAGTAACTTAGTAGTTACTAAGTTAGTACTAGTTGTATGATTAAATTTGTATATATATATATATATATACACACACACACACACATGGTCCATGGTTCTAGTACTAACCCATATATTAAATTTTGGTTGGATGAAAATTTATCAGAAGCATGAGTATAAAAACATGTACTTGTGCATCAAAATTTCATAATTACAGGATTTGAGGAATCATCAAATTATCTTTCTCAAAACGATTAGATATAGAACAATTTCATAAAATATATTCCAATAAGATCCAAAAAGGATCATATTATCCTAGGAGTGGATACAAGTGCAGATTGGGTGTGTGTGCATCCCTGAATTTAGAAGGTTCTGGTAACATTGGTTAGATGTTTCTTATTTTACTAAGCTTGTTATATTGTAGTTGTTTTGGTATTTCTTTGAATTTTCTATCAATGAAGTTATTCTTTTCCTTTCTCAGAGATGCCATTGCTAACTTAAGTCTCTTAGTTGTCATCTATAGAACTCCTTATGATCTTTATATATGCTTCTTTTTCTATAGATTCTTGAAACTAATTTACATATTTGGGCATTTAACTCGCTTCAATTTTGTTTTTCTCAAAATTTGGTTGGCCTTAATTTTTATGAGATGCAAACATGGAGGCAAATGCATGATATAAAGGTGATTAAATAAATTGGGCTGGAGTTCCCGCTAAAGCTATCTCTATTGAGTTCAGTTCTCTATTAATTATCACAAAACTTGTTTTGTATACATCAATAATCTTAATGATGTACATTTATAAAATAAATTAATTTGGACCTATTTTAAAAATGTTTAGGGTAAAAGTGAAAAATAACATTTCGTTAGTCCTTTTTTAGTATTTCCCATGATCATATGGGAGTCGATATTGTTATATATACATCAAAGTAGTTGATAAGTATATTGTTCAAAGTAGTTGATTCAGTGACCCTGTATATTGTTAGATATACATCAAAGAAACTGATAAGAAACACCTCACTGCATCTTGTTCAACCTAATTCCAATTGATTGAAAAATCATTTATTTGTGCACAACATGGAATTTCACCCTTTCCATGGAAGCCATCAGAATGATTTTAAAGGTGGCCAAGGATGCTTGTCATATGGACTATCTTACTTCTATAGTTATCAACTACCTTCATTTCCCATAATTGATATTTACAAGTATTCATAGTGTTACACATCAACATTACTCGCTTTGATAAGTGTCGCATGTTCCTCACAACTGTCGCAAGTGTCACATGTTGTTCACAAGTGTCGCAAATATCAACCAAACAAAGTATACTGCCATGATGACGGTACTAAGGAGAAACTTAGAATACCTCAAACACCTGATTTGGAGGAAGAGGGATGGTTAACTGAAGTCAGGTATCTCTTCCCACCTAAAAGAAGCTTTCAAACTAAAGTTTTAGAAGGGAGCGCTCCCCTAAATCACGCTTAGGAGCGCTGGCGTTCCCCTACAAGGTATTGGGGAGCGTTATAACACCAAACTACCCCTTTGAAGGAGCGCTACAAACATTTAGAGCGCTGGTGCCCCCCTTGAGCCTACTAGGGAGCGCTATAGCACCCTGATGCCCCTTTTGAGGGAGCGCTGTCTAATCTGGGCAATAGTTGATCTGTTGAGGAGAATAAGGGGAGGATCTTTCAAGTTTGGAAGGAAGTTGCATTCGAATTCCTGGTTCAATCATGATCTTAGGAGAAGATCCTTGATCTAAGGAGGGAATTCCTCAACCTATCCTAAAGATACCTCAAGAGGTTAAGCCTCTCTAAACCTATATAAGCAAGCTCTGTCATGGTGGAAAGAAGGAAGAATTGCAAGCATGAAACCTTTGATCTCATAGGAAACACATGGTGAACTGGAGGAGAGTAATCAATGAAGCTGCTATCACCCAGGTCGTGGATCTTTTGAGCAAGGGTTAGGCAAAGGGGACTTGACGAAGCTATCACATTCACATCTACGGTTGTAAGTTACTTCTGTCATTGTTCTCATTAATATGACACGCTTGGCCTGTTTCTTTCTAGTTCGTGTTTGATCTTACATGAACTTGTCATTGATAGATAGATATATTTTCAAGCTAACATCAATAGAGTAGTAAGTGGTCATACTATTGTTTGTCTACAGGGCTCATTGAGGAGCGAAAGATCGGAGCTCAACTCAGAGCATGCAGGGACAAACGCCGGTAAAAGGTACTTCTGTTCTCCTTCCTCCTCATGCATTAGTTTGTATAGATATGAAAGGAAGTTAGTGTCCACGTTAAGCATCTTCTGTCTTAAGAGTTAAGAGTTTAGCTCTCAAGAGGAGATCTACCTGTCCGCAGGGAGATTTTCCTTCAACAGAAACTGGCGACTCCACTGGGGAGGGATCATAAATTTCTTAGTTTTGTCTTTCCTCATAGACCTTGTCTTACCTTTTTTTTTCTTAGGCCTTGTCCACCCCTTTTTATCTGATTGCACTTTCTGATTGACTCTTTACCCCATCACACTCAGCTTACCTGTCAAAATTTGATCAAATTTTTGGGTTTTTGGACCTTTTTGTGAGTTTTTTGAGCCTGGCGCCCCCCTGCCCATGTTGGCAGAGCGTCAACACTCCTTGGAAGTGTTAGACAGAGATTTATAATGATTTGGTGGCCCTTATACCAGATCACCAACCCTTTTTTGCCCAAAATCTCTTAAAAAATTGCAATTTTTAGAGGTCCAAACCCTGTTTTTTCACTTGCTGAGCTGCTTTGTGATTCAATGATTCTTCCTTTGACCTTTGACATGCTTCCTCTTGAGAAGTAAACACCTTGTTGTTCAGATTTTATGCCCTTCTTCATTATTTTTGAGTTTTTGCTGTTGAGAGCTTGAAATCGATCCGCTGCTTTTTTCCTCTCCTATCTGACTGAGCGAGAACTCTAGTAAGGACATCAGAAGTCTGTAACTCTTCTCATTTGGTTCTTAGAGGTCATATGATCCAATCTCTTTCTCCTTCCTTTTGCGTTTTTGGTTTTCTTTCTCTTGTTTGATCACAAAAAAGGGTGTGCTGTTTGTGCGAAATTTGCATATTCTTGTCTGAATCTCCTTGATCTGAAATGGTAGTTGGCAGGAGAAATTTTGCATTGAATTGATCATCATTCGCATGAAAACAAAAAAAGTACATCTTAATGATTAGTTTGCATATTAGTTTGCATTTCTGAAATGTTGTAGCATCATATTGGATTTGATTGAGAACAAAATTGATTGAGGGCATTCCTTATCAAGTGTTTGATAATGAAAACGACTCTTCCTCTTTCCCTTAAATAGGTATTCATTGAAAAGAAATGATTGCTTATCATATTTCATGCATATTTTTGGGAATTGAGTCATCATTCCATCAGTTTCACTTTCGTACACCCTCTGAGTAAACAACATCCATTAAAATCAACTCTTAACTAAAATTTATCAGAATTTTTACATCTTTGTTAGCAAACCTACATTAGTTTAAGGTGTAGGGATTTGGAATAGGTTGAAAGGATAACTTTCCAAAGCTATCAAACAAACTTAGTATCTTGCGGTAGGGAGAGCCAAATCCAATTGTCGTATTGGCTTGCTGGGATCCCCCTCTCACACAGGGGTTACGCACGAGGTCGCATTCGGGTGAGTTATGGAGATTATCCCTTCGTGGCCCAACTATTTGTAGTGGTCGAATCGTATATTGGGGGTCACTAGAAGGTATACCCATGATTATGTGTGGGAGCCTTTCAAGTTGATTTCAGACTTGTTATCCTGCCCATACGTTCTGATTGGACTGTCGACTGTACCCGCCCAGGGTCTGACTACGAGTTGGTGACCTTAGTAGCCACAATATTTAGGGTCTCACACAAGGTGACGGTGAAGGGAAGCCTCAGTGTACCTAGAACATATGTTGTTCAAACTCACTCGGGCTCCTTGGAGGGTCAATCCACAATTACTGCGTGGAATCTTGCACCAAGGCGTAAGTCCGTTAAGCAAGTTTCCAATGTAACTGATCCTCCTGCTCTATCCCTGCCCCTTCCTATTTTGATCTCACGACGTTGGATTTCATCACCAACTAGTGGTTTCATCATAGGAAGGTTTGTTTGATTGTTTGCTTCTTAGATTCTTAGTGTGTGTTGTTTGTTTTACTTAGTGGACCTTAGGTCGAGTCAGTGTTAATGGCATCAAATCCCGAGGGTACCAATGGAGGAACCCTTCCTCCTGGGGAACCTTACACCTTTCCTTCATTTGGAAACTTTGGTCCTCCATATGTTGCCACACTGAGTCTTCCAGGACTCACTATCGGATTACCAGTTTGGTTGTTCCCCACTCCGGTGATCCCGAATCCTCCCAATGTTTCAGCTGCACCTACTACTTTAGATGTCGGTACACCACCCACACATCAACCTCATGTCGAATTTTCACCTTCTTCGCCCATTAAGCCTCCTTCCATTTATCCTTCTTCACCTAGTGAAATCTCTAAAGAAAGTAGCCAGGTTGATCAGAAGAAGAAGAAACAGAAAGAGAAGAGGAAGAAGAACCCAAAAAGGACAAAGGCCCCAACAACATCAGATGTTGGCTCTAAGAAACCAATTATTGTTGATAGTACCAGGAGTGTTGATGAGGTCAACAAGATTAAAATGAAGACTCCAAAACCCAAATTCCCTTGCAGCCTTTGTAAGGGTGACCACTTTCTTGGGGATTTCCCCAGTCTTACCCAGGTCTTAGAAATGTGGTCCTCCACGTCATCGGCCTTTGTCAGTAATGTCGATGATACCTTGTCAACTAGTGATGTTCAGGTTGGTAAGAAGAGGAAAACTATCAAGTTCCCTTGCATGTTATGTAAAGGTAATCATTACTCTCACCTTTTTCCTCGCATGGATGAGGCTTCTTCTCTTTTGGAAAAACTTCAACTTCCAAAAGGTTATTGTAAGATTTCCTCCGACCCATCGTTGGTTGATGGACTGGTCAATCTAGTTCCATCCTCGGCCAGTCCAGTTGATCAGGTGGTCAATCTAGTTTCCTCCTCGATTGAACCACAAACCCAAGTAGCTGATCTAGTTTTGTCATCGATCAGCCCCGCTCTTCATCAAAAGAGTGACACCAAAGTGGTTGATCTGTTTTCATCCTTGGTCGATCCCACTCTCCCATTAGAGAGTGACACCAAAGAATTTGATCCGTTTCCACCTGTCGACCCCATTCTTCCCTTGGAGAATGAAACTCAAGTGGTCGATTTGGTTCTGCCATCGGTCGATCCCACTCCTCCTTTGATGAGTGCCAAAGTGATTGATCCAATCCCTTCCTGGGTCAGTCCCACCCTTCCTTTGAAGAGTGCCAAAGTGGTCGATCCAGTTTCACCATCGGTCGATCCCATTCCTCCATTGAGGAATGTCAAAGTGACTGATTCAGTCCCTTCCTCGGTCAGTCCCACTCTTCCTTTGAAGAGTGCTAAAGTGGTCTATCCAAGTCCACCATTGGTTGATCCAATCCAATCATAGGTTGATCCTACTCCCCTTCTAGAGAGTAAACCCGATACTTCCCATGTTTTTCTTGTTAATACAGACTCTACCATACTGGGGGGCATTCCTCCTTCTCCTGCGAAACCCCCTCCAAGTAATGAGGGCATCCTTTTTGATTGGGGTGTGCTAACTAGACCTCATCTTCCCTCCCACATTCCTTTCCAGATTACAGTACAGGTTCATGGTCGGGACATTCCTCAAACGCTGATAGATGAAGGTGCGTCTCTTAGTATTTTGTCTTCTGTTGCTTGGTATGCTTTGGGTTGTCCACAACTTGCACCGGTTACACAGAATCTGTTAGCTTTTAACAGAAGAACTAGTCAACCTTTAGGGATCCTTCCTCAGTTTCCTGTAACTTTGGGAGGGAAAACCATCTTTATCGATGTCATGGTAGTCTGAGACCCCTTGGATTTCTCTTTACTCCTTGGGTGGGATTATTTCTATGCTATGAAAGCTCTTGTATCCACCCTTTTCCGTGTGATATCTTTCCCTCACGATGGAAGAATTGTGACTATTGATCAACTTTCATTCATCGGCCCTGACTGGGTTACCTCCCTAAGTGGTTCCTATATGCAGAAATTATCACCCCCGCCACATGTCAATTATGTGGCGTTGTCTCCCATGACCTCAACTTTCGATGATTTGGATCCGGTAGTTGACATGGTGATCTCTTCGGTAGGATTATTGGAGCCCGATCTCCTTACTCCTATCATGGCCCTCGACATGTGCTCCTTACCGAGTGATTATCTTCCATCCAACGAAGATCTCCTGGAGGCCATGACCACATTTTATCCATCGACATGGTACCCTTCCAGACCACTATCCTCTTGGAAGACATGATCCGGACGAAACCACGAGCATAGTTTCTCTTCTCTGTGGCAAGTGTTGGAAATACTAAAACAACTGAGAGGGGGGGGGGGTGAATCAGTTGTATGTGAGCTTAAATTTTTTTAAGTCTCTTAAGACATTATTAATCTTTCTTCATGTGGTCATCAACAATATACAACATATGGACAGTAAAAGTAAAGACCATCAGTCACACATAAAGTACACACAGAGACAAATTTTCACGAGGAAACCCATAAAGGGAGAAAACCTCTTCTTCTT
>ML787865.1:16174-35969 GCA_009831015.1 Picea engelmannii | reverse complement strand
CAAGTCCATTCAAGATAGCATTCATCCCCTTAGCGTTAAAACTAAACTCTAACTTATCATCCTTGTTGGCTAGAACAACAGGCTTTGTATATCCAGTCTCTACTACATCCCAAACATCAGCACCCAAGGCCATTAAATATGTTGTCATTCTAATCTTCTAGAAGGAAAAATTTGTTCCATCAAACAGAGGGGGCTTAGAGGCTGAAGTCCCTTCATGACTTTTCATGTTTAAGCTTACAGATCTACCTTTAAATAAAAGGAACCTTCTCTGATACCAATTGTTGGAAATACTAAAACAACTGAGAGGGGGGGGTGAATCAGTTGTATGTGAGCTTAAACAATTTTAAGTCTCTTAAGACATTATTAATATTTCTTCATTTGGTCATCAACAATATACAACATATGGACAGTAAAAGTAAAGACCATCAGTCACACATAAAGTACACACAAAGACAGATTTTCACGAGGAAACCCATAAAGGGAGAAAACCTCTTCTTCTTTGAAATGATAGGTAATGTTTTTCAGTTCTGTACATCATTTACAATTGAGCACCAACTCAATGTGAGGCTGCTACCTCTGTTTTACAAGCTGCAACTTGTTTGAGAGCCCCAACTCTTTGGTTTCTCTAGCACCCACTAGAAGGAAGCACCAACTCCCTGAATATTCCAGCACCAACTGGATGGAAGCACCAACTTCCTGAATGTTCCAGCACCAACTGGATGGAAGCACCAACTTCCAGTTACACAGGCTCTAACCTTTATAATAGAGAACACTTGTTCTCCCTAGAACCACCCTGCCACCCTAGTTTCTCTGGCTGCAACCAGATGGAAGCTACAACTTCCTGTGTTCAAGCTCCCACTTGAACCTCCGAGGACAACAGTCCTCCCGAGCACCTCCCTTCCTCCCTAGCACATCAAATAATGAATACATAGAAAACTACACAGATAACTCAGTTCTTACCGGTCTTTTTCTCTTCTATAAGTCTGATCTTCTTCAAACTATTTTGCAATTCTCCTCTTCCTCTGTCTGTTCAGCAGGTCTGCTCTGCATCAATTTTTTCTGTCATTCTACTATGCTTCAACTTGCTCTATTATTCTTCTTTGATTTTTATCTCACTCTTCACATATGCTCAATTTCATATTGCGCATCCTCTCCTTTTTCCTTTCTTACAGTTTCATTCTTTTTCCTCCAGAACAACCAACCTTTCACAATCTGTCTCATCTTCTTTTATGCATACCTTCCCGACGATTCCACTTCACCTTCCCTCAGCCGAAACAAGAACACCTGTCCTTGCAAATGAAACGCTAACTAATTTGTCATCATGAGTCTCTTTCTCTTAACATATTGATAATTGAAGCGTTAATGTGTGAGAAGAACAACAACCCTTAGATCACATTCAAATCTTATCCACATCGTTGAATGACCTTTATTATTCTTGCCTTTTAAATCGGTTTTTGGGATTTCTTTGCCCAAGTTTCTCAACACTTTCACATCGCGATCTTCGAAACTTCGAAATGGAGATTATCTGGACTGACACCTTCTCTTCCGGTGACCAAGAGTTATGACCAAGGTTTTATGTGAAAGGCGCTTTCGCAATTTCGCATATCGCGAAGTCGTAATGCCTGATGTTCAAAATTCTTGTCAATACCAAAACGCGATCTCCGACATTCCGTAATGAAACCAAATCAACGATCTAGATTGTTTCTAGATTTGACGGTTCATATTAAGTCAGGAATTCACTCATCGCAAAATCGAAATTCCTATTGCATTGTGTTCTTTTCCTTTTGAATTCGTGATCCCCGAAACTCCGACACAGGCTGTGATCAACGGTCCAGATATCATTCTCGATTCAATGGTTGCGATTAAATCGCGATATCGCATATCACGAAATCAGGGTTTTCGTTGCATTGTGTTATTTGCCTTTTGAATTTGCGATCCCCGAAACTCCGAAACAGGCTGTGATCAACGGTCCATATCTCATTCTCGATTCAATGGCTGCGATTGAATCGCGATATCGCATATCGCGAAATCGGGGTTTTCGTTGCATTGTGTTCTTTGCCTTTTGAATTCACGATCCCCGAAACTCCGACACAGGCTGTGATCAATGGTCCAGATCTCATTCTCGATTCAATGGTTGTGATTGAATCGCGATATCGCATATCACAAAATCGGGGTTTTCGTTGCATTGTGTTCTTTGCCTTTTGAATTCGCGATCCCCGAAATTCCGACACAGGCTGTGATTAACGGTCGAGATCTCATTCTCGATTCAATGGCTGTGATTGAATCGTGATATCACATATCGCAAAATCAAGGTTTTCGATGTCAAGTGTTCTTTTCACTTCAAAGTCCTGATCCCCGATACAGACTAGAATTAACAGTCCAGATCAAGGCTTGATCTGACGGCTCAGATTTCATCACGATTTTGCATATTGTGATTACACCCACTTCTCCTTGCACTTTAAAGAGCATGCAGGTTATCCTTGATCCGACGATGGTCGAGATCTGCACTCGGATCTGACGACTGAGATCTGTCTCCCTCTTCAATGATCAAAGATTCTTCTTCAACCTTTCGCTCATTCGTTGCCTTCGATCATTCACTTCTTTCGATCATTCACCTCTCTGAACTTGTCTTCTGTTTTCTTGTTTTCCTGTCATCTTCACTGTTGCCATCAATGACAAGCATTGCTTTCGCTGTCTATTAATTGAATTTGCCAACAACAAGCTCGTTAAAAAATGAAACAGAGGTCCTGAGCATAGTTCTTTTCCTGTGTCAAGCTCGTTAAAAAATGAAACAGTCACCTATCTTGAACCTTCTTTTCATCCACCCTTCTCCTTTTTCTCATCTCCTAGAGAAATTGGTGACGACCTTAGAGCCGGTGAATGAATTGAAGCTTGGAGGGCATGTCTCCAGCCTTTGCCGATCATTCTGGAGCTAAGTCATCAGCTTTTATGCCAGGGGCATACCGAGCTTAGTCTTTGTTCTTTCTCATGCTCGTAAATACATGAGAATGCATCCGGGTAGACGTTTATCTCTTTTTCGGACCTGTATGGATACACGAAAAAGGAACCCCTTGGAGTCTTCTTTAATCTCTTTTCAGACTCTCTAAACATGAAAATATTGTCGAGTGATATTGCTTCCTTTCCCACTCGTTAAAAGGTTTGAAAGGGCGTCTTTCGAGTGATAATTTATCTCTTTTTCAGCCTCGCGAGACTAACATTACGAAAAAGGACAACACTGGAGTCATATTTAAGTTCTTTTATGACTCTCTAAACATGAAAAGATTACCGAGCGACCTTGTTCTCTTCACACTCGTTAAATTATTTGAAGAAAATGTCTGTTGAGCGATAGTTTATCTCTTTTTCGGTCTCATCAGACTACTTTACGAAAAAGGAACTGAGAGAGTTCTCTTTTAAGTGTTTTTCCAGAATCTATAATCATGAAAAACCTTCGAGTTTTCTGTCTTTGGACTCGCTAAAACACACATCGACAAGCCCATATGGGACCGAACCCTTACTTCTTCTGGTTTGTTAAACAAAGGAAGAGGAACTTACCGAAGGTGAGTTATAATTAACATGTGTTATCCTCCTCAAGCTCATTAAATCAAAAAGAGGTACTCGTCTATCTAGATGGGGGAAAATTTGAAAGGAACAAGCCAAGCAGTCTTTTGAGAACATTACTAAATAATTCTTAGAGTCGCCCTTAAACATGGCACTTTGTCTTTTGCACGCATTTTAATCCACTGAACCTCTGCACTAAGCCAATCCTTTGAGTTCCTTTCACTCCTTTGGGTCACCTGACGTAAGTCACAACATCCACTGCATCATCAAGTTTTGGTCCATGTCATGTTTCTGCTCTCATGCCTCAGTGTTCAAGGGAAGTATCTGCCTCTAGAGTCAGCCATCACAAACATCTTGTCTCAAAAACCCATGTCATTCCATGTTCATTTGATATACCAATTACATCTCTATGTCCATTTCGTGTCGTTGATGGGGGATACATCAAGGCCCTCCTTCGATGATCCTATTCCTGTCGACCTCAACACATTATCCAGGAACTAGGCTTAGAAACCAATTAGTACTTTGGAACCTGCATGCCTCAATGGTAGGCCTCCTCACATTCGACAGTGGGTTTACATCATTGACCTCTGATCAAATGATTCCACGGATGTTCGACTTCATCCCATCCATTCACATTCATTGGAATGTACTAAGGTACCTTGGTAATCATTGACATTAATGGTGATCTCCCTCGCGCTTGTTAACGGTTTACACCATTGACCGGTAATCAAGTGGTTTCTACCATGTTCGACATCATGACATCTATTCACATGGTTATATTCATACTATATCGGGATTGGTAAGAAGACCCTGGGTTGAGTGATCACTTTGATATGAGCTTTGCCCAGGGTGCGAAGGAGTTTCTCTTGAAACATGACACATATACTGTTACATAGATCCACTTTGTATTGGTCGTGGCTATGTCTTTTCATCTCATAGATCCACTGTGTATTCTTCGTGGCTATGATCAGTTCAGGTCATCAGCGTATAGATCCACATTGTATCCTCAGTGGCTATACCTTTTTATCAATACAATTATGGATCCACAGTGTATTTTATGGCGGCCATATCTTGCAAGTCTTGATCACCCAAGCATAGGTATGCCTGCCTTGGGTTTTGAAACATGTCGTAATATTTGTTGGGTGTTTGTGTGCAACTTTTGTCAGGTTCTCTGCGTCTATACCCTTGCTCGAAATTCTACAAAGCATTTCAGTTATCAGTTCTCATATTCTAACTTCATACTTTTGGGGGCAATCTGTTACACATCAACATTACTCGCTTTGATAAGTGTCGCATGTTCCTCACAACTGTTGCAAGTGTCACATGTTGTTCACAAGTGTCACAAATATCAAACAAAGCATACTGCCACGATGACGACACTAAGGAGACACTTAGAATACCTCAAACACTTGATTTGGAGGAAGAGGGATGGTTAACTGAAGTCAGGTATCTCTTCCCACCTAAAAGAATCTTTCAAACTAAAGTTTTAGAAGGGAGCGCTCCCCTACATCACCCTTAGGAGCGCTGGCACTCCCCTACAAGGCACTGGGGAGCATTATAACACCAAACTGCCCCTTTGAAGGAGTGCTACAGACCTTTAGAGTGCTGGCATCCCCCTTGAGCCTACTAGGGAGCGCTATAGCGCCCTGATGCCCCTTTTGAGGGAGCACTGTCTAATCTGGGCAACAATTGATCTGTTGAGGAGAATAAGGGGAGGATCTTTCAAGTTTGGAAGGCAGTTGCATTCGAATTCCTGGTTCAATCATGATCTTAGGAGAAGATCCCTGATCTAAGGAGGGAATTCCTCAACCTATCCTAAAGATACCTCAAGAGGTTAAGCCTCTCTAAACCTATATAAGCAAGCTTTGTCATGGTGGAAAGGAGGAAGAATTGCAAGCATGAAGCCTATGATCTCATAGGAAACACACGGTGACCTAGAGGAGAGTAATTAGTGAAGCTATTGTCACCCAGGTCGTGGATCTTTTGAGCAAGGGTTAGGCAAAGGGGACTTGACGACGCTGTCGCATTCGCATCTACAGTTGTAAGTTACTTCTGTCATTGTTCTCATTAATATGACACGCTTGGCCTGTTTATTTCTAGTTCGTGTTTGATATTACATGAACTTGTTGTTAATAGATAGATCTATTTTCAAGCTAACATCAATAGAGTAGGAAGTGGTCGTACTATTGTTTGTCTACAGGGCTCATTGAGGAGTGAAAGATCGGAGCTCAACTCGGAGCGTGCAGGGACAAACACCGGTAAAAGGTACTTCTGTTCTCCTTCCTCCTCATGCATTAGTTTGTATAGATCTAAAAGGAAGTCAGTGTCCACATTAAGCGTCTTCTGTCTTAAGAGTTAAGAGTCTAGCTCTCAAGAGGAGATCTACCAGTCTGCAGGGAGATTTTCCTTCAACACATAGGAGAAGGTTATTCTTTGAGATGATACTCTGTTTTAGTGGAGCTAGAAATTGCTTTGACACTTTGTTTTTATTGGAGATGAAAATTGCTTAACACAATATGGTTGCTAGAGTTTATTTTTCTTCAACACTTAAACCATATGAGACCACTCCCATGAATTTATTTCTTGCAACTTTGAATGGTGAACCTTAGAGCTATTTTAGATTACAACTTTATGTGAAAAAACATGGTTCATTTAGGGACAATATGTGTGTGAATTTCCAGGCATGATAAACAAAATTTTAGGTTCACAACTATGAACTTAAAATAAACATACGAACAAATGGAAAATAGTTGTTATGTAGGTCTGAAATTATTCACAAACATGTGTTCAAAAAACTGTTATAGTGCAGCTCTGTGTAAGTATGGTTATGTCTTAGAATTTTGTGATTCTCTTAATTTTACAGCCCAAGTAACTAGATCTGAAAATTGCATATTGTTGTTGGTTTGTTGAAAAGAATATGGAAGTATTTCCATAGATAAAAGGAAAACCTTTTCAACCAACAAAATCAAGTGTATTACAATGAACCAATTATGGGTTTATACAATTATTTCCAGCATGTAATACTCAGATAAATCCCTCATACAATTTCTATATCAAATCTCTAAATCACTGTAAAATGTTTCAACCAATTTGTAAAAGAGAGTGAATCCAACACCCTCTAATTGTTTTCCAGTTATTCCAAGTGTGTGCCTATAGGTAGCATATGCAAAGTGTATGTGTCAATGATGAGTTCCAGTATATGTATAGATAATAGTCCCAGAACTGTCTAAAAGCCACCACGAAGATTTTTGGAGTTTAAATGGGGAGAGAAATTACAACAGGTTCAAGTTAAAGTCCTAGAATTGTCTAAAAACATACATTGACAACCAAGGTTTCTCATTTGGAAAGTGGTTTCCTATTTTTTGATCTCTCATTCACTAGATTTCTATCAAGAAGAAGGAAAGTATGAATTACAAAAGAAAAATTAACTTATGAGAAAGGGTGTGACTAAATTTATAAGGAATGATTCGCATTTCATTATTGCATCCTTGTAATTATGATTTACTTTGATTAGGGAGGATCTATATTTATGATCATTGTCCCCGTGTTTATGATTACTATAACTGCATATACAAGTTTTATGATGGTTACCTTCATGATTTGTGGTGGAAAATAAGGTCTAGGGCATGCCTTATCTAAGAGGAAGACATCCTAAGAAACCAACAAATAGACACAATCGAGTTAGGGTGAAGTTGTCATGATGAAAGTGTTAGATGATCAAGCTTTTATGCCATGCATACTTATTGTAGTAGAGAAGGACATCTTAGTGAAATGCATTAATGTAGATCTCTTCAGGGGAAAAGTTCCTTTGTGGTGAGTGACATGGTGAAGCATGGTAGGCATAGAGATTTATGGTGAATAACACCTTATGGACATTGTATTTGTGGTTGAACTATGACCTTCCACTAGCACCACGACTCATAGGATGAGAAAAGCATGGGGTGACCCACCAACAAGAAATATGGTTACCACAACAAATTCATTTGCAAAATTTTACATGAAATAATGTAACAACAGGAAAATGAAGTGAAGTAGTTTTGTTGCAATGGTATGCATGGGATGTAGATGTCCCAAAGCATGGCATCATATTAACAAGATAGAAAATGTGAAAATAAGTTAAACATTTGAATTGGATAAGAAGTTTTTTTTTCATAACATGACTTTTCTTAGATGAATTGAAACTTAGTCAACTCAACATTAGTGTAATGAATGCTTTGGGGAGTGCATGGTTTAAGGAAGTTGGACACTACATGTTTTGTGGTTGTTGAGTGTTACTTGAAGTGAATTGGACACTTAGAGTTTCATGCTTCATGGAAAATCCATTGAGGACGTGTCCTAAAGAGGTCAAGTTCCCATGAAATATGGCACACTTTCATGGTTTTGGGGAATCCCTTCCAAGACCATGTCATATTTGGAGGAGGTGGATGCAACTACCTAATTGATGATGGATGAGTGTAGGATTATGGGTCCACTTAAAATTAGAGGGTGAGGAAAGTCACTCTAGATTGGGGGAAAGAGTTAAGACATCACTCCTATATAAGGCAGTTGCGAGTTGGGTGGAAAACATTCAATACTAGATAAACATAACAAATTGGAGAAGAATAAGACATAGGGAGAAACTTAGTAAAATCCAAGGCAAAGTTTGTTTTTTTAAGGAAGGCAAGTGTGAGTTTGGTATGATGGCTTGGATAGTTTTTTTATAAGTGTTGAATAATAGGGTACTACATGAGGTAGACTTGTGAGTTGCGGTAAGGGTTTGTGGGTTTACTTGTATTGAAGAAAGGAGGGTGTTCTTGGGTTTTTTGCATCTATGTTAAGGTTGTAGTGGTTGATTGAACCTTACCTATGTATCTCGTTGTAAACATTATTCTTAACAAAGTTAAGAAACTTATATTAAGTGTTTCCCTAACACACATGTTGTGGTTTCTTTATGGAAAAACAATTATGTTCCTTTTGATGCTCATGAAATGGTTGTGTTGAAGTTATTGAGATATTTTAAACAAAATGGTTGGACGTTTCCTCATAATGTTGATTTTGTTGTAAAATATTCTAACTTAATTTGGGCATTGGGTTGGGTCATGTCTAATGTGTTAGGAATAGTTTGGTTGTAAGTAAGCCTAGGTTGATATCATCACTAGGTTTGAAGCAAGTTAGTGTCACGCACCCTAAGACCGACCAAAATGAAAGGTTTGGAGGAATTCTCTAGGTGACATAGTGGATGTTACAACATCTTGTACTTATTTAGATGTATTTTTAGTTATAAGACAACATTCAATATGGCCCTCCCTTCTCAAAGTTGCATCAACAAGGGATACACTATACATATGTTAAATCTTATGGTGAGCCAATGTTCTCATATTTAGTTTGAAGATGTTTGGTCTAAGATAAATATTTTCTACAATGTTGTACCATCAAATCTAAAGTATGGATGTGGCATTTGGTGTACTATAATTCAAAAAATAGAATGATCCCATTATGAAAGATATATTTTTCCATGTACTCTAAATACATTAGATGTAAGAGATTAATGCTTCATGCAATTAATTTTCCAAAGTCCAAGGTTTAACTTTTTTTTATAGATCCTTTCACATCATTAATTTCCTATAGTGGCTTCATTGCTTAACCAATTTTAGTCTTAGAAAATATAGTCACCCATTTCTTGTGCTTTATTTTTGCATGCATATGGGAAAATAGGGATACTAATGCTCTTTCTATAGACAATTTATGGCTCTTTTACATTGATGTCCACTTTGCTTTGTGATTTGATGGTAATAAGCAATTGATAGACTCCATGTATGGTTGTGAGATGACACCACAATTTTATTATTTTTCAAAGAAGGAAAATCCATGACTGGGTTTGAAGAGAAATCTTCATCTGGGCTTCGAATCAGATAACAATATGTAATCTATAGTAGCTGGTAATAGCTCAATATTTGGAAACCAAATTCCAGGAGGAATTTCTTTAAGAAATAATTATCCTATGATAATTCTTTTGACTTGAGACGATTGATTAGTATAAAAGGTTTCCATGAAGAAACACATATTCTCTATATAAATTTTTGAAATACAAAGAATACTGAAGTTTTTGTCGTTCTTCTGAAAAACTCAGAATATTGTAAAAAGGTAAATATGAATAGTGTATAGACTTTATGTCAAACAATAACACTGCTAGGTTATGACATATTTGGCATCAAATTGTAGCATTAATTTTGAAATACTGTAATATTTATTCAACTTTGACCTACACCAATATAAATTGGAAAACCATAATGGTATAGAGTGTATAGTGACCTAGCCTTTAGGACAATCAATGATATCTCCTTTTGGGAGGTCATTGACCCTTTTCTAGCATCAAATGGTTAGCAAGAATCCCAAAGAACTAGAATAAGTGAAATGTTGCTCATGGGATAGTGAGGGAACTCTCATTTTTTTACTGGAAATGTCTATATTTTTTTGACATATTTTGAAAGAGGCTTTGCACAACAATCAGGTGAGGAAATTGAGGAATTAGGTGAGGTCATTGGAGGATCCCCTAATACTTTACAAGGTTTTATAATTTAGTGAAAGATTCACCAATATTTTACAAAATTTTATAATTTAGTGAAAGATTCGACAATATTTTACAAGATTATATAATTGACTAAAAGATTTTCCAAAACATTATATATACATTTTATATTATTGATAAAATAACCTTGAATTTTTCCTATGTTTCATGGGGATTCACCCATTTATTATACATATAAATTTAGGGGGGGGTTCTTAAAATCACCCCTGACCAATTTAACCCACTTTCCTTCTTTTAGGGATAACCCACTTGTAACCTCTTGTCCACTTCTAACTCACTTTGCTACAAATATTAAATTCTCCACTTCTAGTTGCAAATAAATTATTTTTAATTATTTTCTTATTGCAACAACTTAACCATGACTAACTCCTAGTTTCACCCACTTGAATAGTCAACTTCATCTAGGATCTTCTAGAATTAATTTGACTTCTTTGACCTTCTAGATAACTCATGAGGGTTCTCCAACTTCACCAGACCATAACTCTCTAACCGTGAGGAGTTATATGACATTCTGCATATCAATGGAAATGGCATGAAATGTACTATCCATATAGAATAGTACTATCCATATAGAATAGTCTTACCTACAAATATATTAAAATTCATACCATTATACATCAATCAAACTGAAGTCCCTTAATCATACTGTTGGGGCTACCAGAATTTTCTAACGGACTTGCTTCAAGGGTTGACATTAATGAAAACCAACCCAATTAATCAACAATCTCCCATTTGGCATTGATTGAAACACTCTGATGTAATACCAAAGTCATATCACTCATGCTCCCCCTATGACCATCGCTCCCCCTGGAACCATGCCTCTGTGATCTCTCTCCAAGCATTTAACTCTCTATCCTGCATCTGATAAATATCCACCCCTTTGAAATCAATGAAAAAGGTAACTTCCCATCCAAGGATGCTCCCCCTAACTGAACTATCCTTGGGGCTTCTCCCCCCTGACTGGAATCTTCCTGAAACTTTTCCCCCAACCTAAACTATCCTCTTTATGGTGCTTCCTTGTATAAATATAAGACATATATGATAAGCATTAAAAATCATTCATTTTGGAGTAGAAAATACTCTGCGTCTCTGGCAAAGATACTCAAATCCTTCTCTTGGAAGCGATTTTGTAAAGATATCTACCACTTGTTATTTTTTTCCCACATATTCAACTATAAGGTTCTTCTCTGTAACCTGTTCTCGTACAAAGTGATACTTCATTGGAATCTACTTTTTCTTGGAGTGCATCACTGGGCTATTTGAGATACTGATGTCATTTGTATTATCATAATAGTTTGGAATGGGATCATCATACTCAACATGTATATATACTAGAGTTTGTTTCATCCATAGAACCTATGTACAACATGATTTTGCTGCAATATACTCTGCTTCGGTTGTAGATAATGATATTGATGACTTTTTATTTCTTAGCCAAGATACCAAAAACTCACCCAAGTAGAATTTTGATCCACTAGTGCTTTGTTGATCATCAATGCAACCTGCCCAATCTGCATCTATGTAGGCAATAAGTGATAAATCCTTTCCTTTTGTATACCATAATCCAAACTCTTATGTACCCTTGAGATATCTGAAAATCCTCTTTACTGCTAGAACATGTGATTCCTTTGGTGCTGCTTGAAATCTTGCCACTTATCCAACTGCCTACATTACATCTGGTCGAGATGTTGTCACATAAAGTAAGTTGCCAATCATTGACTTGTACTTTCTCTGATATGTAGAATTTGAATATTCATATTTACTTAACTTGCAACTGGTTTTCATAGGAGTATTGATTGGTTTTCAATCTTCCATTACGAACCTCTTTATCATTTCTTTGATATATGTGGTTTGAGAAATAAAAATTCATTGGTTTCTTTGACATATCTGAATACCTATAAATAAGGATAGTTGTCCAAGTAATGGCATTTAAAATTCATTCTGCATATCCTTTGAAAATTTCTAGCTCAACCTTTCATCATCACTTCCAAAAACAAATCATCAACATAAACTTCAATTAATAACATATTATCTTGAGTTACCTTTATGTAGAGGTTGTTGTCTGCATTTCCTTTCCTAAACCTTTTTTGTTGTAAGTATCTGTCTAGTCTAGAATACTATGCTCTGGGAGTTGTTTGAGACCATACAAGGCCTTCTTTAGTATGAAAGCACAATCTTCATTTTTTGATAACTTAAATCCTTTTGGTTTGTCAATGTAGAATGCTTCGTCTAGTTCTCCATTGTTGGCACTCGATCAAGTTTTGAAGAAACCTTGGTCAGATTTTCCCCACTTTCGGACTTTGACACATTGTTCGAGGAAGGAATGCCCAGGAGGAGCTGAGATCATGGATCTCACTTATTTTGCAAGCTATGTGGACCTAGTAAGTGGTTCTTTAGGGGTTTTGTAATGGGTTATGGGATGTTGGCCCATTGGGTTTTACCATGTTTAGGCCTTATTGTAAGGATTTGTAAAAGTATAAATAAAAGAAGAATATATGGAAGAAGTAGTAGTTTTGGAGCTAAGTGCAAGTAGTTTGAGTGGATTTGTGCAAGGGAATGTATGTGTGTTAAGGCTTTGTGATTGATAGAGAGTTGGCTTTGTGCCTTGACCCAGTTTTGGAAGGAGGATCTGGTGCTTAATGCACAGATCTCGTGTTCGGTGTGAATCTTGACTCTGTGGCTTAGTGCACAAGAGTGAATGAATGTAAGATTCAGACGAATAATAAAGAGGCAAAGTGGTTGGTGGATGTAGCCCCACACCGGGGTGAACCACATAGATTTGATGTCTCATGGTTTTCTTTGTGCAATGTTATTTATGTTATGTTTTTCTTAATGCTCAGAGTAGATGTGTAATGGATATGTATGTGTTTCTTTAATGTTTTGCTTATGTTAAAATGCTAGATTTGATCCACAGTGATAAGTGCTAAGTATTTAAGGTATATAATCATGCAATTACTGCACCGATCTATTCTTGGGTATGTCCTGCGATGTTAATAAGGTTAATGAATTAATGTATATCATATTCTAAGCATTAAAAAAATAACCTGCGAAGTGTTATTATCATAGATTTCTGTCCTAGTTTGGTTACAAACACCTGCGTCCTATAACCCCCCTACTTCTACCTCGGGTGAAACTTCGCCTGCTTCACAGGTGTTGCCGAAAGGGACGGTAGTCGGGGTTTTGTTGGTGCGTTGTTAAGCATTGAACCATGGGTATGCCCCTGTGCCAACAAATGGTTCTATTGTCGGGACTTGGAACTGTGATTGTTGAGAATTGAATTAAATAAAAGGAGAAGTTATGTGCGTAGATCTATTGCTGAAGTGCGCAATAGTATACTTGACTTGTGAAGATTTGTGATAAGAAAGAAACACAATCTGAAGAAAAGAGGTAAGATCCTAAAAGAGGTAAAGCTTTGTGCTTTGGTAAGAGAAAGATAAGTGGAAATTTTTGTTTTGAAAGAATGAACTTAAGTATGTTTAATAGATTTTGTCCTAGTCTGAAGGCTAGGGCGTAGTTGAAAGAAAGAGTTGATTTGAGTAAATTTAATGGAAATGAAGAAAGATATGTTATTCCTGTGCATAGAAAGAGTTTTTGGACTAATAAATGGATGCATGAACCTAGAAAGAATTTTTGCAAATTGCAGGTCTAACACTATGATCCTAGAGGAAATGCGTAGTATAAAAAAGGTTGGGGAACATTTAAAAGCAAAAGAGGATTAACTTTGTGTTATAACTGTAGAAGGCCGATACATCTTTCTAAGGAATGACCTGGCGCATGTCCTATTCATCTTTGTTGTAATATTGTTGGTCATGAGGTTGAGGATTGTCCAAGGATGATTTCTAAAGTTGAACGAATGAACAAAAGACAAGAAAACTACGAAGAGAGTCAAGAGAGTAAGGGCATGTTAGAGAGTCATAAAGAGAAAGAATCAGAGAAAGTTTAGACTAAGTTATTACAGTTGAAGGAAACGATGGATGTTCACAAGGATGACAATTTACCATAGATCCTGAAAGTAAAACAACGCATAAGTGGAATAATAGAAGACTTTGACATAGACTGTGTCTTGGATGAAGAAACACAAGTGAATATTATGACAGAAGAAACTTGGAAAATTTTGGGAAAGCCTACTGTGATACCTTCATTGGGAAGGATAGGCTTGTTTAAGGGAAAGATGATAACCCTATGTGGAAGAGTTACTAATGTACCTATTATTGTTCATGGAACATCGACTGAAGAGGAATTTGAAATCATTAAGTTTGTTGGGGAAAAATCCCCTTTCCCACTATTGTTAGGTAAGACATGGATTGAGAAGGATCAAATCAGAAGGAAAGCAGAGGAAGAAGCCACATAAAAGAAAAATCAAGAATTAAGGGATTTCATAGCTAGGAAAATAGACAGACTAATACAAGAACGAGAGGATAAGTTGAAGCAACAGAACAAATTAACAACGCAGCAGGGACAAAAGGAAATAGAATCAACTATCAAGGTTGAAAGAATGCAAGAAGGCTCGAGGAACCTATTTATTCAAGAAAGAAGTATGCCCACTCAGGAAGTGTTAAGAAAATATATATTAACTTCAAACTCTTTAAGGGAACCTCAACAGTGTGAAGCCACTATGCTAGGGGAAGATAAGAATAAAATTGGAAAGAGGATTCCAAAAATAGTTAGAGAGAATTAGATCACAGGAAAGAAGGAAAGGAAGCTCAATAAAAATAAAGCTAAGATGGAAAAGCTACAAGAATATACAAAGACCAGATGGAATATTTTGGAGACTAGAACCTCATAGGAGGCAGGTTCATAGGATTTGAACCTCGCTGGAACAATAGGACCACACAGAATGGGACTTCACCCTGGCAAAGTTATATGACCTTTGGAGGGGCCCTGACCGTTAGAATGATTCTCTAGAATGGTTAGAAAATGAATTTATGGGATGATGGACCACTTTTGGACATTGAGACTGCGCCATAATGAACATATTTACATTGATGGAAGAATTTCCTGGCCGTTGGAAGATCTGTTACGGTGCCCTGCTTATTTAACTTGTTGATTGCTGCACTAGGACCACTTTTTTCTACCTGTGATTGACTGAGATAAACAAAGAATTGTCCAAGTGTTGAGCTGTGTTATCTGAAACTATACCCCACCTATCCGTTTGTCTACCCCGTCTATCCATTTTCCTACCCCATTTGTTTGTTAAAAGCTAGAATGTCGGGCGAACCTAGTGAATTGGAGAAGTTTGTCGAGGAAGTCCTTAAGAATCTAATGGCCAACAAAATGATATTTGAAGGTGTCCATGCATCATTGACTAGGGGACTACAGGCTTCCCCTTCAACTGAATGTCACTCAGGCCGTGTTAACCCTGTGATTGAGCAGCGAAGTAAGCACTGTGGTGATCTGGCTAATACAAAGAAGATCTTGTCGATCCTACCCGAGTATATCCCACCTTTGGTTGGTGATGTTAATTGCGAAAACATTACCCAAGAATTTGAGTATGCTGTGTTCACTGCGTACATTCCGAAAGGAATCCACATAGTCGGGAGTCTTAGGACATATCTCGCTATTGAAGAACAATGACTTCAATTTAGGAGTTAGGAAGAACTACGCTATGTTAGTGCCCCACCACTGCTTGGCAAAGTCAACTGAAAAGAAACCTCTCCTTGTCTCACAACCATGGATTAAGGGGTTGGCACAGTCCACCATGCTAAATGTGATGAAGATCCCACATTTTGATTGCCACCAGAAGGTTAACGCTTACGTTAAACTGCTCTTTTCGTGCTATCATGGTGGATATTTGTGGCTCGACAAAAGGATTACTATGGATCTGACACTGATCCATCAGATCACAGGATTAAGTGTGAAGGGTTCCGACCCTTAGCATTTTTATCCAGGGAAGGCCTCAGACCGTTCCTTGACACAACACATAAAGGAAGCTTACGAAGAAGTTGAAAAAGGAAAGCGAGGTTACAAGGTAGCCTCTATACAGGATGGTGCAGTGTGCCTTTCTTGCCAACTCCTAGATGACAATCTCATGAGGAAGACCTGCCCCACATAGGTCACCAGGTTTGTAGTGGACCCCACAGGAAAATGTGTGGAGGGAATGCAAATGAACTAGGCGAACTACCTTGTTAATGAGCTAGAGAAGGATTGTCGCGAAGCCCAGGATTTGGGATATGAATTCCATTATATTTGGATGATAATTTTGATCGCATTTGTTGCTTGGAAAATTCCTAAAGGAGCCACCTTTCCAGAGGTCAAACCCTCAGAGCCGCTGGTCGCTCAGTTTTCCACCCTGTGGTACACCAATGAAATGATGAAGTAGTGGAAACCCAATGCCATGTTTCATGCATACTACCAGTTGTTAAAGGTCACCATCGAATCATTTCTGGGCATGACACCACGCACCATGCACCAGTACCAACCAATAACAAAGTTATGCGTTGATCCTCATTTCATCTAGATCACTACGCGCAGAGATGAGAACCAGGAAGAATTGCAGTCGTACTACAAGTTGACAGATGATGATATGGAGCAGATCACAAAGGAATGGCTAGAGGAGTTCCTTGTACCTATTGCTGATGTAGAATTATTCGACACTAAGACCATAGGAAGCCCCATAGTGACAAGAGTTGAGAATGTTGGAAATTCCAGTGGGATGAAGAAGAATAAAAAGCAGGAGGAAGTCCAAGATAAAGAGAGTGATGAGGAGGAAAATTCTTCTGAAGATAATGGTTCTGACTCACCAGGAGGAGGAGAAGACGAAGAAGAAGGATAGGGAGGAAGAGATGAGAGAGAAGAAGAGAAAGGAGGAGGCAAATCTACCACCCCTCCACTTGAGGATCCCCCCGTTGGGATAGTAACACTGTAGAAGAGGAAGGTTTATCCAAAGAAACCTTCATCCAGGAAGAATACACATGCTAATAAGCCCCAGTTGGAGGCCACCCTCACTGAGGATGACATCAGTCTGGTCCACAGAACTATGGACGATGCTTCCGAGGACATCTTGCAGAGATAAGGAGAGAAGCAGGAGGACCTATATGGAAGGATCAAGAAGGAATTGAAGGAAGTATAAAAATTTGTTCATTTGGTCTGTGTAGTACCTACTGCACCTTCCTCATCACATATTGCAGAATTGGAGGATGAACCAACCCAATTGATAAGACTGGCAGATGCAACAGAAGCCTGGTTCCAGAGAGTCTAGGAAGAGAAGGAGAAGGCTACAAAAGCCTTAAAACAAGAGAGATATGAAGTCGTAGTGCAATTACGATCAGGGTAGGATAATGTAGCAACACATGAAAGAGAGAAAGAAGAGCTTCAGGAAAAGCTCCAGGAGGAAAAATCCTAGCTACATAGAGAAAAGGAGTAGCTTCTCGCAGAGAGGGCCACGATCAAATAAGCGATGAGTAAATCATGTTTCTCTGTACCAATCTTGGTACAAGAGGAATAGAATTCGATTGAAGCTCAAGTGGTAAAGCTCGTTGAGACCCTCCAACATCTTTAGGATAGAATAACAGAATTGGATGCCCAAACAGTACCAAGCACCCCCTAGGAGGTGCATGACCAGAGGGAGGAGACCGCTAAGAACATAGTAGTAAGGATAAGAGACCTCACCTCGGAATGAAAAAAACTGAGTGATAGAAGCGCATAGACATATGAACACTTCATCGAGGATCCAGATCTAAGGAAGCTAGAAGCGTAGTTACAGGAGGCGCAACAACAGGAATTTTTCGTGCAGGCACAAATGAAGCTGCTCACTGCGGTAGAAAGAATGAAGAGATCCCACGAGCAATGTGCAATACAACAAAATATTACTTCCCTCCAGGGTAGGGTAATGGAAGTGACGCGGAAGCTACAACCTATGCAGGATGAAGACTGCAAGGTGTTCGAAGATATTTATGGATAGGGCTCACAATTGGATTAAGTGGTTGCAACAGTAGAACAAAGCCTGGAAGGGCCTGTTACAGAACAAACAATCCAGGAGCTCGCTGAGAAAAAGGCTCAGGTGAAGCAGCAAGTCGAGGTAGCTCGAGTTAAGCTTGAGGCATTCGAGGCAACATTATCCACACCTGAGTGACTCGGGATGAGTCGCAAGTGAGTGTTGGGGGCTTGCTGGCCCTCGACCAAGTTTTGAGGAAACCTTGGTTAGATTTGGCCCACTTTTGTACTTCAACACATTGGTCGAGGAAGGAACGTCCTGGTGGAGCTGAGATTGTGGATCTCACTTATTTTTCGAGCTATGTGGACCTAGTAAGGGGTTCTTTAGGGTTTTTGTAATGGGTTATGGGATGTTGGCCCATGGGGTTTTCCCATGTTTAGGCCTTATTGTAAGGATTTGTAAAAGTATAAATAAAAGAAGAATGTATGGTAGAAGTAGTAGTTTTTGAGCTAAGTGCAAGTAGTTAGAGTGGCTTTGTGCAAGGGAATGTATGTGTGTTAAGGCTTTGTGCTTGATAGAGAGTTGGCTTTGTTCCTTGACCCAGTTTTGGAAGGCGGATCTGGTGCTCAGTGTGCATATCTCTTGTCTGGTGCGAAGCTTGAATCTTTGGCTTAGTGAACATGAGTGAATGAATTTAATATTTATACAAATAATAAAGAGGTAAAGTGGTTGGTGGATGTAGCCCCACACTGGGGTGAACCACGTAGATCTAGTGTCTCATGGTTTTCTTTGTGCAATGTTATTTATGTTATGTTTTGCTTAATTCTTAGAGTAGATATGTAATGGATATGTATGTGTTGCTTTAATGTTTTTATTATGTTAAAATGATAGATCTGATCCACAATGCTAAGTGATAAGTATTTAAGGTATATAATCATGTAATTACTGCGCCGATCTATCCTTGGGTATGTCCTGCGATGTTAATAAGGTTAATGAATTAATGTATGTCATATTCTATGTGTTAACATAATACCCTATGAAGTGTTATTATCACATATCTATGTCCCATCTTGGTTACAGACACCTGTGTCCTGTAACCCCCTTTGCTTCTACCTCGGGTGAGACTTCACCTGCTTCGTAGGTGTTGTCAAAAGGGACAATAGTCAGGGTTTTTTTGGTGGGTTGTTAAGCGTTGAACCCTAGGTCTGCCCCTGTGGCAACATCCATTCAGAAATATGATTTCATGTCCATTTGATACACTTTAATGTTCTTTGAACATGCATAAGCTAGTATCAATCTGATTGCTTACATTCTGGCAACTGGGGAAAATGTCTCGTTAAAGTTGATACCTTCAACCTGTGTGTATCCTTTACATATCGATCTATCTTTTTTCCTAGTAACTTGTCCATATTCATTCAATTTATTTCTAAATACCCATTTTGTGTCGATCACATTTTTATTCCTTGGCCTTGGAACCAATTCCCAAGTGTCATTCTTCTCTATCTTATCCAATTCTTCATCCATGGCCTTTATCCAAAATTCATCTGTAACGTCCCTAACCACCCAAGCTAGGAAACTCCACTATAATTCTTGTCTGTTACCAAACTATAACATACCCATCCTCCCACAGGATGGCCATGCCACACTAAGAATTCACCTCTTGGATGATTTTGATTCTTTGATAACAATTAATTAATAAAGAAGCATGAAATACATTGATCCAAGATCTTTTCATTAATGTGAATTATTAAAGAATTGTATTAAATGAGCATAAACTGAAATGCACCAAAAATAAA
>ML787865.1:0-16074 GCA_009831015.1 Picea engelmannii | reverse complement strand
AAATGAAATGACAAGAACTATCCATCTAGGATATTTTCCCTGACAAATTCACTTTACTTCATCTCATTATTCCACAATTAAGCATGGGTTCTCTTACTCCACAAAGCGTCTTCCCGTGAGGGCTTTCACCATAAGGGGACCACCTTGGAGTTCATCCATATTTAATTCTTATCAACCATGACAAAACAATAATGATTCATATTTACATCAAACACTATTGGGTCCATTACCCAAACCTTTGTGCTACGGGTCTTTCTTCAAGGGTTGACATCAATGACAACCAACCTTAATCAACACACCATTAACTCATTACTCTTTGTTGTCATTAATAAATTATATTTGAACACATATCAGCAACATATATCCACAATATATCATCAACAAGTCATCACCACAAGGAACACAAATAACACAAGATGTATGTACAATTTTCTTTTTATTACGGACTACAATCCTTAAGGTTTTTTAGCAACAATTGAATACAATACAACTCTACAAGAGAACCAGACCTATAATTCAAGACTCATCTTACACCCTTAGCACCAACTGAGATGAGGAAACAATCCTCAACAGATATCAATATGTACCATAAACAAGTGCATCAACCATGAACCAACCTATACCAAACAACATGTCATCAACCTGTACCATAAACAAGTGCATCCAACCATGTAACAAGTATGTACCAAGCATGTGTCAACTACTCATCAACATTGACCCATCAATATGTACCAACATCATCAACTATACACCTCATGTATGTGTCAACTCATCAACTGCTTGTCTCAACCATGACTAGTTTTGGATTAGTCAACAACCCTAACTTGAAATAATCATAACTATGTATCGATAATGAATAAAGATTTGAAACTAATACACAATGTTCTTCAATTTGTTTTATGCAATTCCTCCAAGTTTCACTACTTAGAACCTCTCATAAAAGGAGTTATAGAAAAAATGGCATACCTTGTTGAATTTTGGCTTATTCTAGAGAGAGACCTTGTAGAGCGTGCCCCGCACGGAATATTTGTTGAATCAATCTGAAACTGTTGCACAACATACTGTAGGCTGTAATATAACCAACACATTTTTTCTTACTAAATTTTTATTTGTTATGAAGAAGTTATGATATTTTTACCCGAAACACCTATTTTAGACTAGTTTCAAGACTAGCCACAAACCCTATTTTCCATGGAGTGTATCTCCAAAACTACAACGATCCAAAAGATAATTTTTTTACGATAGATACTAGGATATGTTTTATCAATTTCATATCAATCTCATGGTCTGAATCATTATAGAAAAAACGTTATTGAGAAAATGGTGAGATGACCTGTAAATAACATACCTTAGAAAGCATCATCAAAAGAATTTATCCTCCCTTGAATTCTGGCCCTCTTTTCTTCACCTTCCCTCTTAAATTAGGCTTAGATATCCTTTGGCTACCTCAATCACCTATATATATTCAATATTCTCAAATGTGATGTAAAATGAGAGAGCCTAGTCTCTTATTTATACTCTCCATCTTCTAGGTCACTTAACCCATTTCTAGGTCACTTAACCCATTTATAGGTCACTTAACCTATTTTCCTCATTTTTAGGGGTTAACCACTTTCCATAATTAGAAAGTTCTCCGTTACTTTATCATTTAAATATTCCTCCTTGACTTTGTCACCTCACTTTATCATTTAAATAATCTTCTTTGATTTTATCACTTCACTTTATTATTTAAATAATCCTTCTTGACTTTGTCACTTTACTTTATCATTTAAATAATAATTTATTCTTTGCAAGATCTTTGACTTCTTTGACCTTTTGGGGCTTCAAGCCAACATATGAGGGTCCTCCAACTTCGTAAGGCCATAACTCTCAAACCGTGAGGAGTTATGTGACGTTTCACATACCACCAGAAATGGCATGACATGTAATATCCATATAGAATAGTATTACCTGAAAATATATCAAAACTCATACCATTGTCCATCAAACAAACTTGGGTCCATTACCCAAACCTGGGTTCTCCAACTTCTCATGGCCATAAATCTCTAACCGTGAGGAGTTATGTGGCATTCCACATACCACTGGAAATGGAATGACAAGAACTATCCATCTAGGATAGTTTCACTGACAAATTCATTGATCTTCATCTTATTATTCCATGCTCAAGAAAGGGTCCTCCAACTATTATTCTAGGATAACTCAACCGTAAAGCGTCTTCCCGTGAGGGATTTCACCATAAAGGGACCACTTTGGAGTTCATACATTTGTGCACCTTATCAACCATGATAAGACTATAATGATCAATCTAACTATGCATCATATATCAAAGAAACCACATTGAACCATCTTCATATTTGCATCATGTATCAATGACAACTCATCGATCCATATTCATCTATGCATGACATCATATGCATCATATACTTGACATCTATATAATCTCATCAAGGACAATACATATTAGATTTGACATAAATCATCAATCAATCAATCCTTTGGCATCAATCAATCACTTGACATCAATCAATCAAACCAATGGCATCAATGACAACATGATCCAACAAGCATGATGACGTGGTAGCACCAGAGGCTTCCATGTGTCATCCATTTTTGGCCTTTTCCGATCAGTCCATGGACCAATGGAAAAGTTCCATGTGGCACTCCATACAACTATCTGGTTGGTGACGTGACAGGTTGATGACGTAGGAATGACGTGGCGATGACAATGTATAGGTGGTGACATGGTCCAATGAAAGGCTGCCACATGTCCCAGTCATGGGCTACCACATGGCAGCAAGAAAACACCCAATGAGGGCTAACAACCGAATTTCCAAATTTTCCCGCCAAAATAGAGGCACCGCCAATAGTTTTCCATGCCACCAAAAACTCGTGCCAAAAGGGGAGTACGAACCTGCCACATGTATATATATGTATGTATGTATGTATGTATGTATGTATGTATGTATGTATGTATGTATGTATGTATGTATGTATGTATTCCTCCATATATTTCCGCAATAAACAAACCACCAACGGGATCGCTATACTTAGTGGAGGTTACCAATGTATTCCATATGGTTAAAAAAATACGCCAAAGAGAGGAGGCCCACAGGTTTGACCTCGAGACCTCCTCAAACAAACACCCTATTAATACCTCTGCCAACTGTTGGGTCAAACGGTCGGATTGGTTAATCCACCTAGATTTTATTTTACAAATTGAAACTTGCCAATGCACGGGGGGGACTAGGGTTCATGACCATACGATCAAGGCATGAAATTTGAGAATTATTCCTTTTAATTTATTGCAGGTTGCAGGAACAGAAACTGAGACAAAATTTCTCTTTGGCCTAAAAGTGCCAGACTCAGATTGAGGCATGGAGACAATCATTTTTGGGTAATTTGACGCCACAAATTCAGTAGTGCTATTTTTTCTGATCTAATCAAATCTTCTGCAACTTAAATCTAGAATGAGGTATACTTGTGTATTTTTCCAAATTATTTTGTTGAGTTAATAAAAAGGCTTACCCATTTGAGAGAAGGACCTGGAGATGTAATCCACCAGGGATGAACTTTGTTATCAATTTTTTGTGTTCATATATGATTCTTATGTCTCTTTATCATTGAGCTTTCTTTATTTTTGGTGCATTTCAGTTTATGCTCATTTAATACAATTCTTTAATAATTCACATTAATGAAAAGATCTTGGATCAATGTATTTCATGCTTCTTTATTAATTAATTGTTATCAAAGAATCAAAATCATCCAAGAGGTGAATTCTTAGTGTGGCATGGCCATCCTGTGGGAGGATGGGTATGTTATAGTTTGGTAACAGACAAGAATTATAGTGGAGTTTCCTAGCTTGGGTGGTTAGGGACGTTACAGATGAATTTTGGATAAAGGCCATGGATGAAGAATTGGATAAGATAGAGAAGAATGACACTTGGGAATTGGTTCCAAGGCCAAGGAATAAAAATGTGATCGACACAAAATGGGTATTTAGAAATAAATTGAATGAATATGGACAAGTTACTAGGAAAAAAGATAGATCGATATGTAAAGGATACACACAGGTTGAAGGTATCAACTTTAACGAGACATTTTCCCCAGTTGCCAGAATGTAAGCAATCAGATTGATACTAGCTTATGCATGTTCAAAGAACATTAAAGTGTATCAAATGGACATGAAATCATATTTCTGAATGGATGTTGCCACAGGGGCAGACCTAGGGTTCAACGCTTAACAACCCACCAAAAAAACCCTGACTATTGTCCCTTTTGACAACACCTACGAAGCAGGTGAAGTCTCACCCGAGGTAGAAGCAAAGGGGGTTACAGGACACAGGTGTCTGTAACCAAGATGGGACATAGATATGTGATAATAACACTTCATAGGGTATTATGTTAACACATAGAATATGACATACATTAATTCATTAACCTTATTAACATCGCAGGACATACCCAAGGATAGATCGGCGCAGTAATTACATGATTATATACCTTAAATACTTATCACTTAGCATTGTGGATCAGATCTATCATTTTAACATAATAAAAACATTAAAGCAACACATACATATCCATTACATATCTACTCTAAGAATTAAGCAAAACATAACATAAATAACATTGCACAAAGAAAACCATGAGACACTAGATCTACGTGGTTCACCCCAGTGTGGGGCTACATCCACCAACCACTTTACCTCTTTATTATTTGTATAAATATTAAATTCATTCACTCATGTTCACTAAGCCAAAGATTCAAGCTTCGCACCAGACAAGAGATATGCACACTGAGCACCAGATCCGCCTTCCAAAACTGGGTCAAGGAACAAAGCCAACTCTCTATCAAGCACAAAGCCTTAACACACATACATTCCCTTGCACAAAGCCACTCTAACTACTTGCACTTAGCTCAAAAACTACTACTTCTACCATACATTCTTCTTTTATTTATACTTTTACAAATCCTTACAATAAGGCCTAAACATGGGAAAACCCCATGGGCCAACATCCCATAACCCATTACAAAAACCCTAAAGAACCCCTTACTAGGTCCACATAGCTCGAAAAATAAGTGAGATCCACAATCTCAGCTCCACCAGGACGTTCCTTCCTCGACCAATGTGTTGAAGTACAAAAGTGGGCCAAATCTAACCAAGGTTTCCTCAAAACTTGGTCGAGGGCCAGCAAGCCCCCAACACTCACTTGCGACTCATCCCGAGTCACTCAGGTGTGGATAATGTTGCCTCGAATGCCTCAAGCTTAACTCGAGCTACCTCGACTTGCTGCTTCACCTGAGCCTTTTTCTCAGCGAGCTCCTGGATTGTTTGTTCTGTAACAGGCCCTTCCAGGCTTTGTTCTACTGTTGCAACCACTTAATCCAATTGTGAGCCCTATCCATAAATATCTTCGAACACCTTGCAGTCTTCATCCTGCATAGGTTGTAGCTTCCGCGTCACTTCCATTACCCTACCCTGGAGGGAAGTAATATTTTGTTGTATTGCACATTGCTCGTGGGATCTCTTCATTCTTTCTACCGCAGTGAGCAGCTTCATTTGTGCCTGCACGAAAAATTCCTGTTGTTGCGCCTCCTGTAACTACGCTTCTAGCTTCCTTAGATCTGGATCCTCGATGAAGTGTTCATATGTCTATGCGCTTCTATCACTCAGTTTTTTTCATTCCGAGGTGAGGTCTCTTATCCTTACTACTATGTTCTTAGCGGTCTCCTCCCTCTGGTCATGCACCTCCTAGGGGGTGCTTGGTACTGTTTGGGCATCCAATTCTGTTATTCTATCCTAAAGATGTTGGAGGGTCTCAACGAGCTTTACCACTTGAGCTTCAATCGAATTCTATTCCTCTTGTACCAAGATTGGTACAGAGAAACATGATTTACTCATCGCTTATTTGATCGTGGCCCTCTCTGCGAGAAGCTACTCCTTTTCTCTATGTAGCTAGGATTTTTCCTCCTGGAGCTTTTCCTGAAGCTCTTCTTTCTCTCTTTCATGTGTTGCTACATTATCCTACCCTGATCGTAATTGCACTACGACTTCATATCTCTCTTGTTTTAAGGCTTTTGTAGCCTTCTCCTTCTCTTCCTAGACTCTCTGGAACCAGGCTTCTGTTGCATCTGCCAGTCTTATCAATTGGGTTGGTTCATCCTCCAATTCTGCAATATGTGATGAGGAAGGTGCAGTAGGTACTACACAGACCAAATGAACAAATTTTTATACTTCCTTCAATTCCTTCTTGATCCTTCCATATAGGTCCTCCTGCTTCTCTCCTTATCTCTGCAAGATGTCCTCGGAAGCATCGTCCATAGTTCTGTGGACCAGACTGATGTCATCCTCAGTGAGGGTGGCCTCCAACTGGGGCTTATTAGCATGTGTATTCTTCCTGGATGAAGGTTTCTTTGGATAAACCTTCCTCTTCTACAGTGTTACTATCCCAACGGGGGGATCCTCAAGTGGAGGGGTGGTAGATTTGCCTCCTCCTTTCTCTTCTTCTCTCTCATCTCTTCCTCCCTATCCTTCTTCTTCGTCTTCTCCTCCTCCTGGTGAGTCAGAACCATTATCTTCAGAAGAATTTTCCTCCTCATCACTCTCTTTATCTTGGACTTCCTCCTGCTTTTTATTCTTCTTCATCCCACTGGAATTTCCAACATTCTCAACTCTTGTCACTATGGGGCTTCCTATGGTCTTAGTGTCGAATAATTCTACATCAGCAATAGGTACAAGGAACTCCTCTAGCCATTCCTTTGTGATCTGCTCCATATCATCATCTGTCAACTTGTAGTACGACTGCAATTCTTCCTGGTTCTCATCTCTGCGCGTAGTGATCTAGATGAAATGAGGATCAACGCATAACTTTGTTATTGGTTGGTACTGGTGCATGGTGCGTGGTGTCATGCCCAGAAATGATTCGATGGTGACCTTTAACAACTGGTAGTATGCATGAAACATGGCATTGGGTTTCCACTACTTCATCATTTCATTGGTGTACCACAGGGTGGAAAACTGAGCGACCAGCGGCTCTGAGGGTTTGACCTCTGGAAAGGTGGCTCCTTTAGGAATTTTCCAAGCAACAAATGCGATCAAAATTATCATCCAAATATAATGGAATTCATATCCCAAATCCTGGGCTTCGCGACAATCCTTCTCTAGCTCATTAACAAGGTAGTTCGCCTAGTTCATTTGCATTCCCTCCACACATTTTCCTGTGGGGTCCACTACAAACCTGGTGACCTATGTGGGGCAGGTCTTCCTCATGAGATTGTCATCTAGGAGTTGGCAAGAAAGGCACACTGCACCATCCTGTATAGAGGCTACCTTGTAACCTCGCTTTCCTTTTTCAACTTCTTCGTAAGCTTCCTTTATGTGTTGTGTCAAGGAACGGTCTGAGGCCTTCCCTGGATAAAAATGCTAAGGGTCGGAACCCTTCACACTTAATCCTGTGATCTGATGGATCAGTGTCAGATCCATAGTAATCCTTTTGTCGAGCCACAAATATCCACCATGATAGCACGAAAAGAGCAGTTTAACGTAAGCGTTAACCTTCTGGTGGCAATCAAAATGTGGGATCTTCATCACATTTAGCATGGTGGACTGTGCCAACCCCTTAATCCATGGTTGTGAGACAAGGAGAGGTTTCTTTTCAGTTGACTTTGCCAAGCAGTGGTGGGGCACTAACATAGCGTAGTTCTTCCTAACTCCTAAATTGAAGTCATTGTTCTTCAATAGCGAGATATGTCCTAAGACTCCCGACTATGTGGATTCCTTTCGGAATGTACGCAGTGAACACAGCATACTCAAATTCTTGGGTAATGTTTTCGCAATTAACATCACCAACCAAAGGTGGGATATACTCGGGTAGGATCGACAAGATCTTCTTTGTATTAGCCAGATCACCACAGTGCTTACTTCGCTGCTCAATCACAGGGTTAACACGGCCTGAGTGACATTCAGTTGAAGGGGAAGCCTGTAGTCCCCTAGTCAATGATGCATGGACACCTTCAAATATCATTTTGTTGGCCATTAGATTCTTAAGGACTTCCTCGACAAACTTCTCCAATTCACTAGGTTCGCCCGACATTCTAGCTTTTAACAAACAAATGGGGTAGGAAAATGGATAGACGGGGTAGACAAACGGATAGGTGGGGTATAGTTTCAGATAACACAGCTCAACACTTGGACAATTCTTTGTTTATCTCAGTCAATCACAGGTAGAAAAAAGTGGTCCTAGTGCAGCAATCAACAAGTTAAATAAGCAGGGCACCGTAACAGATCTTCCAACGGCCAGGAAATTCTTCCATCAATGTAAATATGTTCATTATGGCGCAGTCTCAATGTCCAAAAGTGGTCCATCATCCCATAAATTCATTTTCTAACCATTCTAGAGAATCATTCTAACGGTCAGGGCCCCTCCAAAGGTCATATAACTTTGCCAGGGTGAAGTCCCATTCTGTGTGGTCCTATTGTTCCAGCGAGGTTCAAATCCTATGAACCTGCCTCCTATGAGGTTCTAGTCTCCAAAATATTCCATCTGGTCTTTGTATATTCTTGTAGCTTTTCCATCTTAGCTTTATTTTTATTGAGCTTCCTTTCCTTCTTTCCTGTGATCTAATTCTCTCTAACTATTTTTGGAATCCTCTTTCCAATTTTATTCTTATCTTCCCCTAGCATAGTGGCTTCACACTGTTGAGGTTCCCTTAAAGAGTTTGAAGTTAATATATATTTTCTTAACACTTCCTGAGTGGGCATACTTCTTTCTTGAATAAATAGGTTCCTCGAGCCTTCTTGCATTCTTTCAACCTTGATAGTTGATTCTATTTCCTTTTGTCCCTGCTGCGTTGTTAATTTGTTCTGTTGCTTCAACTTATCCTCTCGTTCTTGTATTAGTCTGTCTATTTTCCTAGCTATGAAATCCCTTAATTCTTGATTTTTCTTTTATGTGGCTTCTTCCTCTGCTTTCCTTCTGATTTGATCCTTCTCAATCCATGTCTTACCTAACAATAGTGGGAAAGGGGATTTTTCCCCAACAAACTTAATGATTTCAAATTCCTCTTCAGTCGATGTTCCATGAACAATAATAGGTACATTAGTAACTCTTCCACATAGGGTTATCATCTTTCCCTTAAACAAGCCTATCCTTCCCAATGAAGGTATCACAGTAGGCTTTCCCAAAATTTTCCAAGTTTCTTCTGTCATAATATTCACTTGTGTTTCTTCATCCAAGACACAGTCTATGTCAAAGTCTTCTATTATTCCACTTATGCGTTGTTTTACTTTCAGGATCTATGGTAAATTGTCATCCTTGTGAACATCCATCGTTTCCTTCAACTGTAATAACTTAGTCTAAACTTTCTCTGATTCTTTCTCTTTATGACTCTCTAACATGCCCTTACTCTCTTGACTCTCTTCGTAGTTTTCTTGTCTTTTGTTCATTCGTTCAACTTTAGAAATCATCCTTGGACAATCCTCAACCTCATGACCAACAATATTACAACAAAGATGAATAGGACATGCGCCAGGTCATTCCTTAGAAAGATGTATCGGCCTTCTACAGTTATAACACAAAGTTAATCCTCTTTTGCTTTTAAATGTTCCCCAACCTTTTTTATACTACGCATTTCCTCTAGGATCATAGTGTTAGACCTGCAATTTGCAAAAATTCTTTCTAGGTTCATGCATCCATTTATTAGTCCAAAAACTCTTTCTATGCACAGGAATAACATATCTTTCTTCATTTCCATTAAATTTACTCAAATCAACTCTTTCTTTCAACTACGCCCTAGCCTTCAGACTAGGACAAAATCTATTAAACATACTTAAGTTCATTCTTTCAAAACAAAAATTTCCACTTATCTTTCTCTTACCAAAGCACAAAGCTTTACCTCTTTTAGGATCTTACCTCTTTTCTTCAGATTGTGTTTCTTTCTTATCACAAATCTTCACAAGTCAAGTATACTATTGCGCACTTCAGCAATAGATCTACGCACATAACTTCTCCTTTTATTTAATTCAATTCTCAACAATCACAGTTCCAAGTCCCGACAATAGAACCATTTGTTGGCACAGGGGCATACCCATGGTTCAATGCTTAACAACGCACCAACAAAACCCCGACTACCGTCCCTTTCGGCAACACCTGTGAAGCAGGCGAAGTTTCACCCGAGGTAGAAGTAGGGGGGTTATAGGACGCAGGTGTTTGTAACCAAACTAGGACAGAAATCTATGATAATAACACTTCGCAGGTTATTTTTTTAATGCTTAGAATATGATATACATTAATTCATTAACCTTATTAACATCGCAGGACATACCCAAGAATAGATCGGTGCAGTAATTGCATGATTATATACCTTAAATACTTAGCACTTATCACTGTGGATCAAATCTAGCATTTTAACATAAGCAAAACATTAAAGAAACACATACATATCCATTACACATCTACTCTGAGCATTAAGAAAAACATAACATAAATAACATTGCACAAAGAAAACCATGAGACATCAAATCTATGTGGTTCACCCCGGTGTGGGGCTACATCCACCAACCACTTTGCCTCTTTATTATTCGTCTGAATCTTACATTCATTCACTCTTGTGCACTAAGCCACAGAGTCAAGATTCACACCGAACACGAGATCTGTGCATTAAGCACCAGATCCTCCTTCCAAAACTGGGTCAAGGCACAAAGCCAACTCTCTATCAATCACAAAGCCTTAACACACATACATTCCCTTGCACAAATCCACTCAAACTACTTGCACTTAGCTCCAAAACTACTACTTCTTCCATATATTCTTCTTTTATTTATACTTTTACAAATCCTTACAATAAGGCCTAAACATGGTAAAACCCAATGGGCCAACATCCCATAACCCATTACAAAACCCCTAAAGAACCACTTACTAGGTCCACATAGCTTGCAAAATAAGTGAGATCCATGATCTCAGCTCCTCCTGGGCATTCCTTCCTCGAACAATGTGTCAAAGTCCGAAAGTGGGGAAAATCTGACCAAGGTTTCTTCAAAACTTGATCGAGTGCCAACAATGGAGAACTAGACGAAGCATTCTACATTGACAAACCAAAAGGATTTAAGTTATCAAAAAATGAAGATTGTGCTTTCATACTAAAGAAGGCCTTGTATGGTCTCAAACAACTCCCAGAGCATAGTATTCTAGACTAGACAGATACTTACAACAAAAAAGGTTTAGGAAAGGAAATGCAGACAACAACCTCTACATAAAGGTAACTCAAGATAATATGTTATTAATTGAAGTTTATGTTGATGATTTGTTTTTGGAAGTGATGATGAAAGGTTGAGCTAGAAATTTTCAAAGGATATGCAGAATGAATTTTAAATGCCATTACTTGGACAACTATCCTTATTTATAGGTATTCAGATATGTCAAAGAAACCAATGAATTTTTATTTCTCAAACCACATATATCAAAGAAATGATAAAGAGGTTCGTAATGGAAGATTGAAAACCAATCAATACTCCTATGAAAACCAGTTGCAAGTTAAGTAAATATGAATATTCAAATTCTACATATCAGAGAAAGTACAAGTCAATGATTGGCAACTTACTTTATGTGACAACATCTCGACCAGATGTAATGTAGGCAGTTGGATAAGTGGCAAGATTTCAAGCAGCACCAAAGGAATCACATGTTCTAGCAGTAAAGAGGATTTTCAGATATCTCAAGGGTACATAAGAGTTTGGATTATGGTATACAAAAGGAAAGGATTTATCACTTATTGCCTACATAGATGCAGATTGGGCAGGTTGCATTGATGATCAACAAAGCACTAGTGGATCAAAATTCTACTTGGGTGAGTTTTTGGTATCTTGGCTAAGAAATAAAAAGTCATCAATATCATTATCTACAACCGAAGCAGAGTATATTGCAGCAAAATCATGTTGTACATAGGTTCTATGGATGAAACAAACTCTAGTATATATACATGTTGAGTATGATGATCCCATTCCAAACTATTATGATAATACAAATGACATCAGTATCTCAAATAGCCCAGTGATGCACTCCAAGAAAAAGTAGATTCCAATGAAGTATCACTTTGTACGAGAACAGGTTACAGAGAAGAACCTTATAGTTGAATATGTGGGAAAAAAATAACAAGTGGTAGATATCTTTACAAAATCGCTTCCAAGAGAAGGATTTGAGTATCTTTGCCAGAGACGCAGAGTATTTTCTACTCCAAAATGAATGATTTTTAATGCTTATCATATATGTCTTATATTTATACAAGGAAGCACCATAAAGAGGATAGTTTAGGTTGGGGGAAAAGTTTCAGGAAGATTCCAGTCAGGGGGGAGAAGCCCCAAGGATAGTTCAGTTAGGGGGAGCATCCTTGGATGGGAAGTTACCTTTTTCATTGATTTCAAAGGGGTGGATATTTATCAGATGCAGGATAGAGAGTTAAATGCTTGGAGAGAGATCACAGAGGCATGGTTCCAGGGGGAGCGATGGTCATAGGGGGAGCATGAGTGATATGACTTTGGTATTACATCAGAGTGTTTCAATCAATGCCAAATGGGAGATTGTTGATTAATTGGGTTGGTTTTCATTAATGTCAACCCTTGAAGCAAGTCCGTTAGAAAATTCTGGTAGCCCCAACAGTATGATTAAGGGACTTCAGTTTGATTGATGTATAATGGTATGAATTTTAATATATTTGTAGGTAAGACTATTCTATATGGATAGTACTATTCTATATGGATAGTACATTTCATGCCATTTCCATTGATATGCAGAATGTCATATAACTCCTCACGGTTAGAGAGTTATGGTCTGGTGAAGTTGGAGAACCCTCATGAGTTATCTAGAAGGTCAAAGAAGTCAAATTAATTCTAGAAGATCCTAGATGAAGTTGACTATTCAAGTGGGTGAAACTAGGAGTTAGTCATGGTTAAGTTGTTGCAATAAGAAAATAATTAAAAATAATTTATTTGCAACTAGAAGTGGAGAATTTAATATTTGTAGCAAAGTGAGTTAGAAGTGGACAAGAGGTTACAAGTGGGTTATCCCTAAAAGAAGGAAAGTGGGTTAAATTGGTCAGGGGTGATTTTAAGAACCCCCCCCTAAATTTATATGTATAATAAATGGGTGAATCCCCATGAAACATAGGAAAAATTCAAGGTTATTTTATCAATAATATAAAATGTATATATAATGTTTTGGAAAATCTTTTAGTCAATTATATAATCTTGTAAAATATTGTCGAATCTTTCACTAAATTATAAAATTTTGTAAAATATTGGTGAATCTTTCACTAAATTATAAAACCTTGTAAAGTATTAGGGGATCCTCCAATGACCTCACCTAATTCCTCAATTTCCTCACCTGATTGTTGTGCAAAGCCTCTTTCAAAATATGTCAAAAAAATATAGACATTTCCAGTAAAAAAATGAGAGTTCCCTCACTATCCCATGAGCAACATTTCACTTATTCTAGTTCTTTGGGATTCTTGCTAACCATTTGATGCTAGAAAAGGGTCAATGACCTCCCAAAAGGAGATATCATTGATTGTCCTAAAGGCTAGGTCACTATACACTCTATACCATTATGGTTTTCCAATTTATATTGGTGTAGGTCAAAGTTGAATAAATATTACAGTATTTCAAAATTAATGCTACAATTTGATGCCAAATATGTCATAACCTAGCAGTGTTATTGTTTGACATAAAGTCTATACACTATTCATATTTACCTTTTTACAATATTCTGAGTTTTTCAGAAGAACGACAAAAACTTCAGTATTCTTTGTATTTCAAAAATTTATATAGAGAATATGTGTTTCTTCATGGAAACCTTTTATACTAATCAATCGTCTCAAGTCAAAAGAATTATCATAGGATAATTATTTCTTAAAGAAATTCCTCCTGGAATTTGGTTTCCAAATATTGAGCTATTACCAGCTACTATAGATTACATATTGTTATCTGATTCGAAGCCCAGATGAAGATTTCTCTTCAAACCCAGTCATGGATTTTCCTTCTTTGAAAAATAATAAAATTGTGGTGTCATCTCACAACCATACATGGAGTCTATCAATTGCTTATTACCATCAAATCACAAAGCAAAGTGGACATCAATGTAAAAGAGCCATAAATTGTCTATAGAAAGAGCATTAGTATCCCTATTTTCCCATATGCATGCAAAAATAAAGCACAAGAAATGGGTGACTATATTTTCTAAGACTAAAATTGGTTAAGCAATGAAGCCACTATAGGAAATTAATGATGTGAAAGGATCTATAAAAAAAAGTTAAACCTTGGACTTTGGAAAATTAATTGCATGAAGCATTAATCTCTTACATCTAATGTATTTAGAGTACATGGAAAAATATATCTTTCATAATGGGATCATTCTATTTTTTGAATTATAGTACACCAAATGCCACATCCATACTTTAGATTTGATGGTACAACATTGTAGAAAATATTTATCTTAGACCAAACATCTTCAAACTAAATATGAGAACATTGGCTCACCATAAGATTTAACATATGTATAGTGTATCCCTTGTTGATGCAACTTTGAGAAGGGAGGGCCATATTGAATGTTGTCTTATAACTAAAAATACATCTAAATAAGTACAAGATGTTGTAACATCCACTATGTCACCTAGAGAATTCCTCCAAACCTTTCATTTTGGTCGGTCTTAGGGTGCGTGACACTAACTTGCTTCAAACCTAGTGATGATATCAACCTAGGCTTACTTACAACCAAACTATTCCTAACACATTAGACATGACCCAACCCAATGCCCAAATTAAGTTAGAATATTTTACAACAAAATCAACATTATGAGGAAACGTCCAACCATTTTGTTTAAAATATCTCAATAACTTCAACACAACCATTTCATGAGCATCAAAAGGAACATAATTGTTTTTCCATAAAGAAACCACAACATGTGTGTTAGGGAAACACTTAATATAAGTTTCTTAACTTTGTTAAGAATAATGTTTACAACGAGATACATAGGTAAGGTTCAATCAACCACTACAACCTTAACATAGATGCAAAAAACCCAAGAACACCCTCCTTTCTTCAATACAAGTAAACCCACAAACCCTTACCGCAACTCACAAGTCTACCTCATGTAGTACCCTATTATTCAACACTTATAAAAAAACTATCCAAGCCATCATACCAAACTCACACTTGCCTTCCTTAAAAAAACAAACTTTGCCTTGGATTTTACTAAGTTTCTCCCTATGTCTTATTCTTCTCCAATTTGTTATGTTTATCTAGTATTGAATGTTTTCCACCCAACTCGCAACTGCCTTATATAGGAGTGATGTCTTAACTCTTTCCCCCAATCTAGAGTGACTTTCCTCACCCTCTAATTTTAAGTGGACCCATAATCCTACACTCATCCATCATCAATTAGGTAGTTGCATCCACCTCCTCCAAATATGACATGGTCTTGGAAGGGATTCCCCAAAACCATGAAAGTGTGCCATATTTCATGGGAACTTGACCTCTTTAGGACACGTCCTCAATGGATTTTCCATGAAGCATGAAACTCTAAGTGTCCAATTCACTTCAAGTAACACTCAACAACCACAAAACATGTAGTGTCCAACTTCCTTAAACCATGCACTCCCCAAAGCATTCATTACACTAATGTTGAGTTGACTAAGTTTCAATTCATCTAAGAAAAGTCATGTTATGAAAAAAAAACTTCTTATCCAATTCAAATGTTTAACTTATTTTCACATTTTCTATCTTGTTAATATGATGCCATGCTTTGGGACATCTACATCCCATGCATACCATTGCAACAAAACTACTTCACTTCATTTTCCTGTTGTTACATTATTTCATGTAAAATTTTGCAAATGAATTTGTTGTGGTAACCATATTTCTTGTTGGTGGGTCACCCCATGCTTTTCTCATCCTATGAGTCGTGGTGCTAGTGGAAGGTCATAGTTCAACCACAAATACAATGTCCATAAGGTGTTATTCACCATAAATCTCTATGCCTACCATGCTTCACCATGTCACTCACCACAAAGGAACTTTTCCCCT